>CM034396.1:15000-27500 GCA_019925095.2 Dendrolimus kikuchii | reverse complement strand
GCTGCTCTACCCCCCTCTTGGCCTCGTATAGGGAAGCTACTTCCTTTATACGGAGGTCAAGGGGGAGCAGACCAGACAACACCATTGCCGAGTTCAGGGAGACGGTCTTGTATGCTCGACACATTTTTTGAGCGAATCCTCTTTGGACCGTGTTGAGTTGCTTACGCACACCCAACTTTGTGGCTGAAGGCGCCCAGACGCTCGCTGCATACAGGATCACTGGCTCCAGCACCGCTGTATACATAATCCTGACGACCTCAGGGTTAAGGCCCCAGGTGACCTTCGCGGCGCGCGATAGTTGCTTATGGAAACTGATTGCCTTCGCACATACACTACGTATGTGCGAATTGAATGTTAGGCTGCTGTCTATGGTTACACCTAGGACTTTAACCTCCGAGGCCATCTCTATGCTGACCCCTCCCATGCTCAGTCTTGGGGTGTCATACTTTAATTTCCGGGTGAAAGTAACAGCTTTCGTCTTATGCGCGGCAAATTTCAGTTTATTACGGACACCCCACTCCTGAACATAGGAGAGAGCCGCATTAGCTCCTCTCTCAATGCTGCTGCCGGAGTCTCCGTCAAACAGTAAGGCTACGTCGCCCGCAAACGCCTGTACATAGTATCCTCGCGCTTCAAGGTCTTTTAGAAGGGGATCGAGGAGCAGGTCCCATAGGATAGGCCCCCCTATGGATCCCTGCACGCAGCCTTTCGTGGTCTGTCTTTCCACCTCTTCTCCTAGGTACCTAAGCGAGACGCTGCGGTTTTCCAGGTAGCTGCCCAGTATCCTCTGGATATTGCCTGGGCAGTTTTCCTCCGCCAACCGGACCCTAATCATAGGCCACCAAGCGCTGTCGAACGCTCCCTCTATGTCTAGTGAAACAAGTGTTATAATCTTCTTTTGTTTCAGCTTACCGCGTATGTTGTTCACCAGATCATAGAGGGAGTCCTCCGTGCTTTTTTGAGGCAGGAATCCGTATTGGCGGGCGCTCAGCTTAGGTTACGAGGTGCCACGTTAGTCTGTTGATTATCAGTCTTTCGAGAATTTTACCCATCACTGGCAGAAGGCCGATGGGCCTATATGACTTCGGATGTGAGTAGTCTTCTTTTCCCGGCTTCCGGAGCACGACCACAGTTAGCCCGCTTCCAGACCGCCGGGAAATGTCCAAGTGTAAGGCACTTATTAACCAGTGATAGGTAGAATCCTGGCTTATGGTAAATGGCCTGAGCGCAGATGTCAGCGTTCAACCCATCTGCCCCGGGTGCCTTCTTAGGATTGAACCGGTTTGCAGCTTGTCGAAGTTCTAGGGCAGTGAAGAGCGGATCGTCGTTCTCCAGCAGGGCGATCTCCTGGTTCATCCTAGCCGCCTGCTCCCGTATTGCCCTGTGTTCTCGGTTCTCTCCCTAGGCACTGTCCGCGGGGTAGAAGGTCTCTGCGAGTAGTGCAGCAGATTCTCGTGGGCCCAGGACCACTCCCTTATCCATCATAGGCTGATCCTCGTCCCTCTTCCTCGTCCTTCCGATGACCCGGTATATCCCCTCCCAGACTCCCTCCCGATCCTGCTTACCGCAAAACTCCTTCCAGCTTAGTGTCTTTGCGGCGCTGATCTCCCTTTGATATCTTGCTTTGACTTGCAGGTACTCGTCGATGCAACTCTTTCTACGGGACGGCGCGGCGCAGCGGATTTTCCTCTTCTCTGCGACGACTCCACGCTTCAGTTTGGCGAGCTCTTCCGACCACCATGGTAAGTTTATTTTATTTTTCTGTTTTATCTGTGGTATACTATTTTTGCATGCTTCTACTAGTGTTTTATTTAATGATTCTACTTTATTTTCCAGGTCCGTCGTGTCTGTCAGTTCTTCAATTCCGTCTATGGTAAGTCTATTGTCTAGCATTAGTTGGTCCACTTTCTCACGAAAGTGGCCCCAATTTGCTTTACGTTATTAAATATTCGGGTTGTCCTGATCGTACATATACCGTTAAGCGGTTTGGTTAGGTTAGGTTAGGTTATGGTGTTATGGTTAGAGCTAGGTTACCCCGTTAGGTTAGGGTTCCAGTTAGTCACAAAGTTGAGGTTAGGTTAGGTTAGGTTACCGTTAGGTTAGGTTAGGTTAGGTTAGAACTTAGGTTCCAGGTTAGGTGTCGAAGGTTAGAGTTAGGTTATCGTTGAGGTTAGGTTAGTCCAACTCGTTCAGGAGTCCTGTTAGCCTCTTCCCTAGGTTAGGTTAGGTTAGGTTAGGTTAGGTTAGACTCTTCGCGTTTAGGTCGCCGCCTATTACTAGGTTCCGGGTTAGGTTAGGTTAGGTTAGGTTAGGTTAGGTTTTTTTTTTTTTTTTTTTTTTTTTTTTTTTTTCTCCGTTAGGTTAGGTTTTTTTTTTTTTTTTTTTTTTTTTTTTTTTTTTTTTTTTTTTTTTGTAGACCCGGTTTGTCTCCATCTTATGGCATGACGGAGGTACTCTTTTCTTTTATATTTTTAGCTATTCATAGGTTTCTATCTTTTCCTATCTCTTTTGCTACTTTATTTATTTGCATGCAAACACTAACACAGGATTTATTAGGTGTGTGGATGCGGGTGGATTAGGTACCGTGTGGATTTGGTGCGAGGATGGTTTAAATACAAGGGTTTGTGTTTGGGGAAAGGGATTGGTGAGAAGTTGGGTTAGGTTGGTTTTGGTTGGGAAGGGTTGGTAGTGTGTTTAGCTTTATTTATTATTTTTAACTCTATTTTTACATTGTCCTTATATACTATTTACATGAATTTTGATTGCCTAATTATTACACCTCTTATATTTGATGTGTTTTTTATTCTCTAAATGTTTATGCAGTTTTATACAATTTTATTTCTAAATTAGTTGATTCTAAGGTTATACAATTTTTAATTCAAATTTTAAGTAGCCTAAAACCTATCTTTCAATTATCATAGCTTCTTATATCTAATTTTTTATGACACACAAGTTCTTAAAAGGTAGCTTAATTATACTATTTTATTGTATTATATATATTCTTATGTTGCTAATTAGTCTGACGCTGTCAGTGTATATACTAAAGTATATGACTACAGTGTCATATTCACACTCTTATATATTACTAAATTTTATTGCTGGTCAATATATATCTACTTCTTTACTTTTATGCTAACTTTTATTTTCTTTTCCAGATTTATCTACCTGTTCCGGGCAACTGCGTATGGTGAGATGGTGAGTACTTTTGTTATATCGTGTTTTATGTGCGTGTTATGTGTCAGACTGTCTTTTTGTGCTGTGTGTGTTGTGCTTGCTATTGTGTTACGTAAACTAACTACTTTTACATTAAAAGTAGTTGGTTTAATTTGAGATGTCGTTGCCGTTGTGATTGCATGTTTGTTTTTTATGCCAAGTTTGGTGCATGTTTGTTTGTGTTGGCATGTGTTTGTGTATGTTTGTGTTGTTGTGTTGATGTTTTATGCTGTTGTTGTCTTTGTCGTGTGCTATGTGTGTTGCATGTTGCTGTTGCCCGGGTTCCGTTTGATCGCCATTGATGTTGGTGTGGTGTGGTTTCACACCCCGCAGCATTGCCTACTATCTAACGTTGCTTCCGGTTTCAAACAGAATAGTGGGACCGTTGGCCGCTCTCGTTGTCTTTTCAGTGTCACTGCTATGCTGTCAGGTGTCTAGTTTTTGTATCCAACGATGTGCGGCTTCCGGTCCATTGCTATTTTGTTGTCCCCGGTCGCTATTTTAGTAGTAGGCCACGGTCGTGCGCACTATCGCGTCCCATCTTTTCCTTACTGGGCAGTCCTCGCTGAACGCGTTATGTCCTGCCTCTGCCCTTTTTTCTTTGACGCAGTTCTTACATTTCGGTGGCGCACCCACCGCATATTCCTCACACTCGTTCCTGGTGTGGGGGCCACTGCAGTGGCTACACATCACCTGGGTCTCCGTGCATAGCTTTTTGCCATGCCCGAAGCCCAGGCAGATGGTGCACTGCGTCAATGGCGACCTATCTGTTACATGCAGGTTTTGCAGGTCAATCCTAACTGTGCCTGCTTCTGTAAGCCTCTTCCATAGGGCCGGTGACACTTTGAATACCACTCTGTGGGTATTCGGGTTTCGTCCTCTGATCTTGTAGGCGATTTCCATATGGTCGTCTCCCTCCCCAAGGCCCTCAAATACCGCTTTGTTCTGGTTTCTGAGGGCTTTGTGAAGGTCGTCGTCCGTATGCGCCTTGAGGACACCCGTTACCATCACCATAGGTCTCTTATTGGTGATGTCTTCTGCCACTAGGTCCGCCCTTTCCTTCTTTAACTTAGCTTTGAGCTTTTCGCGTTCCTCCACTGTCCTACAGCTGACGATAACCTTGCCGTCCTTTGCCTTCCTGACCTTCTCCACCTCTACCCCCCCTTCTTTGGCGTTAAGCGCCACTCGAATGCCTTTGAGGGTTTCATCGGCAGTACTGTCCCCTGACTCTGAGGTTATCGCCACTGAGTGCAGTGTCCTGTATGTTTGGAGCCTAGCCCCAGACCCCTCAGACACTGCCCTTGCGTAGCTCATCTTCGGCGGCCTGCACTCCTCGCTCACACTCTCCCTGTGCTTAAGAATAACCTGCTCGAGGTTATTCGTACTCTCCAGGTTCTTCTTCAGGAGTTTGGAGTGCTCATCCATACGTTCAGCGAGGATGTCCCACTTCCTACTGAGCTCCTCCCTATCCTCTCTTTCCATAGAGGGTCTGCTCTGCGTAGGGTCCTGCAATGCGACTTGTGTTTGTGCGTCCTTGGCTTCCTTCTTCTCCGTCTTACCCGGGTCCTTCCCCGTCTTGGCTGCTAATGCCTCTAGAGCGTCCCCAAGATCCCTGTTACATTGAGTAAGCAGGGTGAAAATTCGCTTAGTCGCGTATGATACACCCTGCTTAATCTCGGTTTTCAAATTCTTCGAATTTGACAGGTGCTCGTTAAACTTTTCCAAGCATTCCCTGGCCTCAAACATTCTGTCCTCCCTCTTATCTCTAGCTGCCACTTTCTGTGTCTCCTTTGGTGGCGTCCGCTTGGTGTAAGTTTTATTCGCCGGATCCTTGCTGGGGCCAGCGACCGCCTGGATAGTCTTCTTGGGGGGCGGGGAGAATTTCAAAGATACCACCTTCTTCTTTTGTTGTGCTGGCCTGGATGTTAGTGGGCTAGGGCTAAGGGATGAAAAGGATGGGCTGCTTTCAAACTCCACATCCTCGAAACTTATTGCCTCTGGCTGCTTCGCCTTTGCTGGTGTCCTAAACATCTTATCGAAGGTGGTATATGTAATATGTGTGTTAATCTATATAGGTCCTATACTAATCGATTCGCGCAATAACGCCAAATCGAAGGGTCAAAATGTAAAAATAAAATAATAAAAGTATAATATATATTGAGCCAGTCAATGGTCTAAAACAAGTCTTATTTTACAGTAGTATTAATACTACAGTCACTTATTAACTAATATTTTTATTTGTTTACAGAAGGCGTCGGCGTGCCAGCTACTATATACTAGGTAAGTACTATCCTTATATCTAATTGCTATATACACTTTTCTAATACTATTTTCTGTTTCAGGTCCTGATGGAGTGGAGAGGAGAGGAGCAGGGAGCGTTCCAGCAGTGCCAGCGGGTCCGCCGCGTCGCGAGGGACACGATGGCACCAAGAACGAGGAATTTGGAACACAGGTAAGTAAAATAGGGAGGGTCGAAAAATAGGGGTGGGGATAGAGGGGTGGGGGGGATCTAGGATGATAGGTCTCGTCGAGCCGAGTTGTCTAACCCCAAACTCGACCCACCTATCTGCCTTATTGAGGGAGCAGTGGTGTCCGAAGTTTTACCGAAATAAAACTTCCCAAACTTCGACCCTTCGCTGCTCACGCAATATTGCAGCTAGACGACCGTGCTTGGGCTTGTCCTTCTCGCCTCCACGAGCTCTATCGGATAGGGAAGAAAAATGGGGGGGTTGACCATGAAACTCCGATCGGATCCTGAGGGGTTCCAGTCGGTAGAGGGAGTCCCAGGGGTTCCTCTGAAGGAAACCCGGTCTTCCTCAGGCTAATAGGGCCCGAGTTACAAGCAATTCAATATTTCCAAGATGGCCGCCGACCAAACTTTGACCCTGGATAACTTGGGGGTTTTTAGTCATAAAATACCCAAAATTGGGCTTGTACAGCTTCCCCAAGTGAGATCTAAGTCCCTACGTACACAGATTTTTGCAAAAATTTTTGTCGATTTTTTGGGCTTATCCGACAGAGTAGCCCCAAAGAATCACCCTAGTCGAAATCCCAGTTCCGTACGCCCGATAGTTTCGGAACTATCGGGGTTTAAAGATTTTCCAATATGGCGGACAACTGTCAGATTTCGGCGAGAAACTGCTGTAACTCAGCCAAAAATCGTCACAGCGCCGCCGGACTTCGACTAGGGTTAGACCCCTTGCCTTCCCTACCCGTTTCCGGGGGGGGTTCACGTCAAAAATTTTTTGCCTTTATTATCCCCGGACACTGTCCGCTAGGTCAAGCACTCCGTCCCAGTCAAAACCGCGTCAAAATCGGAGCAGTATATCCGGAGATATTGGCAAAACAAAAAATTCAAAATGGCGGCGGCCCTTAGCCAAAATCCAGTAAAAACCTGGTTCTCAGGTCTGGTTTGGGCTAGGACAGCCGAGTTTGGGGTCAGGAGATAGGTCTTGAAGAGACCTATCCAGTGCTACTACAACCTTAATTTTAACTATAATATATATTTATTTATTTACAAAAAACTAATGAAAAATCAATATCTCCGAAAGTATTGGAGTTAAAAATGCCGAAAAATATCCAAAATGTCCGCTAAAAGAGGCTCTATTTTATAAGTATTTTTAATAAATTTGCCCTAATAGTAAAAATTTTTAAGACTTAGAAAATTTTGAAAATTTTGATTTTTTGAAAAATTTTTGGACTTTTTCTTAGATAACCCTATGGGATTTGGGTGCGGCTAGGTAGAGCTCCCTAGCGCGCACAAACTGGCAGTCTCAAATCCCGCGCGTCTCCGATAGTTTCAGAGATATGAGGGGTCAAAGTTTATAATTCTAATTAAAAATAACTTAAAACTACTTAACTTAAAATTCAGCTCGAACCGGAAACGCGCCGTCCTCCAACAGGTCTTCAAACTGTCCTAACCCCAAGTCGATTGCTCCAGTAGTTCCGGAGCAATTTTGAGGTTAGGAAGTTATTTTTCTGCTCCTGGTACTTCGGGGTGTTCACCGATCTTCAGTTGCAGGGTGTCGAACGACGCGTCTCAGCGAGATCTCGGTGGCTACCGTGGCGGATTTTGCTGTCCCTTGGAAGTTTTTGGACTTAGGTCCAAAAAACAAAAAAGTTGGAAAATTTTCCCCACTTTTTAATTTTTTGCCCAGAAACTATGCCGAATCCTAAGGTCGTTTCTGGGCAGTTAGCCTTAGTTTTTGGCGCTCTTCTTCGTGGTATTGAGAAAAAACTGAAAACACAGGCGCATGCGCCTCACTTTCGCGCACAAAACGATATATCGCACGGGTTGCTAGCGTTAAAAAATCCTATTTTTAGGAATTTTTTCCCGAGGAGCTTAGGTCAAATCGACTGTTCTCGAGCGCGGTTCGAGCAGAACTGGGTTAGGTTAGGTTAGGTTAGGTTAGGTTAGGTTAGGTTAGGTTTTTTTTTTTTTTTTTTTTTTTTCAGTTTAACCGCAGACGAACAAGATTGTCCGCATATTATCTTTTTTGTTTTCACTTTATTGGTGTACAATTTCTGTCTTAATGCTACTTATTTTCTAATAAACACAAATAATTTTGCACTTTGGGAATAGGTTGGTTGTGGTTGGTCTAGGTTGGAAGTGTGTTTAGGAAGTGTGATCAGGGTATAATGGGAAGGAAATAGTGGGGGTGGAGTGTGGGATAGGAATGGTAAGGTTTGCATAACTTCTTTATTTTTTTTTTTTTTAAGAAAAATATTGCCAAATAGTTTACATTATTATATAGTTTGCCTTGTTTATATATATTTAACTTTATACAATGTAATTTCTAGTTTTTTATAGTTCTGTTAGGATTATGACTAAGTTTATATAATACTGTATCTTCTACTGTTTTTCCCTAATCTGATTTTTATCTATTTGTCTATATGTATATATATATATTTTGTTATTTACGTAAGTAGCTATCTATTATTACTTTTATTCTATCTTATTTCTATGCGTTGTTATGTCGCTGAGCGCTGATGTATTTTAGAGTTTAATTTACAACATTGCAGTAGGTTTCTTATTTCTGCTTTCTACAATATTCTATTTATTAATACTAGTATATATATTATTATTTTACATTTCTTTGGACGCTGTTAAAAGAATATACCTTAGTATATTCCTACAGTGTTCATTTATTATACACGTGTGTTTTACCCTTGGCTATTACTGGTCAACATATATCTTGTTTATTCTATGAACTTTTACTATTAATTTTGATTTTCAGATTTCTCTGCGTTCCGGGCGCCTGCAGTCTGGTAAGTGATATTTTTGTTACTATTTTTGTAATGTATTTATGCCAATTTTAGTGTTCTTTTTTAGTTTTGTGTACTTATATGTGCGTTGTGTATGTTTTGTGTTTTCCAAACTGACAACTTTTTTATTAAAAGTTGCCAGTTTAATTTTTGTTAGTTTTGTTTGTGCTTAGTGTGTTGTGAGTGTATTTGTGCTTTCTGTCATGTTTAGTGCATGTTGTGTATTGGTGCTTGTCGTGTTTCGCTCGTTAGTGTGTTTTGTGCATACCTATGCAGGCTTCCGGTTCCACCTTAAACTCCGGAGGTCACTACTATCTACTTCCCCACCTCGTTGTTTACTACTGCTAGACGTGATATGCCGGTACCACGCATAATAGCCGAGTCGTATGTCGAACATCGTTGACTGGTCCTTTGATGCGTTAATAACCACCAGTTGTTAAATCTGTTTTTCACCAACGATGCTCGATTTCCGACCCATTACTATTATGTTGTTCCCGGCATTCCGCCTAACAGTAGGCTACTGTAGCGCGTACCAATGCGTCCCATCTCGCCCTTATCGGGCACACCTCGCTAAACGCATTGTGCCGCGTCTCTGCTTTCCTCTCTCTTGTGCAATTTTTACATTTTGGCGGTGCGCCGACAGCATATTCTTCGCACTCGCTACGAGTGTGGGGTCCGCCACAGTGACTGCACACTACCTGGGACTCTGTGCATAGCTTCTTGCCATGCCCAAATCCCAGGCAGATAGTGCACTGCGTAAGCGGTGACCGGTCCGTGACCTGCAATGTTTTCAGGTCGACCCTTACCGTGCCTGAGTCCGTAAGTCTTTTCCAAAGGGCTGGCGAGGTTTTCAATATGACCTTCTGGGTGTTCGGGTTTTTACCTCGGATCTTGTATGCAACTTCCATACAGCCGTCTTCCTCTCCCAGGCCCTCAAAAATCAGCTTGTTCTGGTTTCTGAGGGCCTCAAAGAGGTCGCCGTCTGTATGAGCCCTGAGTACACCCGTTATCATCACCATCGGCTTTTTGTTGGTGATGTCCTCTGCTGTTAAGTCAGCCCTTTCCTCTCTTAGCTTACGCTTTACCTTCTCTCTGTCCTCAATGGTCTTGCAGCTAATAATTACCTGCCGTTGCCTGGATGTCCGGACTCGCTCAACCTCCACCCCCCCCTGTTTCGCGTTCAATGCCGCTCTAACCTCATCGAGGGTTTCTTCGGATGTGCGGTCCTCTTTAAAATTAGCCACAAGTACGGAGTGTAGCGTCCTATAGTTCGGAGGCTTGACCCCCGATCTTTCGGCCGCCACACTCGCGTATGTCCGTTTTTGGTTACACTCCTCGCTCTCATTCATGCTGTGTTTCAGAATTACCTTCTCAAGGTTATTCGTGCTCTCTAAGTTCTTTCTAAGGAGCTCGGAGTGCTCTTCCATCCGCTCGGTAAGGACGTCCCATCTCTTGCGGAGCGTCTCCCTATCCTCCTCGTCCATAGGGTGTCTGCTCTGCAATGGATCTACTTTTTCCACCTGCGTCTGCGCGTTACAAAACGTCTTGGTTGGTTCGTCTGCAGTCTTCCCCTCTTTGCCAAGTAAGGCCTCCCTTAGGGCCCCGTCAGTCTCCTTGAGCAGAGTGTACAGCCGACCCACCGCATTCTGTACACCCTGCTTTATTTCTGTTTTCAGGTTCCTAGAGTTCGACAGGAGATCGTTGGCTTTGTCAAAAGACTTCTTGGCCTCTGTCATCCTGTCTTGCTCAGTCACCACTTTCTTTGTCGCCTCTGGTGGTGTTTCCTTTCTGTAGGTCGTGTTTCCTACGTTTTTACTGGGCCCTGGAAACACTTTCCGGGCTACCCTAGGGGGCGGGGAGATGTTTAGAATCACCTTCTTCTTCTGGGGGGGCGAGAACTTCAGCGTTAACGGCTTTTTCTTTACTTCCTGGTGCTGCCTTGAGGTAACAGGGCTCGTTGGAGTGAGAGAGGTGCGTTCTAGCTCCTTCGCCCTGTCTTTAATCACCTCGGTCCGCCCAGGAGATATAATATCTGAGGGAGGGGTCACATAGCCTGCCTCAGCCCGCTTCTGTTTTCTTTTTGCTGAAAGCAACTCCATATATCTCGTACTACTATCTCCAGACTCTCGCCAAATTTCCTGTTCTTCCGACTTCGTTACTTCACAGGCCTTCCACGATTTGTTTGCTGGTGTCCTAAACATTTTGAGGTTTGTGACCTAAGTGTGATCTTATACCTAAGTGTGGGTCCTAAACTAGTCGATTTGTGCAATAACACAGTATCGAGTGGTCAAAAATAAAATAGCGTCAAAACAATATATATTGATCCAGTCAATAGTCAAGGTTAATAAAATAAAACAAAACAATAATTTTATAGTCAAAAATATTTTTACAATATCCTTAATCTAACTTATACTAATTACAGAAATTTTTATTTTTCAGGTAACCCAGGAGGGAGGCGCCGGGAGTCAAGATTTAAGGATGGGTAAGTATAGGAACAAGGTAAGTATGATAAGGTAAGGTGAGGTAAGGTATATAAGGTAAGGTAAGGTAAGTGGACAAGGTAAGTAGGGTGGGGTAAGGTACGGTAAGGTAAATTGGCTACGGGTAAGGTACTGGTAAGGTAATGGTAAGGTAAGGAAGGTAAAGGTACAGGTAAGTGTAAGGTAAGTAAGGTAAGTATGTGTTATACTCAAGGTAGGTACCCGGTATGTGTGTTTGTGTGTAACTGTGTGTGAAAGCAGTGAATGTGCAGTGTTTTTGTGAGGTGAGTGAGGTAAGTATGGGATTTCCGCTATTCTGCCAGGCCCAGATTGTTGGTCTAGACGAGCCGATTCCGGCAATACCAAACTCGGCTAGCCCAAGACCAACAACAACTGAGTTACGGGCAGAATAGTTTTAGGGGTGGGGTAGGGGGTGGGGAAGGGCTCCTGTTGAAAGAGCTCGGGATGCCAATGAAAACAAGCCCAAGGTCGACCACCTTAGGTGGTATAATACGCTGTCAGATGCGTTTCAAAATTTCAGAAAAATTTCTGAAATTTGTGTCTGGATTTTTGAAATCCCTATAAGTCGTCAATGGTTACCCAAAAATGGGCGTGTTTGGGCTTGTTTCACTGGGTTTCGCGAGCTCTATCAGAATCCGGTGGAAAATTGCACAAAAATTTCTGAACTTAAAAACTAAATTTTATGAGCGCAATCGATAGCGGGGAGGTAGGGCAACACTCCTAAGAAAACCGCTATTCTGTGCGCCCAATAGTTTGGGAGATATGGCCTTTCAAAACTTTTCAAAATGGCGGACCAACTGTCAAAGTCAAACTTTGCAGGCCGATATCTCCGGTCCTATTGGCCCCAGAGCCCTGGTTTTTGGGTTCTCTAGGGTACCCTTGAGGTCCTCTATGTACCTAGACCAAAATCTAGGCCCAAATTTCGGTGGCGAGATATCCGGGATTTAACCCCCGGATCCGATGCTCCTTAAGGGGCAGATGTCTATAAAGAAATCCCCGTCCTCCTAGGACCAATAGTTTCGGAGATATGCCAGTTCTAAATTATCCAATATGGCCGCCGAACTGTCAAAGTCCGGCGAGTTTTGGCTATATCTCCGTCGATATGTATCCGATTTGAACCGGATTTCGTCTGGGGTTATTCCCCGGTCGTTAGGCACCCTGCCCTATGGGTGGTTGAAGTCAAAAATTTTGACCCTGTTTTCCCGTCTGGTCGGCTGCAGTAAGCCCAGGCAACAGCTACACCGAAAACCCCGTCGCTGTACGTTAAATACTTTCCGAGTTATCGGAAGTTCAAAATATCCAAGATGGCGGCGGCCCTTGGCCAAAAGGTCGGAAAAAACCGTATCTCGGCCCCTATGGGCCGGATTTCGCCGTTCTTGGGCTCGGATGAAAGAGCGCGACGAGCCTTGGACGCCTCTGCTCCTAGACTTACGCTAACTTATATAACTAACTATATATTTACAAAAAACACTTCTAAAATCAGTATCTCTGTGCCTATTAACGCTAAAAATGCCAAAAAAT
>CM034396.1:0-10000 GCA_019925095.2 Dendrolimus kikuchii | reverse complement strand
TTAGGTTAGGTTAGGTTAGGTTAGGTTAGGTTAGGTTAGGTTAGGTTAGGTTAGGTTAGGTTAGGTTAGGTTAGGTTAGGTTAGGTTAGGTTAGGTTAGGTTAGGTTAGGTTAGGTTAGGTTAGGTTAGGTTAGGTTAGGTTAGGTTAGGTTAGGTTAGGTTAGGTTAGGTTAGGTTAGGTTAGGTTAGGTTAGGTTAGGTTAGGTTAGGTTAGGTTAGGTTAGGTTAGGTTAGGTTAGGTTAGGTTAGGTTAGGTTAGGTTAGGTTAGGTTAGGTTAGGTTAGGTTAGGTTAGGTTAGGTTAGGTTAGGTTAGGTTAGGTTAGGTTAGGTTAGGTTAGGTTAGGTTAGGTTAGGTTAGGTTAGGTTAGGTTAGGTTAGGTTAGGTTAGGTTAGGTTAGGTTAGGTTAGGTTAGGTTAGGTTAGGTTAGGTTAGGTTAGGTTAGGTTAGGTTAGGTTAGGTTAGGTTAGGTTAGGTTAGGTTAGGTTAGGTTAGGTTAGGTTAGGTTAGGTTAGGTTAGGTTAGGTTAGGTTAGGTTAGGTTAGGTTAGGTTAGGTTAGGTTAGGTTAGGTTAGGTTAGGTTAGGTTAGGTTAGGTTAGGTTAGGTTAGGTTAGGTTAGGTTAGGTTAGGTTAGGTTAGGTTAGGTTAGGTTAGGTTAGGTTAGGTTAGGTTAGGTTAGGTTAGGTTAGGTTAGGTTAGGTTAGGTTAGGTTAGGTTAGGTTAGGTTAGGTTAGGTTAGGTTAGGTTAGGTTAGGTTAGGTTAGGTTAGGTTAGGTTAGGTTAGGTTAGGTTAGGTTAGGTTAGGTTAGGTTAGGTTAGGTTAGGTTAGGTTAGGTTAGGTTAGTTTAGGTTAGGTTAGGTTAGGTTAGGTTAGGTTAGGTTAGGTTAGGTTAGGTTAGGTTAGGTTAGGTTAGGTTAGGTTAGGTTAGGTTAGGTTAGGTTAGGTTAGGTTAGGTTAGGTTAGGTTAGGTTAGGTTAGGTTAGGTTAGGTTAGGTTAGGTTAGGTTAGGTTAGGTTAGGTTAGGTTAGGTTAGGTTAGGTTAGGTTAGGTTAGGTTAGGTTAGGTTAGGTTAGGTTAGGTTAGGTTAGGTTAGGTTAGGTTAGGTTAGGTTAGGTTAGGTTAGGTTAGGTTAGGTTAGGTTAGGTTAGGTTAGGTTAGGTTAGGTTAGGTTAGGTTAGGTTAGGTTAGGTTAGGTTAGGTTAGGTTAGGTTAGGTTAGGTTAGGTTAGGTTAGGTTAGGTTAGGTTAGGTTAGGTTAGGTTAGGTTAGGTTAGGTTAGGTTAGGTTAGGTTAGGTTAGGTTAGGTTAGGTTAGGTTAGGTTAGGTTAGGTTAGGTTAGGTTAGGTTAGGTTAGGTTAGGTTAGGTTAGGTTAGGTTAGGTTAGGTTAGGTTAGGTTAGGTTAGGTTAGGTTAGGTTAGGTTAGGTTAGGTTAGGTTAGGTTAGGTTAGGTTAGGTTAGGTTAGGTTAGGTTAGGTTAGGTTAGGTTAGGTTAGGTTAGGTTAGGTTAGGTTAGGTTAGGTTAGGTTAGGTTAGGTTAGGTTAGGTTAGGTTAGGTTAGGTTAGGTTAGGTTAGGTTAGGTTAGGTTAGGTTAGGTTAGGTTAGGTTAGGTTAGGTTAGGTTAGGTTAGGTTAGGTTAGGTTAGGTTAGGTTAGGTTAGGTTAGGTTAGGTTAGGTTAGGTTAGGTTAGGTTAGGTTAGGTTAGGTTAGGTTAGGTTAGGTTAGGTTAGGTTAGGTTAGGTTAGGTTAGGTTAGGTTAGGTTAGGTTAGGTTAGGTTAGGTTAGGTTAGGTTAGGTTAGGTTAGGTTAGGTTAGGTTAGGTTAGGTTAGGTTAGGTTAGGTTAGGTTAGGTTAGGTTAGGTTAGGTTAGGTTAGGTTAGGTTAGGTTAGGTTAGGTTAGGTTAGGTTAGGTTAGGTTAGGTTAGGTTAGGTTAGGTTAGGTTAGGTTAGGTTAGGTTAGGTTAGGTTAGGTTAGGTTAGGTTAGGTTAGGTTAGGTTAGGTTAGGTTAGGTTAGGTTAGGTTAGGTTAGGTTAGGTTAGGTTAGGTTAGGTTAGGTTAGGTTAGGTTAGGTTAGGTTAGGTTAGGTTAGGTTAGGTTAGGTTAGGTTAGGTTAGGTTAGGTTAGGTTAGGTTAGGTTAGGTTAGGTTAGGTTAGGTTAGGTTAGGTTAGGTTAGGTTAGGTTAGGTTAGGTTAGGTTAGGTTAGGTTAGGTTAGGTTAGGTTAGGTTAGGTTAGGTTAGGTTAGGTTAGGTTAGGTTAGGTTAGGTTAGGTTAGGTTAGGTTAGGTTAGGTTAGGTTAGGTTAGGTTAGGTTAGGTTAGGTTAGGTTAGGTTAGGTTAGGTTAGGTTAGGTTAGGTTAGGTTAGGTTAGGTTAGGTTAGGTTAGGTTAGGTTAGGTTAGGTTAGGTTAGGTTAGGTTAGGTTAGGTTAGGTTAGGTTAGGTTAGGTTAGGTTAGGTTAGGTTAGGTTAGGTTAGGTTAGGTTAGGTTAGGTTAGGTTAGGTTAGGTTAGGTTAGGTTAGGTTAGGTTAGGTTAGGTTAGGTTAGGTTAGGTTAGGTTAGGTTAGGTTAGGTTAGGTTAGGTTAGGTTAGGTTAGGTTAGGTTAGGTTAGGTTAGGTTAGGTTAGGTTAGGTTAGGTTAGGTTAGGTTAGGTTAGGTTAGGTTAGGTTAGGTTAGGTTAGGTTAGGTTAGGTTAGGTTAGGTTAGGTTAGGTTAGGTTAGGTTAGGTTAGGTTAGGTTAGGTTAGGTTAGGTTAGGTTAGGTTAGGTTAGGTTAGGTTAGGTTAGGTTAGGTTAGGTTAGGTTAGGTTAGGTTAGGTTAGGTTAGGTTAGGTTAGGTTAGGTTAGGTTAGGTTAGGTTAGGTTAGGTTAGGTTAGGTTAGGTTAGGTTAGGTTAGGTTAGGTTAGGTTAGGTTAGGTTAGGTTAGGTTAGGTTAGGTTAGGTTAGGTTAGGTTAGGTTAGGTTAGGTTAGGTTAGGTTAGGTTAGTTAGGTTAGGTTAGGTGTTGGGATTAGGTTAGGTTAGGTTAGGATTGGAGTTAGGTTGGGATTAGGTTGGGATTAGGTTAGGTTAGGTTGGGTTAGGTTAGGTTAGAGTTAGAGTTGGGATTAGGTTAGGTTAGGATTAGGTTAGAGTTAGGTTGGGATTAAATTGGGGTTAGGTTAGGTTAGGATTGGGATTAAATTAGGTTAGGATTAGGTTAGGTTAGAGTTAGGTTGGGTTAGGTTAGGTTAGGATTAGGTTGGGTTAGGTTAGGTTGGGATTAGGTTAGGTTAGGTTAGGTTGGGTTAGGTTAGAGTTGGGATTAGGTTAGGTTGGGTTAGAGTTAGAGTTAAGTTAGGTTAGGTTAGGTTGGGTTAGGTTGGGTTGGGTTGGGTTAGGTTGGGATTAGGTTGGGTTGGGTTGGGATTGAGTTGAGTTGGGGTTAGGTTAGGTTAGGTTATTAGGATTGGGAATTATTGGGTTGGGTTAGGGTTAGGTTGGGATTGGGTTAGGTTGGAGTTAGGTTAGGTTGGGTTGGAGATTAGGATTAGGTTGGGATTAGGTTAGGTTAGGGATTGGGAGTTAAATTAGGTTGGGTTAGGTTGATTAGAGATTAGGTTGGGATTGATTGATTAGGTTAAGTTAGGTTGGGATTAGGTTAGGTTAGGATTGGGATTAGGATTGGGTTGAGATTAGGTTAGGTTGGGATTGGATTAGGTTAGGTTAGGATTAGGTTAGGTTAGGTTAGGTTAGGATTGGGATTAGGTTAGGTTAGGTTAGGATTGGAGTTGGGTTAGGTTAGGTTAGGTTAGGTTAGAGTTGGGTTAGGTTAGGTTAGGTTAGGTTGGGATTAGGTTAGGTTGGGTTAGGTTAGGTTGGGTTAGGTTAGGTTAGGTTAAATTGGAGGTTAGGATTGGGTTAGGTTAGGTTAGGTTAGGTTAGGTTAGGTTGATTGGTTAGTTAGGTTGGGTTGGGATTGGGTTAGGTTAGGTTAGGTTAAGTTAAGTTAGGTTAGAGTTGGGTTGGGATTAAGTTGGGGTTGGGATTAGGATTAAGTTAGGTTAGAGTTAGGTTAGGTTGATTAGGTTAGGTTGGGATTGGGTTAGGTTGGGATTAGGTTGGGTTAGGTTGAGTTGGGATTAGGTTAGGGATTAGGTTAGGTTGGGTTAGAGTTGGGTTAGGGATTGGGTTAGGTTGGGATTAGGTTGGGTTAGGTTAGGTTGGGATTGGGATTAGGTTAGGTTGGGTTAGGAGTTAGGTTAGGTTAGTTGGGATTGGGATTGGAGTTAGGATTGGGATTGAGGTTAGGTTAGGTTAGGTTAGGTTGGGATTAGGTTAGGTTAGGTTAGGATTAGGTTGGGATTAGGTTAGGTTAGGTTAGGTTGGAGTTAGAGTTAGGTTAAGTTGGTTGGATTGGGATTAGGTTGGGTTAGGTTAGAGTTAGAGTTAGGATTGGGATTAGGTTAGGGATTAGGTTAGGTTAGAGTTAGGTTGGGATTAGGTTAAGTTAGGATTAGGTTGGAATTAGGTTAGGATTAGGTTAGGTTAGGTTAGGATTAGAGTTAAGTTAGGTTAGGTTAGGTTAAGTTAGGATTAGGTTAGGTTAGAGTTAGGTTAGGTTGGGATTAGAGTTAGGTTAGAATTAGGTTGGGTTAGGTTAGGTTAGAGTTGGGATTGGGATTGGAATTAGGTTAGGTTAGGTTGGGATTAGGTTAGGTTAGGTTAGGTTAGGTTGGGATTGGGTTAGGTTGGGTTAGGTTAGGTTGGGTTAGGTTAGGTTAGGTTAGGTTAGGTTGGGTTAGGTTAGGTTGGGATTGGGTTAGGTTGGGTTAGGATTGGGATTAGGTTAGGTTGGGTTGGGATTGGGTTAGGTTAGGTTAGGTTGGGATTGATTAGGTTGGGTTAGGTTGGGTTAGGTTGGGATTGGGTTAGGTTAGGTTAGGTTAGGTTGGGATTGGGTTGGGTTGGGATTAGGTTAGGTTGGGATTAAGTTAGGTTAGGTTGGGATTGGGATTAGGTTAGGTTGAGGTTGGGTTAGGTTGGGATTAGGTTAGGTTGGGATTGGGTTAGGTTAGGTTAGGTTAGGTTGGGATTAGGTTGGGTTAGGTTAGGTTGGAGTTGGGTTAGGTTAGGTTAGGTTAGGTTGGGTTAGGTTAGGTTAGGTTGGGTTAGGATTAGGTTAGGTTGGGATTAGGTTAGGATTAGGTTAGGTTAGGTTAGGTTAGGTTAGGTTGGGATTGGGTTAGGTTAGGTTAGGTTGGGATTGGGTTAGGTTAGAGTTAGGTTAGGTTAGGATTAGGTTAGGTTAGGTTAGGTTAGGTTAGGTTAGGTTGGGATTAGGTTAGGTTAGGTTAGGTTAGAGATTGGGTTAGATTGGGTTAGGTTAGGTTGGGTTAGAGTTGGGATTGGGTTAGGTTAGGATTAGGTTAGGTTAGAGTTAGGTTAAGTTAGGATTAGGTTAGGTTAGGATTAGGTTAGATTGGGATTAGGATTAGGTTAAGGTTGGGATTAGAGTTAGGTTAGAGTTAGGTTGGGATTAAGGTTGGGTTAGGATTAGAGTTAAGTTAGGTTAGGTTAGATTAAGTTAGAATTAGGTTAAATGGGATTAGAGTTAAGTTAAATTAAGTTAGAGATTAGAGATTAGAGATGGGTTGGGATTGGGATTAGAGTTAAATTAAATTAGGTTAAGTTAGGTTAAATTAAATTGGGATTAAGTTAAATTAGGTTAAATTAGGTTAGAATTAGGTTAGGTTAGGTTAGAGATTAAATTAGGATTGGATTAGGTTAAATTAGGTTAGGTTAGGTTAGGATTAGATTAGATTAGGATTAGGTTAGAATTAAATTAGGATTAGAATTAGGTTAAGTTAGAATTGGGATTAAATTAGGTTAAGTTAAATTAAATTAGAATTGGGTTAAGTTAGGTTGGAGATTAGAATTAGAATTAAATTAAATTAAATTAGGTTAGGATTAAATTAGGTTAAATTAGAATTAGAGTTAGGTTAGGTTAGATTAGGTTAGGTTAGGTTAAATTAAATTGGGATTAGAATTAGAATTAGAATTAGGTTAAATTAGGTTAAATTAGGTTAGGATTAGGTTAGGTTAGGTTAGGTTAAATTAGGTTGGGTTAGGTTAGGTTAGGATTAGAGTTAGGTTAGGTTGGGTTAGAGTTAGGTTAGGTTAGGTTAGGATTAGGATTGGGATTAGGTTGGGTTAGGTTAGGATTAGGTTAGGTTAGGATTGGAGTTAGGTTGGGTTAGGTTAAATTGGGATTAGGATTAGGTTAGGTTGGGTTGGGTTAGGTTAGGTTAGGTTGGGTTAAATTAGGTTAGGTTAGGTTGGGTTAGGTTGGGATTAGGTTGGGTTGGGTTGGGATTAGGTTAGGTTAGGTTGGGATTAGGTTGGGTTAGGTTAGGTTGGGGATTGGGTTAGGTTAGGTTAGATTGGGTTGAGTTAGGTTAGGTTGGGATTGAGTTGGGTTAGGTTAGGATTGGGATTAGGTTAGGTTAGGTTGGGATTGGGTTAGGTTAGGTTAGGATTAGGATTAGGTTAGGTTAAGTTAGGTTAGGTTGGAGTTGGAATTGGGATTAGGTTAGTTAGGGATTGGGATTGGAGTTAGGTTAGGTTAGGATTGGTTAGATTAAGTTAGGATTGGGTTAAATTAGGTTAGGTTGGGATTAGGTTGGAATTAGAGTTAAATTGGTTAGGTTGGAGTTAGAGTTGAGATTAAGTTAGATTAGGTTAAGTTGGGATTAGAGTTAGGGATTAGGTTAGGATTAGAGTTAGAGTTAGGTTAGGTTCAGGTTGGATTAGGATTAGGATTAGGGTTAAGTTAGGTTGGGATTAGAGTTGGGATTAGGATTAGGATTAGGTTAGGTTGGGATTGGGTTAGGTTAGGATTGGGATTGGAGTTAGGATTAGAGTTGGGATAGGTTGAGTTAGGTTGGATTAGGTTAGGTTGGAGTTGGGATTGGTTAGGTTGGGTTGGGATTAAGTTAGGTTTGGTTAAGTTGGGATTAGGTTAGGTTAAATTGGAGTTAGGTTAGGATTGGGGTTAGGGATTAGGTTAGGTTGGGATTGGGAGTTGAGATTAGAGTTAGAGTTGGGATTAGGTTAGGTTGGGTTAGGTTGGGATTAGGTTAGGTTAGGTTAGGTTAGGTTGGGATTAGGTTAGGTTAGGTTAGGTTAGGTTAGGTTGGGATTAGGTTAGGTTAGGTTAGGTTAGGTTAAGTTAGATTAGGATTGGGTTGGGTTAGATTGGGATTAGGTTGGGATTGGGTTGGGATTAGGTTAGGTTAGGTTGGGTTGGGTTAGGTTAGGTTAGGATTGGGATTAGGTTAGGTTGGGTTGGGATTAGGTTAGGTTGGGTTAGGTTAGGTTGGGATTGAGATTAGGATTGGGTTTAGGGTTAGGTTGGGATTGGAGATTGGGATTAGAGATTAGGTTAGAAGTTGGGATGGAGATTAGGATTAGGATTAGAGTTAGGATTAGGATTAGAGTTAGGGATTAGGTTGGTCGGTTAGGTTAGGATTGGGATTACGTCGAGTTAGGTTAAGATTAGTCGGTTAGTCAGTTGGGATTAGGATTGAATTAGGTTGAGATTAGGATTAGGTTAGTCGGTTGGATCGGTTAGGTTGGTCGGATTGGTCGGTCTGGGATTAGGTTGGGTTGATTAGGTTAAGTTAAGTTAGGTTAAGTTGGAATCGGAATTAGGATTAGGTTGAGGATTAAATTAGCGATTGGAGTTAGAGTTAGGTTAGGTTAAGTTAGGTTAAGTTGGGTTCGGTTAGGTCGGGTTGGGATTAGAGTTAGGTTAGTCAGTTAGGATTAGAAGTTAGGTTGGTCCAGTTAGGTTAGGTTAGGATTAGGTTAGGTTGGGTTAAGATTCAGGTTAGGATTGGGATCGGATTAGGTTAGGTTGGTCGGTCCCAGGTTAGGTCCCGGTAGGATTGGGGTTGGGATTAGAGTTGGAGTTAGGTTAGGTTGGGATTGGGATTAGGATTAGTGGTTGGTCGTTAGGTCGGATTAGGTTGGTCGGATTAGGTTGGTCGGTCCGATTAGGTTAGGTTGGGATTCGGAGATTGGGTTGGTCGGTCAGGTTAGGTTAGGTCGGTCGGTTAGGTTAGGATTGGTCCCGAGTCCGGTGAGGGTTGGGTTCAGAGATTAGGAGTTAGGGTTAGGATTGGGATTAGGATTAGGTTAAGTTAGATTAGGATTAGGTTGAGGTTAGAGTTAGAGTTGGGATTAGAGTTAGAGTTAGAAGAATTAGGATTAAATGGGTTGGAGATTGGGATTAGGTTAAGAATTTAGAGATTAGAGTTAGGGATTGGGAAAGTTAGGTTAGGTTAGAGATTAGGTTAGGATTGGGATTAAGGATTGGGTTAAATTCAGAGTTAGGATTGGATTCGTTAAATTAGAGTTAGGGGTTAGGTTAGAATTGGGATTAGGGATTGGGATTGGAGTTAAATTAGAGTTAGGTTAGGGAGATTAGGTTAGGTTGGAGATTGAAATTAGGTTGGGAATTAGGAATTAGGATTAGATTATACAAATTAGGTTAGGTTAGAGTTAAGTTAGGAGTTAGATTAAGTTAGGTTAAATTGGGGATGGGTTAAATTAAGTTAGAGTTAAATTAGAATTAAATTAGAGTTAATTAGGATTAGGTGGATTAGAGATTAGAGATTAGAATTAGAGATTAGAATTGAGATTAAATTAAATTAAATTAAGTTAGAGTTAAATTAGAATTAAATTAAAATTCAAATTAAGTGAATTACAGGTGTAGGTTAAGTTAGAGTTAGGTTAAGAGTTAAATTGGGATTAAGTTAGGGATTAGAGTTGGGATTAAATTAGAATTAGAGGTTAGAATGGGGATTAGGATTAGAAGATTAGGTTAGAGTTAGGATTAGGATTAGAGTTAGGAAGTTAGGATGAGATTAGAAGTTAAATTAAGTTAGGTTAAGATTAGAGATTAGAGATTAAAATTAGAATTAAGTTAAATTGGAATTAGGATTAGAGTTAAATTGGAATTAGGTGGAGATTAGAGATTAAGAATTAAGTTGGGATTAGAATTAAGATTGGAGATTAGAGTTAGAATTAGGAATTGGAATTAGAGTTAGGAATTGGGATTAAGTTAGGTTAAGTTAAGAGTTAGATTAGAATTAGAATTGAAGTTAGAATTAGAGATTAAATTAGAGTTAAGTTAAGTTCAAGTTAGAATTAGATTAAGTTAAGTTAAGTTAGGATAGAAAATTAGAATTAAATTAGAATTAAATTAGAGATTAGAGATTAAATTGGAATTAAGATTAGAGTTAGAGATTAAATTAAATTAGAATTAGAGATTGGAATTAGGAATTAAATTAGAGATTAGAGATTGGAATTAAGTTAGAATTAGAGATTAGAATTAGGGTCAGAATTAGAGATTAGAGATTAGAATTAAATTAGAGTTAAATTAGGAGAATTAGAAATTAGAGAAGTTAAGTTAAATTAGATTAGAACAGAGTTAGAGTTAGAATTAGAGATTAGAATTAAGTGGAATTAGAATTAGAATTAGAGATTAAGTTAAGTTAAATTAGAGTTAAATTAAATTAAATTAGAGATTAGAATTAAGTTAAATTAAGTTAGAAGTTAAATTAGAAATTAGAATTACAATTAAGTTAAGTTAGAGATTAGAAATTAGAATTAGAATTAAATTAGAATTAGAATTAGAATTAAGTTAGATTAGAATTAGAGATTAAGTTAAATTAGAGTTAAATTAGAATTAGATTAAATTAGATTAGATTAAATTAGAATTAAATTAAATTCAAATTAAGTTAAGTTGGAATTAGAATTAGAATTAAATTAAATTAAATTAGAATTAAATTAGTTAAATTAAATTAGAAATTAGAATTAAAGTTAAATTGGTTAAATTAAATTAAATTAAATTAGAAGTTAGAATTAAATTAGAATGAATTCTAGAATTAGAAATTAAATTAGAAATTAGTTAAATTAGAGAATTAGAATTAGGAATTAGAATTAAGTTAAATTAAGT
>CM034395.1:26729212-26783812 GCA_019925095.2 Dendrolimus kikuchii | reverse complement strand
GGCCTAGCCTAAGCACAGCTCTTCAGCCTGGCCTGGCCTGGCCTGGCCTGGCCTGGCCTGGCCTGGCCTGGCCTGGCCTGGCCTGGCCTGGCCTGGCCTGGCCTGGCCTGGCCTGGCCTGGCCTGGCTGGCTGGCCTGGCCTGGCCTGGCCTGGCCTGGCCTGGCCTGGCCTGGCCTGGCCTGGCCTGGCCTGGCCTGGCCTGGCCTGGCCTGGCCTGGCCTGGCCTGGCCTGGCCTGGCCTGGCCTGGCCTGGCCTGGCACAGCTGGCCTGGCCTGGCCTGGCCTGGCCTGGCCTGGCCTGGCCTGGCCTGGCCTGGCACAGCTGGCCTGGCCTGGCCTGGCACAGCACAGCTGGCCTGGCCTGGCCTGGCCTGGCCTGGCCTGGCACAGCTGGCCTGGCCTGGCCTGGCCTGGCCTGGCACAGCCTGGCCTGGCCTGGCCTGGCCTGGCCTGGCCTGGCACAGCACAGCACAGCACAGCACAGCCTGGCCTGGCCTGGCCTGGCACAGCACAGCACCAGCACAGCACAGCACAGCACAGCACAGCACAGCTGGCACCAGCACAGCACAGCCTGGCACAGCACAGCACAGCACAGCACAGCACAGCACAGCACAGCACAGCACAGCACCTGGCCTGGCACAGCACAGCACAGCACAGCACAGGCCTGGCACAGCACAGCACAGCACAGCACAGCACAGCACAGCACAGCACAGCACAGCACAGCACAGCACAGCAGCACAGCACAGCACAGCACAGCACAGCCTGGCCTGGCCTGGCCTAGCCTGGCCTGGCCTAGCCTGGCCTGGCCTGGCCTGGCCTGGCCTGGCCTGGCCTGGCCTGAGCCTGGCCTGGCCTGGCCTGGCCTGGCCTGGCCTGGCCTAGCCTGGCCTAGCCTGGCCTGGCCTGGCCTAGCCTGGCCTGGCCTGGCCTGGCCTGGCCTGGCCTGGCCTGGCCTGGCCTGGCCTGGCCTGGCCTGGCCTGGCCTGGCCTGGCTGGCCTGCTGGCCTGGCCTGGCCTGGCCTGGCCTGGCCTGGCCTGGCCTGGCCTGGCCTGGCCTGGCCTGGCCTGGCCTGGCTGGCCTGGCCTGGCCTGGCCTGGCCTGGCCTGGCCTGGCCTGGCCTGGCCTGGCCTGGCCTGGCCTGGCCTGGCCTGGCCTGGCCTGGCCTGGCCTGGCTGGCCTGGCCTGGCCTGGCCTGGCCTGGCCTGGCCTGGCCTGGCCTGGCCTGGCCTGGCCTGGCCTGGCCTGGCCTGGCCTGGCCTGGCCTGGCCTGGCCTGGCCTGGCCTGGCCTGGCCTGGCCTGGCCTGGCCTGGCCTGGCCTGGCCTGGCCTGGCCTGGCACAGCCTGGCACAGCTGGCCTGCAGCCTGGCCTGGCCTGGCCTGGCCTGGCCTGGCCTGGCACAGCCTGGCCTGGCCTGGCCTGGCACAGCACAGCTGGCCTGGCCTGGCACAGCCTGGCCTGGCACAGCACAGCACAGCCTGGCCTGGCCTGGCCTGGCTGGCACAGCCTGGCCTGGCCTGGCACAGCACAGCCTGGCCTGGCCTGGCACAGCACTGGCACAGCCTGGCCTGGCACAGCACAGCCTGGCACAGCACTGGCCTGGCACAGCACAGCACAGCACAGCACTGGCCTGGCACAGCACAGCACAGCACAGCCTGGCACAGCACAGCACAGCCTGGCACAGCACAGCACAGCACAGCACAGCCTGGCCTGGCCTAGCCTGGCCTAGCCTGAGCCTAGCCTAGCTAGCCTAGCCTAGCACAGCCTAGCCTAGGCCTAGCCTAGCCTGGCCTGGCCTAGCCTAGCCTGGCCCAGCCTGGCCTGGCCTGGCCTGGCCTGGCCTGGACAGCCTGGCCTAGCCTGGCCTGGCTGGCCTGGCCTGGCCTGGCCTGGCCTGGCCTGGCCTGGCCTGGCCTGGCCTGGCCTGGCACAGCCTGGCCTGGCCTGGCCTGGCCTGGCCTGGCCTGGCCTGGCACAGCCTGGCCTGGCCTGGCCTGGCCTGGCCTGGCCTGGCCTGGCCTGGCCTGGCCTGGCCTGGCCTGGCCTGGCCTGGCCTGGCCTGGCCTGGCCTGGCCTGGCCTGGCCTGGCCTGGCCTGGCCTGGCCTGGCCTGGCCTGGCCTGGCCTGGCCTGGCCTGGCCTGGCCTGGCCTGGCCTGGCCTGGCCTGGCCTGGCCTGGCCTGGCCTGGCCTGGCCTGGCACAGCCTGGCCTGGCCTGGCCTGGCACAGCCTGGCCTGGCCTGGCCTGGCCTGGCCTGGCCTGGCCTGGCCTGGCCTGGCCTGGCACAGCCTGGCCTGGCCTGGCCTGGCCTGGCACAGCCTGGCCTGGCCTGGCCTGGCCTGGCCTGGCCTGGCCTGGCCTGGCACTGGCCTGGCCTGGCCTGGCCTGGCCTGGCCTGGCCTGGCTGGCCTGGCCTGGCCTGGCCTGGCCTGGCCTGGCCTGCACAGCTGGCCTGGCCTGGCCTGGCCTGGCACAGCCTGGCCTGGCCTGGCAGCCTGGCCTGGCCTGGCCTGGCCTGGCCTGGCCTGGCCTGGCCTGGCCTGGCCTGGCACAGCACAACGCCATGGGAGCCTTCCTCCGCATTGATGCCGGGGTCACGGTATACAGCGTTGGCCTTAGTCCGCAACCCCGGCGAGCGGCTGGCCGCCCCATAAACAGGGGCGGCCTCTCCTGTGTGGGCCGGGTGAAGGATACCCGGCCCTGAGAGGGTCGCGCGGCTTCCTCTCGCGCCCTCCCGCGGCATTGGTGCGGGCGGAGGCCTATGTGATCCCCTGGCCTCGACGCCCGCTGCCGCTCGCCCGTGGCCTTACCGCCACGGGCGTTACTCCTGGCCGCTGGGCGCGGCGGTTGGAGTCACCGCCGCGCCTGCGGCTTCGCCCGGCGCCATCCGGCTGGCCTCGACTCTTCTCCTGGTGGGCTTCTTAGCCCCGCAGGGCTTCGAGCCCAGCTGGTGGCCGGCCGGCCTGCCCGCGGCCTCGCACAAGGGGCAGTGCGGTTTCGCCGAGCAGGGGCCGGACACCAGGTGCCCATCTTTACCGCAGCGGTAACAATTACCGCTGCGGTCTACGTCCGAAGGGCATACCGCCGCCACGTGGCCAACCTCGTGGCAGCGGTAGCACCTTTGGGGCCTACGGGGCAGGGCCTCAACGGTTGCGGAGGCCCAGCCCACCAGGAGCTTCGTCTCAACAGCGAGGAGCTGTTTGGCGGCCGCCACCGGGCAGGCCACCACCGTCTGGCCCATCCCGTCTTTGCCGGGACGGACCTTCGACGCTTTGATGCTCCCGAGGGAGCATCCGGTGGTCCGCGCGATGGCAGCGGCCACATCCTCCTCGTGTGCGTGATCATCCAAGCCCGAGACGCGAAGACACACAGTCTTCTCGGGCCTGGAGATACGCACATCCTCGGGATAGAGGTTTATTCGCAACTGCTCAGCCAGGGCGTCTGCCTTGGAGGCGTCACTGGCGCTGGGAAGCACCAGTATACGGCCCCCAGTGCGCGCCTGCCTGAGCTTAAGGCCTCCCTCTATCCCGAGGTCGGCCAGCCGGATTCGTGACTTCGCCTTGGAGAAGAGGTTCGCGTAGGTCACCCCTCTCTCCGCCGCGCCTGGCTGAAGCGTCAGCACAACGGCGGCGGATTTTGGGGGACGCAGACGCGGAGACCTCTTCTCCTTGGCGGCTGTCTTCTTTTTAGGTGCGGGGGGTGGAGGAGGGGGGGGCTGCGAGGCCGGAGCCTGCGCCACATCCCCCTGTCCTTTCCCCCCGCGTCCTCTTCCTCCTCGCCGCGGCGCGCTGGTGGGCTGCGCTGCCGCGGCAGTCGTGGCCGGTTGTGTGCCGGACGACGGTGGGGCCTTGTTTTTGGCCCTCTTCTTACGGCCGACCGTCGTCCAGCCTTCAGCCGCATCTGCGGCCGGAGGAGGGGGCGCCGGGCAGGCGACATGTGGCGATGCGGAAATCGCCGTCTCCGTGGAAACCCTCCTCGAAGGGAGAGGAGGGTATTCTTCCGCCGAGCACCCATAGATGAGCGAGGGGCTCGGCGGGGTCATTCTGTGGGGAGCGGGCCTTGGCGATGGGGCCGGTCTGGGTGTTGGTGCCGGCCTCGCAGGCAGGAGTCGCTCCTCGAGGGCCGCAAACCTGTTCTCCATCAAGAGAACGATGTGGTCCAGGCTTGCGGCCGTCGCCTGTGTTTGTGTGGGCTCTGGCGGTGGTGGCGCGGAAGGGGCAGGCCCGGCGCGAGTCTGGGCGAGCTCAGACCTGATGCTCGCCAGCTCGCTGCGCAGGTCCGCGAGTTCCGCCTCCATGCGTCGGTTAGAAGCACGGAGCAGAGCGACCTCTTGTGAGTCGGTGCGGTTCAGGAGCTCCTCCGACGCCTCCTGAACGCTCGCGACTGCCTCCTTGAGAGCTTTTTGAAGGGTGCCCTTCAACCCTTTACTGACTTTGGCCACTCCGGCCACCACCGCTAGGGAGTCCGAGATTTGCCTGTGGAGGCCCTCGGCGTGCTCCGCTCTGACCTCGGGAGGGGCCTGGCTCGCGAGGGTACCACCGGTCTTGGACCTAGTAACCCTCGCGGTAGCCATAAGTCGGGCCTTCTCCACGATGTCCTTTTCATTTTGGAGCTCTAGCTCCGCACGTTGGGCCTCCACAAGCGCTCTCTTGGCGTCTGCCAACCCCACGTATTCTCCGGTTGTAGGAGGGCGGCCCCTGCCCCGCTTGGCATCCGGCGCTTTGGCAGCAGCCGGAGGCTTAGGCGGGGCCTTAGTGGGGGGCGCCCTCTCGTCGTCATCGGATGACAGTGACGACATCATCCTGTCTAGATCGTCAAGAGCCAGGTATGCACGCAGCTTTTCGTTGCGCGCAACTACCTGGCTCGTCTTAGCGTCTCCTTTTTTGGGAGGATCGCCTTTACCCCCCTTGGCGACCGGTGCTTTGGCACCCTGGGCCTTAGGGGGCAAATTAGTCGAGGCAGTCCTCCCTTCGTCCTCAGATGGTGATGAGGACGAGAACTCCGACTCATCGTCGGTGTCACCTTTACGTTGCTGCTGCGTTGTGTTGCGCGCGACCGTCTTGCTGCTACTTCCCGGTTCCTCCGGCGGAGATGAGATTGCCGAAAGAAACCGGGAGTAGAATGTCTTCGCTCCCGCTCCGCCCTTCTCGGGCCCTTTCTTGTTGGGTGGGCCCTTCTCGGGCCCCTCACCTACGTCTGCACCGCCCTTCTCAGGCACTACATCGTTTTTGTTTTTAGTTTTCAAAGTATCCATCCAGTTCCCACGAGTATATCAACGTTTTATAAAGAAAAATGGGTGTGGTTCGCAGTAGCGACCGGGTTTACCCCCCCGGCCATTCACCTCTCGCCCTGCGCCGCAGCTTAGGTTAGGGGGATTTTTTATTGAGGTGCTCATCCTCTTGGGCCGGCCAATTAAGGCAGGCCCCGCGGTCCCGTGTGGCCGCGAGACGTGATCCACGACACCACACGGGGAAACGCTCGGCGGTAGCGCCCAGTAGCGAGACTCTCGCCCCACCACTGAGCCCGCCGCCACTGTCTACGTCGATGGGGCGCGCAGGGCAAAACTGCGCAGCCCTCTCCTGGCAACGGCGCCAGCGGAGCAAGGTGCGTCAACGCTGGGCCGGTGCCCGCCGCTCCGCCATGAAGACCGGCAGAACGGCGCTCCTCCTTTTCTACGGATGGGAGAGGTATTTGGGGAGGAATACGTTTGGAAGGAAGGGAAGGAATACAAGGATTTGGAGTGGATAGGTGGGACACCACTGTCACGGAGTGAAGGGGGGAATGTGACAGTGGCGGCTCGGGGCCCCGGGGACGCATCCCCTTGTACCACTACCTGGACGGAGAAGAGTCCAGGGTGGCACCCCCTGGGGGAAACCTAACCAGTCCTTTTTTTTTTTTTTTTTTTTTTTTACATGGGGAAATGAGTTACCTCACCGTCAGCCGCGTGGGGATCGCCGCGGCCGGTGTGTGGGACTCCCCGACGCCGATTAATCAATACGACCGGCGCCGGTATACCCACTAAAACCCCATGGGAGCCTTCTTCCGCAATAGTGCCGGGGTCACGGTACACAGCGTGAGCCTTACTCCGCGACCCCGGCGAGCGGTGGGCCGCCCCTTAAACAGGGGCGGCCTCTCCTGAGTGGGCCGGGTGAGAGTTACCCGGCCCTGAGAGGGTCGCGCGGCTACCTCTCGCGCCCTCTCGCGGCATTAGTGCGAGCGGAGGCCAAATTGATCCCCGAGGCCTCAACGCCCGCTGCCGCTCGCCCGTGGCTGCCATTTAACCACGGGCGTTATCCTCCTTTCCGCTCCCCGCGGCGGTTGGAGCGTCCGCCGCGGCCGCGGTCCTGTCCGGCGCATTGTTGGCTGCCTGGACCTTCCTCCTGGTGGGTCTGTTGGCCCCACAGGGCTTCGAGCCCACCTGATGACCGGCCGGCCTGCCCGCGGCCTCGCACACGGAACAGTGCGGTTTCGCGGTACAGGGGCCGGTCACCAGATGCCCTGTCTGACCGCAGCGGTAACACGTTCCGCTGCGGTCCACCTCAGAGGCGCATACCGCCGCCACGTGGCCAACCTCGTGGCAGCGGTAGCACCGCTGTGCCCTGCGGGGCAGGGCCTTCACTAACGCTGAAGACCATCCCACCAGGAGTTTGGTCCCTGGGAGGAGGAGCTTCTTGGCGGCCGCCACCGGGCAGGCCACCACCGTCTGGCCCATCCCGTCTGGGCCGGGACGGACCTTTGACGCCTTTATGCTCGCGACTGAGCATCCGGTGGTCCGCGCGATGGCAGCGGCCACGTCCTCCTCGTGTACATGGTCATCCAGGCCCGAGACGCGAAGACACACAGTCTTCTCGGGCCTGGAGACGCGCACGTCCTCGGGATAGAGGTTAAGCCTCAGCTGTTCAGCGAGGGCGTCAGCCTGGGGGGCGCTGTCAGCACCAGGTACTATCAGCATGCGTGCCCCCGTGCGCGCCCTCTTCAGCCTAAGACCCCCCTCTATCCCGAGGTCAGCCAACTTAATGCGAGCCTTCGCCTTTGAGAAGAGGTTGGCGTAGGTCACTCCTCGGTCCGCCGCTCCTGGCTGTAGAGTCAGGATGACTGCGGCAGACTTCGGAGGACGCAAACGCGGAACCCTCTTCCCAACAGGCTTCGGCTTTTCCGCCTTTTTGGACGGCGGTGGGGGAGGGGGAGGCTGCAAGGATTGCTCCTGCGCCTTCTGACCCCTCCCTCTTCTTCGTCCTCCTCTGGTCCCCCGCGGCTTCGCGCTTTCAGCAGCGTCAGCGGCGGGGGGCGCGACCGGTGCGGCACTGGTCGACGGCGTTTTACCCTTGCGGGTTCTTCTCCTGCTTACCGTCGTCCAGCCCTCTTCGGTCGCAGCCGGAGGAGGGGGGGGCGCCGGACAGGCGAGCGGTGGTGGAGTGGACCTCACCACCGCTGTCTCCGTGCTTGCCCTTCGAGAGGGCAGCGGGGGGAATTCCGCAGCCGGGATCCCCAGAACGCTGGGGGAATTCGGCTGGGACCTGGGCCTAGCGTGGGGAGCGGGGCTCGGGGTTGGTGCCGGGCGCAACCGCTCCTCCATGGCCGCGAACCGACTCTCCATGAGGAGAGTCAACCTGTCCAGATTCGCGGCCATTGTCGCCTCCATGTTTGGCGGTGGTGCTGGCGGCGCGGCTTCTGCACGCGGCCGCGCCAGCTCCGCCTGGAGGCTCCTCAACTCGCTCCGGAGGTCAGCCAGCTCAGCCTCCATGCGGCTGTTCGCCGCACGGAGCAGGGCGACCTCCTCGCTGTTAGTGCGAGTGAGGAGCTCCTCCGAGGCCTCCTGGATGGAGGCCACCGACTCTTTTAGGGCCTTCTGAAGGGTCCCTTTTAGACCCTTCGAGACCTTTGCCACGCCAGCTACCACCGCCAAAGATTCGGCGATCTGCCGCTGGAGGCCCTCCGCGTGGTTGACGCGCTCCACGCGAGCATCGGGAGGGGCCTGGCCCGCAAGGGGAGGTCCGGCTCTGTGCCTGGTCACCCTTGCGGTCGCCATCGATTGGGCCCTCTCCACGATCTCCTTTTCGCTTTGGAGCGCAAGCTCCGCGCGTTGGGCCTCCACTAGCGCCTGCTTTGCGGCTGCTAGGCCCACGTACTCTCCTGTGGTCGGGGGACGACCCCTGCCCCGCTTGGCGTCCGGCGCTTGAGCAGCCGGTGGCTTAGGCGGGGGTTTGGAAGGGGCCGTCCTCCTCTCGTCTTCGTCGTCCGAGACTGAAGAATCCGACGTCTCTAGGATCTCATCGAGATCGTCTAAGGCCAGGTAACGTCGCAGCGCCTCGTTGCGCGCGACCTCCCTGGCCTTGTCTCCTTTAGTGGGGGGGAGATTGGTAGAGCCCCCCGCCTCGTCCGCAGATGGTAATCGGGACGAGGCCGCCGATCTACTCCGCGTGACTCGGGAGGCAGCCGGGCTTTGGCCCTTCCCCTCCGGACCTTTGGGGACCGGGGCCTTTGGTGGGGCCTGGTCAGGGGGGGCCGTCGAGTCCTCGTCCTCGAAGGCGTTGGACAAGAACTCCTCCTCTTCGCTCTCATCAAGCGGCTCAAACCGCGTTGGGCGGGAGCCAGCTTGATGGGAGGAGCTTGGCGCTTCCGCCGGCGACGAGATCGCCGACAGGAAGCGCGAATAAAAGCTTTTCTCGCCGCCTTTCACAGGCCCTTTCTGGTCGTGTTTGCCCTTCTCGGGCTCTCCTCTGACATCAACACCGCCCTTCGCGGGCACTTCGTCAGTTTTTTGTGTTTTAGATTTCAAATTTTCCATGCTGTTCCCACGAGTACTCAACGATTTAAAAAAGAAAATGGGGTGTGGTCCGCAGTAGCGACCGGGTTTACCCCCCCGGCCTCAAAACCTCTCGCCCTGCGCCGCAGCTTAGGTATTAGGGGATTTTTTATTGTGGTGCTCATCCACTTGGGCCAGCCGGTAAAGGCCAGCCCCGCGGTCCCGTGTGGCCGCGAGACGTGACCACGACACCACACGGGGAAACGCTCGACGTAATGCACAGTGACGAGACTCTCGCCCCGCCACTGTGCCGTCGCCGCCACGAAACGTCGCGTTGGGTGCACGCACCCTCACCTTCTGACATTCAGCGGAGCAAACTGCTCGACGCTGGCTGTCCACTGTTCCGCCTCAGAGAGTCTTCAGCGGAACAGCGCGTCACCTTACTTCGGAGAGGAGGGGTGTTTGGGGAGGAATACGTTTGGAAGGAAGGGAAGGAATACGAGGATTTGGAGTGGATAGGTGGGACACCACTGTCACGGAGTGAAGGGGAGAATGTGACAGTGGCCGCTCGGGGCCCCGGGGACGCATCCCCTTGTACCACTACCTGGACGGAGGGGAGTCCAGGGTGGCACCCCCTGGGGGGAACCCAACCCAACCCAACCCAACCCAACCCAACCCAACCCAACCCAACCCAACCCAACCCAACCCAACCCAACCCAACCCAACCCAACCCTTTTTTTTTTTTTTTTTTTTACTTGGGGAAATGAGTTACCTCACCGTCAGCCGCGTGGGGATCGCCGCGGCCGGTGTGTGGGACTCCCCGACGCCGATTAATCAATACGACCGGCGCCGGTATACCCACTAAAACCCCAAGGGAGCCTTCCTCCGCATTGGTGCCGGGGTCGCGGTACACAGCGTGAGCCTTACTCCGCAACCCCGGCAAGCGGCTGGCCGCCCCGTAAGCAGGGGCGGCCTCTCCTGTGTGGGCCGGGTGAAGGTTACCCGGCCCTGAGAGGGTCGCGCGGCTTCCTCTCGCGCCCCCCCGCGGCATTAGTGCGGGCGGAGGCCTATGTGATCCCCTGGCCTCGACGCCCGCTGCCGCTCGCCCGTGGCATTACCGCCACGGGCGTTACTCCTGGCCGCTGGGCGCGGCGGTTGGATTCACCGCCGCGTCTGCGGCTTTGCCCGGCGCCATCCGGCTGGCCTGGACGTTCCTCCTAGTGGGCTTCTTAGCCCCGCAGGGCTTCGAGCCCAGCTGGTGCCCGGCCGGCCTGCCCGCGGCCTCGCACAGAGGACAGTGCGGTTTCGCCGAGCAGGGGCCGGACACCAGGTGCCCATCTTTGCCGCAGCGGTAACAATTACCGCTGCGGTCTACATCCGAAGGGCATACCGCCGCCACGTGGCCAACCTCGTGGCAGTGGTAGCACCTTTGGGGCCTGCGGGGAAGGGCCTCAACCGTAGCGGGGGGCCAGCCCACCACGAGCTTCGTCTCAACAGCTAGGAGCTGTTTGGCGGCCGCCACCGGGCAGGCCACCACCGTCTGGCCCATCCCGTCTTTGCCGGGACGGACCGTCGACGCTTTGATGCTCGCGTAGGAGCATCCGGTGGTCCGCGCGATGGCAGCGGCCACGTGCTCCGCGTGCGCGTGGTCGTCCAGGCCCGAGACGCGAAGACACACAGTCTTCTCGGGCCTGGAGATGCGCACGTCCTCGGGATAGAGGTTGATCCTCAACTGCTCAGCCAGGGCGTCTGCCTTGGAGGCGTCACTGGCGCTGGGAAGCACCAGTATGCGGCCCCCAGTGCGCGCCTGCCTGAGCTTTAGGCCTCCCTCTATCCCGAGGTCGGCCAGCCGGATTCTTGACTTCGCTTTGGAGAAGAGGTTCGCATAGGTCACCCCTCTCTCCGCCGCGCCTGGCTGGAGCGTCAGGACGACGGCGGCGGATTTTGGGGGACGCAGACGCGGGGACCTCTTCTCCTTAGCGGCTGTCTTCTTTTTCGGCGCGGGGGGTGGGGGAGGGGGGGGCTGCGAGGCCGGAGCCTGCGCCACATCCCCCTTTCCCTTTGCCCCGCGTCTCCTCTCTCTTCGCCGCTGAGCGCGGGTGGGCTGCGCTACAGCGGCGGCCGTAGTCGGCTGTGTGCCGGACGACGGTTGGTTGGCCCTCCGTTTGGCCTTCTTCTTGCTGACCGTCGTCCAGCCCTCCTCGGCCACGGCCGGGAGAGGGAGGGGCGCCGGACAGGCGGGCGGTGGTGGCGCAGAAGCCAACGACACCGCCGTCTCAACTGAGTCCCTCCTCGAGGGAAGAGGGGGGAACTCCCCGGCCGGGCGCCCAAAGATGAGCGAGGGGCTCGGCGGGGGTGTGGGTCTGGCTCGAGGAGCAGGGCTCGACCTGGGGGCTGGCCCCGGTTGGGGGGTCAGCCGAGCCGAGCGCATCTGCTCCTCCATGGCCGCGAACCTGCTCTCCATCGCGAGAGTGAGTTGGTTCAGGCTCGCGGCCATTGTCTTCTCTATGCTGGGCGGTGGTTCGACCGGTGGCGGCGCAGGAGCGGCCTGCGGCCGGACGATTTCCGCCTGAAGGCTCCTCAGTTCCTTCCGGAGGTCTGCGATCTCTACCTCCATGCGGCTATTCGCCGCACGGAGGAGGGCGACCTCCTCGGAAGATGTCCGACTGAGGAGCTCTTCTGAGGCCTCCTGGATGGCCGCAGCCGCATCCTTTAGGGCCTTTTGAAGGGTCCCTTTCAGACCCTTCGACACCTTTGCCACGTTGGTGACCACCGCCAGCGAATCGGCAATTTGCCGCTGGAGGCCCTCCGCGTGAGCTGCTCGAGCTTCGGGAGGGGCCTGGCTCGCGAGGGCTGGACCGGCCTGAAGCCTTGTCACCCTCGCGGTAGCCATTGCCGAGGCCCTCTCCGCGATCTCCCTTTCCGCTTGGAGCTCGAGCTCCGCGCGTTGGGCCTCCACCAGTGCCTTCTTGGCATCTGCCAGACCCACATATTCCCCTGTAGTTGGGGGGCGGCCCCTACCCCGCTTGGCGTCCGGCGCTTTGGCAGCAGCCTTTGCCTTGGCGGGGGTTTTGGGGGCCGGTCTCTCCTCTTCGTCCGATGATATGAAGGACGACGACGACTCCATCATAGCGTCGAGGTCGTCTTAGGCCAGGTATCGTCGCAGCGCCTCATTGCGCGCGACCTCCCTGGCCTTTTCTCCTTTTGCGGGGGGTGGGTTTTTAGTGTCCGCCACCCTGGCCTCGTCCTCTGATGGGAGTTGGGATGAGGCCACCGATTCAACCTCCGAATCGGCACGCGTCCTGCTCCGCGTGATGCGGGGTTCCACCGTTTGACTACTACTCGAGGCCTCCGGCTGAGATGAGATAGCCGAGAGGAACCTCGAGTAGAAAGTCTTCTCTCCGCCCTTCTCGGGCCCTTTCGCGTTGTTGGTGTTGCCCTTCTCGGGCCTTCTACGAGCGTCAACACCGCCCTTCTCGGGCTCTACGTCTTTGGGGGGTTTTTTATTTTGCAGTTCCATAGTTGTTCCCACGAGTAAAAAACAGGTCATCATGATTAAAAAGGCGTGGTCCGCAGTAACGGCCGGGTTTACCCCCCCGACCTCAAAGCCTCTCGCCCTGCGCCGCAGCTTAGGCATTAGGGGTTTTTTATTGAGGTTTTCTCCTCTTGGGCCAGCCGGCCAAGGCAAGCCCCGCGGTCCCGTGCGGCCGCGAGACATGATCCACGACACCGCACGGGGAAACGCTCGGCGGTAGCGCCCAGTGGCGAGACTCTCGCCCCACCACTGAGCCCGCCGCCACTGTCCACGTCGATGGGGCGCACAGGGCAGAACTGTGCAGCCCTCTCCTGGCAACGGACCAGCGGAGCAAGGTGCTCAACGCTGGCCCGGTGCCCGCCGCTCCGCCATGAACCGGCAGCACGGCGCTCTCCTAACATCGGAAGGGAGGGGTGGTTTGGCGGGAACAAGTTTGGAAGGAAGGGAAGGAATACCAGGATTTGGAGTGGATAGGTGGGACACCACTGTCACGGAGTGAAGGGGGGAATGTGACAGTGGCCGCTCGGGGCCCCGGGGACGCATCCCCTTGTACCACTACCTGGACGGAGAAGAGTCCAGGGTGGCACCCCCTGGGGGAAACCTAACCTAACCTAACCTAACCTAACCTAACCTAACCTAACCTAACCTAACCTAACCTAACCTAACCTAACCTAACCTAACCTAACCTAACCTAACCTAACCCGGCGCCGGTAACCTAACCTAACCTAGCCTACCTAACCTAACCTAACCTAACCTAACCTAACCTAACAACCCCGGCTAACCTAACCTAACCTAACCTAACCTAACCTAACCTAACCTAACCTAACCTAACCTAACCGGCCCTAACCTAACCTAACCTAACCTAACCTAACCTAACCGGCACCTAACCTAACCTAACCTAACCTAACCTAACCTAACCCCGCTAACCTAACCTAACCTAACGCTACGGGCTAACCTAACCTAACCTAACCTAACCTAACCTAACCTAACCTAACCGGCACTGTCCCTAACCTAACGGCTAACCTAACCTAACCTAACCTAACCTAACCTAACCTAACCTAACCTAACCTAACCGGCTGGCCTAACCTAACCTCGCTAACCTAACAGTGCTAACCTAACCTAACCTAACCTAACCAGATAACCTAACCTAACCTAACCGGTAACCTAACCTAACGCTGCGGTCTACCTCCGAGGTGCATCCTCGCCTGCCACGTGGCCAGCCTCGTGGCAGCGATAGCACCTCTGGGTGCGATGGGGGAGGGCCTCTACCGTAGCCGAGGCCCAGCCCACCAGGAGCTTCGTCCCAACAGCGAGGAGCTGTTTGGCGGCCGCCACCGGGCAGGCCACCACCGTCTGGCCTATCCCGTAACTCTGCCGGGACTAACCTTTGACGCTTTGATGCTCCCGAACCTAACCTCCGGTGGTCTAACCGATGGCAGCGGCCACATCCTCCTCGTGTGCCTGATCATCCTAGCCTAACCTAACGCCTAGACTACACAGTCCTCTCGGGCCTGGACCTACGCACGTAACCTAACCTAACCTAGAGGTTTATCCTCAGTTGTTCTAACTAAGGCGTCCGCCTTGCGAGGCGTCACTGGCGCTGGGGAGCACCAGTATTCGGCCCCCAGTGCGCGCCTGCCTTAGCCGTAGGCCTCCCTCTATCCCGAGGTCGGCCAGCCGGATCCTGGACTTCGGCTTGGAGAAGGGGGTCGCGGACGTAACCCCCCGCTCCGCCGCGCCTGGCTGTAAAGTCAGGACGACGGCGGCGGATTTTGGGGCACGCAATCGCGACCTCTTCTCCTTCGGCTTCCTCTCCTTTTTGTTGGACGCTGGGGGTGGAGGAGGGGGGGGCTGCGGGGCCGGGGCCTGCGCCACATCCCCCTTTCCTTTCCCCCCGCCTCCCCCACCTCCTCGCCGCGGAGCGCTGGTGGGCTGCGCTACCGCGGCAGTCGTGGCCGGTTGTGTGCCGGACGACGGTGGGGCTTTTTTGGCCCTCTTCTTACGGCCAACCGTCGTCCAGCCCTGCTCAGCCGTGGCCGAGGAGGGGAGGGGCGCCGGACAGGCACTTGGGGGCGGCGTGGGTGCCGCTGTCTCTCTGGATACCCTCCTCGAAGGGAGAGGAGGGAATTCTTCCGCCGAGCGCCCTGAGATGAGCGAGGGGCTCGGCGGGGTCGTCTTGGGAGGAGCGGGCCTGGAAGGCATGAGTCGCTCCTCCAAGGCCGCAAACCTATTCTCCATCAGGAGAACGATGTGGTCGAGGTTTGCGGCCGTCGCCTGTGGTGGTGGTGTGGGCTCTGGCGGTGGTGGTGGCGCGGGGCGAGCGGACACGGCGCGAGCAGAGGCGAGTTCCGAACGGATGTTCGCCAGCTCGCTGCGCATGTCCGCAAGCTCCGCCTCCATGCGGCGGTTCGCCGCACGGAGCAGAGCGACCTCCTCGGTGTCAGTTCGGTTCAGGAGCTCTTCAGAAGCTTCCTGAACCGACACTACCGCCTCCTTGAGGGCTTTTTGGAGGGTGCCCCCTGGGGGAAACCCAACCCAACCCAACCCAACCCAACCCAACCCAACCCAACCCAACCCAACCCAACCCAACCCAACCCAACCCAACCCTTTTTTTTTTTTTTTTTTTTTTTACATGGGGAAATGCATTGCCGCACCATCAGCCGCGCGGGGAATGCTCGCGGCCGGTGTGTGGGGCTCCCCGACGCCGATTAATCAATACGACCGGCGCCGGTATACCCACTAAAACCCCATGGGTGCCTTCATCCGCCTTAGTGCCGGGGCCACGGTACATAGCGTGAGCCTTACTCCGCGACCCCGGCGAGCGGTGGGCCCCCCCCACAACCGGGGGGGGCTTCTCCTTAGTGCGGGCCGGGGAGGTGAAACTTCCCCGGCCCTGAGAGGGTCGCGCGGCAACCACTCGCGCCCTCTCGCGGCATTAGTGCGGGCGGAGGCCTGTCTCGTCCCCGAGGCCTCGACGCCCGCTGCCGCCCGCCCGTGGGTTAGTCACCACGGGCTACTTCTCGCCGCTCCCCGCGGCGGTCTGTTCGACCGTCGCGGCCGCGGCGCTTTCCGGCGCCTTCCGGCTGGCCTTACTCCTGGTGGGCTTTTTGGCCCCGCAGAGCCTCCCACCTAGCTGGTGACCGGCCGGCCTGCCCGCGGCCTCGCACACTGTGCAGTGCGGTTTCGCGGTGCAGGGGCCCGTCACCAGATGCCCACTTTTACCGCAGCGGTAGCATTCGCCGCTGCGGTCCTTCTCGGAGGTGCATCTCGCTGCCACATGCCCGAGCTCGTGGCAGCGATAGCACCTCTGTGCGCGATGTGGGAGGATCTCTACGCTCGTCGAGGCCCAGCCCACCAGGAGTTTACACTCTTTCAACTTTTTGGCCGCCGCGACTGGGCAGGCCACCACTGTCGACCCCGACCCGTCAGGGCCGAAGCGAATCTTGGTCAGCTTTAGGCTGTCCGCTGGACAGCCGGTGGCCTGCGAAATCGCAGCGGCCACTTCGTCTTCGGTGGTGCAGTCGTCCAGGCCCGAGACGCGAAGACATACAGTCTTCTCGGGCCTGGCGACCGCCACATCCCCGGCATCAAGGACGGTGCGGAGGCGTTCGGCGAGGGCGTCAGCTTTGGGGGCACTGCTGGCGCCCGGAAGCACCAGCATACGCGCCCCAGTGCGCGCCATCCTCAGCCGAAGCCCGCCCTCGATGCCAAGGTCGGCCAGCCGGATGTTGCTCTTGGCCTGGGTCAGGAGGCTGGCGTATGTCACGCCTCTGTCCTCCGCGCCTGACTTTAGGGTCAGGACAACCGCGGAGGACTTCGGCGGCCTAACACGCGGGGCTCTCCTTTCCCGGGCCACTGTCTCCTTTTTAGGTGGGGGAGGAGGAGGAGGGGGGGGCTGCGAAGCCGGGGCCTGCGCCACACCACCCTTTCCTTTCCCACCACGTCTCCTTTCTCTCCGCCGCTGAGCGCGGGTGGTCCGCGCTGCAGCGGCGGTTGTGACCGGTGTTGGGCCGGACGACGGTTGGGCCATGTTTTTGGCCCTCTTCTTGTGGCTGACCGTCGTCCAGCCCTCGGCCGCAGCTGCGGTCGGAGGAAGGGGCGCCGGACAGGCACTTGGGGGCGGCGAGGGCGCCGCCGTCTCCAAAGAGTCCCGCTGAGTGGGAAGCGGGGGGAACTCTTCTGCCGGGCGCCCGGAGATGAGCGAGGGGCTCGGCTGGGGAGTTCTGACACCTCGAGGGGTGGACCTTGAAGAGGCGGCCGGCGCAGATGGAGTTGCCGGTCGCACGGGAGCGAGTCGCTCCTCCAAGGTCTTAAACCTGTCCTCTAGGAGGAGGACCAGGTTCTCCTCTAGGGCGGCAAACCTCTTTTGTTCGAGGTTTGCTGTCATCGGTGGTGGAGTTTTCGGCTCCGGCGGTGGAGGCGCGGGGCGAGCGGGAATCGCGCAGGCGGTGGCGAGCTCCTTTCGGACTATCGCCAGTTCGTCGCGCAAGACCGCCATCTCCGTCCGCATGCGGCGGTTCTCCTCTTGCAGGATCCCGACCTCGTCAGTGGCTGTCCTGATGGACAGCTCGTCAGAGGCATCCCGGACCTCCATCACCGCCTCCTTTAGGGCTTTTTGGAGGGTGCCCTTCAACCCTTTTGAGACCTTGGCCACGCCGGAGACAATGGCCAAGGCCGTGTCGATACGGGTCCTAAGATCCGCTGTGACCTCGACCTGCTCGTAGAACTCGGGAGGGGGCTGCTGACCACGAGGGCAAGCTCCGGTCTGGGACCTCGTTGCCCTTGTGGTGGCCATGCTGCTGGTCCTCTCCACGATTTCTTTCTCGCATTGGAGTGCGAGCTCGGCGCGTTGGGCCTCCACGTACGCCTGTTTGGCGCTCGCGAGTCCAACATACTCCCCGGTGGTAGGGGGTCTTCCTCTTCCCCGCTTCTGGTCCGGCCCCTTTGCAGTAGCCGGAGACTTGGGCGGGGGTTTGGTTACGATCTCCTCTTCCTCCCCCTCCTCCTCAGACGATGAGGAGGACGAGGATTCGGGATCGTCGTCGTCACTGCTGCTGGTGTCACGACTCGACCGCCTGTTGCGGGAGTCAGTGGCGCCGCCGCTTTTTCCTACGCCCTTCGCGGGCTCTGCCTTCTTTAGAATGCCCTTCGCGGGCACGTCGCCTCCTCCGCCCTTCACGGGCCCTTTCGGGTTGGTTTTGCCCTTCCCGGGCTCGCCTCTTCCATCGACTCCGCCCTTCGCGGGCACTTTAACGTCGGGTTTTGTTTTTAAAAATTTCTCCATTTGATTCCCACGAGTAAGTACAGGTATATCGTCTCAAAAATATGTGGTCCGCAGTAACGACCGGGTTTACCCCCCCGGCCTCAAAACCTCTCGCCCTGCGCCGCAGCTTAGGTGTTAGGGGATTTTTTATTGTGGTGCTCATCCACTTGGGCCAGCCGGTTAAGGCCAGCCCCGCGGTCCCGTGTGGCCGCGAGACGTGACCACGACACCACACGGGGAAACGCTCGACGTAGTGCACAGTGACGAGACTCTCGCCCCGCCACTGTGCCGTCGCCACCACGAACGTCGTGTTGGGTGCGTGACAGAACACGCACCCTCCACCTGATGGCAGCCAGCGGAGCAGGGTGCTCGACGCTGGTTGCCGGCACCGTTCCGCCTCAGAAGATCTTCAGCGGAGCGGCGCGTCACCTTACTTCGGAGAGGAGGGGTGTTTGGGGAGGAATACGTTTGGAAGGAAGGGAAGGAATACGAGGATTTGGAGTGGATAGGTGGGACACCACTGTCACGGAGTGAATGGGGGAATGTGACAGTGGCCGCTCGGGGCCCCGGGGACGCATCCCCTTGTACCACTACCTGGACGGAGAAGAGTCCAGGGTGGCACCCCCTGGGGGAAACCTAACCTAACCTAACCTAACCTAACCTAACCTAACCTAACCTAACCTAACCTAACCTAACCTAACCTAACCTAACCTAACCTTTTTTTTTTTTTTTTTTTTTTTTTTTTTTTTTACATGGGGAAATGAGTTACCTCACCGTCAGCCGCGTGGGGATCGCCGCGGCCGGTGTGTGGGACTCCCCGACGCCGATTAATCAATACGACCGGCGCCGGTATACCCACTAAAACCCCATGGGAGCCTTCCTCCGCATTGATGCCGGGGTCACGGTATACAGCGTTGGCCTTAGTCCGCAACCCCGGCGAGCGGCTGGCCGCCCCGTAAACAGGGGCGGCCTCTCCTGTGTGGGCCGGGTGAAGGATACCCGGCCCTGAGAGGGTCGCGCGGCTTCCTCTCGCGCCCTCCCGCGGCATTGGTGCGGGCGGAGGCCTATGTGATCCCCTGGCCTCGACGCCCGCTGCCGCTCGCCCGTGGCATTACCGCCACGGGCGTTACTCCTGGCCGTTGGGCGCGGCGGTTGGAGTCGCCGCCGCGTCTGCGGCTTTGCCCGGCGCCATCCGGCTGGCCTGGACGTTCCTCCTAGTGGGCTTCTTAGCCCCGCAGGGCTTCGAGCCCAGCTGGTGCCCGGCCGGCCTGCCCGCGGCCTCGCACAAAGGACAGTGCGGCTTCGCCGAGCAGGGGCCGGACACCAGGTGCCCATCTTTACCGCAGCGGTAACAATTACCACTGCGGTCAACTTCCGAAGGGCATACCGCCGCCACGTGGCCAACCTCGTGGCAGCGGTAGCACCTTTGGGGCCTACGGGGCAGGGCCTCAACGGTTGCGGAGGCCCAGCCCACCAGGAGCTTCGTCTCAACAGCGAGGAGCTGTTTGGCGGCCGCCACCGGGCAGGCCACCACCGTCTGGCCCATCCCGTCTTTGCCGGGACGGACCTTCGACGCTTTGATGCTCCCGAGGGAGCATCCGGTGGTCCGCGCGATGGCAGCGGCCACATCCTCCTCGTGTGCGTGGTCGTCCAGGCCCGAGACGCGAAGACACACAGTCTTCTCGGGCCTGGAGATACGCACGTCCTCGGGATAGAGGTTGATCCTCAACTGCTCAGCCAGGGCGTCTGCCTTGGAGGCGTCACTGGCGCTGGGAAGCACCAGTATGCGGCCCCCAGTGCGCGCCTGCCTGAGCTTTAGGCCTCCCTCTATCCCGAGGTCGGCCAGCCGGATTCTTGACTTCGCCTTGGAGAAGAGGTTCGCATACGTCACCCCTCTCTCCGCCGCGCCTGGCTGAAGCGTCAGGACGACGGCGGCGGATTTTGGGGGACGCAGACGCGGAGACCTCTTCTCCTTGGCGGCTGTCTTCTTTTTGGGCGCGGGGGGTGGAGGAGGGGGGGGCTGCGAGGCCGGAGCCTGCGCCACATCCCCCTTTCCTTTTTGCCCCGCGTCCTCTTCCTCCTCGCCGCGGAGCGCTGGTGGGCTGCGCTGCCGCGGCAGTCGTGGCCGGCTGTGTGCCGGACGACGGTTGGGGCCCTCCGTTTGGCCTTCTTCTTGCGACTGACCGTCGTCCAGCCCTCCTCGGCCACGGCCGGGAGAGGGAGAGGGCGCCGGACAGGCGGGCGGTGGTGGCGCAGAAGCCAACGACACCGCCGTCTCAACTGAGTCCCTCCTCGAGGGAAGAGGGGGGAACTCCCCGGCCGGGCGCCCAAAGATGAGCGAGGGGCTCGGCGGGGGTGTGGGTCTGGCTCGGGGGGCAGGGCTCGACCTGGGGGCTGGCCCCGGTTGGGGGGTCAGCCGAGCCGAGCGCATCTGCTCCCCCATGGCCGCGAACCTGCTCTCCATCGCGAGAGTAAGTTGGTTCAGGCTCGCGGCCATTGTCTTCTCAATGCTGGGCGGTGGTTCGACCGGTGGCGGCGCAGGAGCGGCCTGCGGCCGGACGATTTCCGCCTGAAGGCTCCTCAGTTCCTTCCGGAGGTCTGCGATCTCTACCTCCATGCGGCTATTCGCCGCACGGAGGAGGGCGACCTCCTCGGAAGATGTCCGACTGAGGAGCTCTTCTGAGGCCTCCTGGATGGCCGCAGCCGCATCCTTTAGGGCCTTTTGAAGGGTCCCTTTCAGACCCTTCGACACCTTGGCCACGTTGGTGACCACCGCCAGCGAATCGGCGATTTGCCGCTGGAGGCCCTCCGCGTGAGCTGCTCGAGCTTCGGGAGGGGCCTGGCTCGCGAGGGCTGGACCGGCCTGAAGCCTTGTCACCCTCGCGGTAGCCATTGCCGAGGCCCTCTCCGCTATCTCCCTTTCCGCTTGGAGCTCAAGCTCCGCGCGTTGGGCCTCCACGAGTGCCTTCTTGGCATCTGCCAGACCCACATATTCCCCAGTAGTTGGGAGGCGGCCCCTACCCCGCTTGGCGTCCGGCGCTTTGGCAGCAGCCTTTGCCTTGGCGGGAGTTTTGGGGGGCCGGTCTCTCCTCGTCGTCGGGTGATATGAAGAACGACGACGACACCATCATAGCAACTAGCGCGTCTAAGGCCAGGTATCGTCGCAGCGCCTCATTGCGGGCGACCTCCCTGGCCTTTTCTCCTTTTGCGGGGGGTGGGTTTTTAGTGTACGCCACCCTGGCCTCGTCCTCTGAAGGGAGTTGGGGCGAGGGCACCGATTCGACCTCCGAATCGGCAGACGCGTCCTGCTCCGCGTGATGCGGGGTTCCACCGTTTGACTACTACTCGAGGCCTCCGGCTGAGATGAGATAGCCGAGAGGAACCTCGAGTAGAGAGTCTTCTCTCCGCCCTTCTCGGGCCCTTTCGCGTTGTTGGTGTTGCCCTTCTCGGGCCTTCTACCGGCGTCATCACCGCCCTTCTCGGGCACTACGTCTTTGGGGGGTTTTTTTATTTTGCAGTTCCATAGTTGTTCCCACGAGTAAAAAACAGGTCATCATGATTAAAAAGGCGTGGTCCGCAGTAACGGCCGGGTTTACCCCCCCGACCTCAAAGCCTCTCGCCCTGCGCCGCAGCTTAGGCATTAGGGGTTTTTTATTGAGGTTTTCTCCTCTTGGGCCAGCCGGTCAAGGCAAGCCCCGCGGTCCCGTGTGGCCGCGAGACGTGATCCACGACACCACACGGGGAAACGCTCGGCGGTAGCGCCCAGTGGCGAGACTCTCGCCCCACCACTGAGCCCGCCGCCACTGTCCACGTCGATGGGGCGCACAGGGCAGAACTGTGCAGCCCTCTCCTGGCAACGGACCAGCGGAGCAAGGTGCTCAACGCTGGCCCGGTGCCCGCCGCTCCGCCACGAACCGGCAGCACGGCGCTCTCCTGACATCGGAAGGGAGGGGTGGTTTGGCGGGAACAAGTTTGGAAGGAAGGGAAGGAATACCAGGATTTGGAGTGGATAGGTGGGACACCACTGTCACGGAGTGAAGGGGGGAATGTGACAGTGGCCGCTCGGGGCCCCGGGGACGCATCCCCTTGTACCACTACCTGGACGGAGAGGAGTCCAGGGTGGCACCCCCTGGGGGAACCCAACCCAACCCAACCCAACCCAACCCAACCCAACCCAACCCAACCCAACCCAACCCAACCCAACCCAACCCTTTTTTTTTTTTTTTTTTTTTTTTGACGAGGGGAAATCCATTTGCGGAGACCACGCCGCGGGGGTCAGCGGCGTGGTACTGTGGGACTCGCCGGCCTGATGGGCTGCCGGAATACCCACTAAAACCCCCCGGTGTTCCTCCCTTCGCCGTGTTGCCGGGGCCGCGGTACACAGCGTGAGCCTTACTCCGCGACCCCGACTGGCGCTGGCCGCCCCTATAACGGGGGGCAGCCTCTCCTTAGCCGGGGATATATCATCCCCCCGGCATCTCCCTATCCTAAGGGAATGAGGGGGGTCACGCGGAACACCAACGCGCCCCCTCGCGGCTTGCGTGCGGGTGGAGGCCGGCAAGGACCCCCCGGTGGCCTCGACACCCGCATGCCGCATAATTACGGCGGCCGGAGGTCCGACTGGACCGCCCGGCGCCGTCGTCTACTCCGGTTGTTGCGGCGGGAGAGGGATACGGATTCGCGCTCCCTCTCCCACTCCGCCGCCTCCTTTGCTGACATTACTGCCTCGCAGAAGGAGGCGACGGCGTCCCAGTTGGTACTGCTCCCGGCCATGGACAGAACCACGGCCGGGAGCGAGAGGTCACGTCCGATGATTGCGCCGAGGGCACGACGCTGCTCATCCCATGCGGAACACTCCTGAAGAGTGTGCAGCGCCGTGTCCTCGGCGCCGGCACTACAATGGTGGCACCCTGTCGTCTGTTCTCGCCTTATCTGACACAGGTACCTCCCGAAGCAACCATGCCCCGAGAGGACCTGTGTCAGGCGAAACGACAGGGCGCCGTGCCGTCTGTCAAGCCAGGTGTTGAAGGCGGGCCGAATCGCCGCAATTATGCGGTGGCCAGCGCTGGGGTGCGCTAGTCGGGTCGCCCATTCTGCCACGAGATCACGCCGGAATTCCGCCCTCTTGCCCTCGATTTCTCGGGGCGCGGGTCGGAAGTCCCGGCGGAGTGCGTCCTTGCGCCACTCATAGAGGCGCGAGAGAACTCTCGCCTCTAGATCCCATGGCAGGGATCCAGCAAGGAGGGAGGCCGCCTCGAAGGAGATCGTGCGATATCCCCTAATAGCCCTGACGGCCATCACGCGCTGCGGCCTGCGCAGCAGCGCGACGTTTTTGGCCGTCAGGTGCTCCGCCCATATTGGGGCCCCGTACAGGGCCATCGATCGCACGACCCCTTCGTGGAGTTTCCGGCACGGCGCGCTCGGTCCCCCAATGTTGGGTAGGAGCCGCGACAGAGCGCCGGCTGCCCCCACCAACCTGGGGGCCAGCGCCGCGAAGTGCGCCGAAAACTCCCATCTGCTGTCGAGGACGAGGCCGAGATACTTCATTCTCGCCCCGACAGCGATGTGCGTGCCTCCCACTACGATGTGCAGGCCTGGAGGCGGCTTGTTCCGAGGCCCGTGGAAGACCACTGCCTCGGTTTTGTGCAATGCCACCTCCAAGCCCAGCATCTGGATCCTGGCGACCACGTGCGCCACCCCTGCTGTGGCCAGTCGGCCCGCCTCTTCGTGGGTCCTTTCCCGCGCCGCCACTAGCGTATCGTCAGCGTAACACGTTACGCTGACGCGGGAAAGGACTGCGCCACGGATGACCCAATCATAAGCGATGTTCCACAGGAGCGGGCCCAGAACCGACCCCTGTGGAACACCGCACGACATCGCTCGCCGACTCCAGCCGGTATGACCCGGGAAGACGACGGCCCTCTCGAACCTAACCAGTCCTTTTTTTTTTTTTTTTTTTTTATTTTACATGGGGAAATGAGTTACCTCACCGTCAGCCGCGTGGGGATCGCCGCGGCCGGTGTGTGGGACTCCCCGACGCCGATTAATCAATACGACCGGCGCCGGTATACCCACTAAAACCCCATGGGAGCCTTCTTCCGCAGTAGTGCCGGGGTCACGGTACACAGCGTGAGCCTTACTCCGCGACCCCGGCGAGCGGTGGGCCGCCTCTTAAACAGAGGCGGCCTCTCCTGTGTGGGCCGGGTGAGAGTTACCCGGCCCTGAGAGGGTCGCGCGGCTGCCTCTCGCGCCCTCTCGCGGCATTAGTGCGGGCGGAGGCCTAATCGATCCCCGTGGCCTCGACGCCCGCTGCCGCTCGCCCGTGGCTACCATTTAACCACGGGCGTTCTCCTGTCCGCTCCCCGCGACGGCTGATGAAGCCGCCGCGGCCGCGGCTCTGTCCGGCGCCCTACGGCTGGCCGTTTTCCTCCTGGTGGGCTTCCGGGACCCACAGGTCCCCCCACCTAGCTGGTGACCGGCAGGCCTGCCCGCGGCCGCGCACACAGCGCAGTGAGGCTTCGCGGTGCAGGGGCCGGTCACCAGGTGCCCGGCTACTCCGCAGCGATAACAGAAATCGCTGCGGTCTACCTCAGAGGTGCATGCCGCCGCCACATGCCCGAGCTCATGGCAGCGGAAGCACCTCTGTGCACGGTGCGGGAGGGCCTTGACCTCGGCTGAGGCCCAGCCCACCAGGAGTTTCGTGCCCACCTTCAGCAACGATTTGGCGGCCGCCACCGGGCAGGCCACCACCGTCGTGCCCGCCCCGTCAGGTCCGGGGCGGACTTTGGATGCCTTCACGCTCTCGCGTGAGCATCCGGTGGTCCGCGCGATGGCAGCGGCCACATCGTCGCCTTCCGTGGTGTCGTGCAGGGCCCATACGCGGGCGTACACCCCCTTCTCCGGCCTGGGGGCGCGCACATCCTCGGCGTTGGGGGCGGTGCGTAGGCTCTCGGCAAGGGCGTCAGCCTGGGGGGCGCTAGTGGCGCCAGGCACCACCAGCATCCGCGCCCCAGTGCGCGCACGCTTCAGCCGGAGCCCGCCCTCAATGCCGAGGTCGGCCAGCCGTATGTTGGCTTTGGCCCGGGACAGGAGGCTCGCGTACGTCACGCCTCTTTCCTCCGCGCCTGACTGCATTGTCAGAACGACGGCGGAGGATTTCGGCGGACGCATCCGCGGCACCTTCCTGCCCCTGGCCCTATTCTCCTTTTTGGGCGGGGGAGGAGGAGGAGGGGGGGGCTGCGAGGCCGGAACCTGCGCCACATCCCCCTTCTCTTTTCGACCCCGCCCTCTGCCTCTTTGCCGCCTAGCGCGGGTGGTCTGCGCGTCGGCGGCAGTCGCGGCCGGCTGTGTGCCGGACGACGGTTGGGCGGCCTTTCTTGGGGCCTTCTTCTTACTGACCGTCGTCCAGCCGTCTTCAGCCGCGGCCGAAGAGGTAGTGGGCGCCGGACAGGGGGGCGGTGGCGGGGTGGACATCGCCACCGCTCTCTTCTTTCTACCCCGCTGCGGTAGCGGGGGGTATTCCTCCACCGACGGCCCAGGAATGGGCGAGGTCGGCGGAGGTGTGGGCCTAGCTCGAGGAGCAGGGCTCAAGGTGCGGGCCGGCGATGGTGCCGGCCGGACCGAGCGCATCTGCTCCTCGATGGCCGCGAACCTGCTCTCCATAAGGAGAGTCATCCTCTCCAGGTTCGCGGCCATGTTCGTTTCCACCTCTGGCGGTGGTGGCAGCGGCGGCGCGGAGTTCGCGCGTGGCCGGCTCATTTCGTCCCGGAGGCTCCTCAGCTCTTGTCGGAGGTCCGCGATTTCTGCTTCCATGCGGCCATTGGCCGCACGGAGCAGAGCAACCTCCCCCGAGCTAGTGCGGCTGAGGAGCTCGTCCGTAGCCTCCTGAATGGAGGCCGCCGCTTCTTTTAAGGCCTTTTGAAGGGTCCCTTTGAGACCCTTCGAGACCTTGGCCACATTGGCCACCACCGCCAGAGACTCAGAAATCTGCTTCTGGAGGCCCTCTGCCAGCGCAGCTCGAGCCTCTACTTGTTTTTCTGCCGCGGGAGGATCCGGGTCCGCGGGGGCAGGACCGGCCCTAGGCCGGGTAGCCCTCGCGGTCACCATCGCTGAGGTCCTCTCCGCGACTTCCCTCTCCAGCTCGAGCTCGAGCTGCGCACGCTGGGCCTCCACGAGCTTCTGCTTCGCGGCTGCTAGGCCCACGTATTCTCCTGTTGTAGGAGGTCGGCCTCTGCCCCGCTTAGCGTCCGGCGCTTGAGCAGCCGGTGGCTTGGGCGGGAGCTTGGCGGGGGCCGGCCTCCTTTCGTCCTCGGATGACGATGGAGACGAGAGCGATGTCTCCATCATTTCATCTAGGTCGTCCAAGGCCAGGTATCGTCGCAGCGCCTCATTGCGCGCGACCTCCCTGGCCTTGTCTTCTTTTGCAAACCTAACCAGTCCTTTTTTTTTTTTTTTTTTTTTTTTTTACATGGGGAAATGAGTTACCTCACCGTCAGCCGCGTGGGGATCGCCGCGGCCGGTGTGTGGGACTCCCCGACGCCGATTAATCAATACGACCGGCGCCGGTATACCCACTAAAACCCCATGGGAGCCTTCTTCCGCAATAGTGCCGGGGTCACGGTACACAGCGTGAGCCTTACTCCGCGACCCCGGCGAGCGGTGGGCCGCCTCATAAACAGAGGCGGCCTCTCCTGTGTGGGCCGGGTAGGAATTACCCGGCCCTGAGAGGGTCGCGCGGCTGCCTCTCGCGCCCTCTCGCGGCATTAATGCGGGCGGAGGCCAGATGTGATCCCCGTGGCCTCAACGCCCGCTGCCGCCCGCCCATGGCATTACCGCCACGGGCGTTACTCCTTGCCGCTCCCCGCGGCGGCTGGTGTTGTTGCCGCCGCGGCCGCGGCCCTGTCCGGCGCTATCCGGCTGGCCTTTTTACTCCTGGTGGGCTTCCGGGACCCGCAGGATCCCCCACCTAACTGGTGACCGGCGGGCCTGCCCGCGGCCTCGCACACAGCGCAGTGCGGCTTCGCGGTGCAGGGGCCGGTCACCAGGTGACCCGCTACTCCGCAGCGATAACAAAAATCGCTGCGGTTCACCTCAGAGGTGCATCCCGCCGCCACATGCCCGAGCTCATGGCAGCGGAAGCACCTCTGTGCACGATGGGGGAGGGCCTCAACCGTAGCTGAGGCCCAACCCACCAGGAGTTTCGTCTCTTTCTTCAGCAATGACTTGGCAGCTGCCACCGGGCAGGCCACCACCGTCGTGCCCGCCCCGTCTGGACCGGGGCGGACCTTCGTCGCCTTGATGCTCTCGAGAGAGCATCCGGTGGTCCGCGCGATGGCAGCGGCCACGTCCTCACCTTCAGTGGTGTCGTCCAGACCCGAGACGCGGACATACACCGCCTTCTCAGGCCTGGACACACGCACATCCTCGGCCTTGAGGACGGTGCGTAGGCTCGCGGCTAGGGCGTCAGCCTGGGGGGCGCTAGTGGCGCCAGGCACCACCAGCATCCGCGCCCCAGTGCGCGCTCGCTTGAGCCGGAGCCCGCCCTCAATGCCGAGGTCAGCCAGCCGGATATTCGCTTTGGCCTGGGACAGGAGGCTCGCGTACGTCACGCCTCTTTCCTCCGCGCCTGACTGCATAGTCAGGACTACTGCGGAGGACTTCGGCGGACGCAGGCGCGGCACCTTCCTGCCCCTGGCCCTAGTCTCCTTTTTGGGTGGGGGAGGTGGAGGAGGGGGGGGCTGCGAGGCCGGAGCCTGCGCCTCATCCCCCTTTCTTTTCCCCCCACGTCCTCTGCCCCTTTGCCGCCTTGCGCGGGTGGTCGGCGCGTTGGCGGCAGCCGCGGCCGGTTGAGTGCCGGACGGCGGTTGGGCAGCCTTTCTCTTCCTCTTGCTGACCGTCGTCCAGCCCTCATCAGCCGCGGCCGAAGAGGGGAGGGGCGCCGGACAGGTGGGTGGTGGCGGTATACACTCCGTCACCACCGTCTCCGTGCTTACCCTCTGAGAGGGTAAAGGAGGGAATTCCTCTGCCGAGGGCCTCAGCATGCTGGGCGAGCTCGGCAGGGATCTTCTACTTGGAGGAGCGGGGCTCGGCGTAGGGGCTGGCCTTGGTGACGAGGCCAGCTGGGCCGAGCGCATCCGCTCCTCCATGGCCGCGAACCGACTCTCGAAGAGGAGCGTCATACGCTCTAGGTTCGCGGCCATTACCGACTCCACATTCGGCGGTGGTTCAACCGGCGGCGGCGCGGCTACACGCGGCCTTACGAGCTCGGTTTGGAGCTTCTGCAGTTCATTCCGGAGGTCTGCAATCTCTGACTCCATGCGGCAATTTGCCGCACGGAGCAGGGCGACCTCCTCACTACTGGTGCGACTGAGAAGCTCCTCCGAAGCTTCCTGTATAGCCGCAGCCGCCTCCTTGAGGGCCTTCTGCAAGGTCCCTTTTAGGCCTTTCGAGACCTTGGCCACTCCTGAGACCACCGCCAAGGAGTCGGTGATCTGTTGTTTGAGGCCCTGCGCGTGCTCCGCGCTGGCCTCCGGAGAGGGCTGGCCAACGAGGGTGGGTGCCGCTCTGGATCGCGTCACCCTCGTGTTGGCCATTGACGAAGCCCTCTCCACTATCTCCTTTTCTGTTTCCAGCGCGAGAGCAGCGCGCTGGGCCTCAACATACTTTTGCTTGGCCTCGGCCAAGCCTACGTATTCCCCCGTGGTGGGGGGACGACCTCTGCCCCGCTTGGCCTCCGGTACTTTGGCGGCTGCCTTAGGCGGAGGCATTGGCGGGGGCAATATCCCCTCCTCATCCGAAGAAGTCAGAGGGGAGAGGTCGTCGAGAGCCAGGAATTGTCTCATCCGCTCGTTGCGGGGGACAACCTGGCTCTTGCCCTTCCCCTCCGGCTCTTTAGGAGCCGGGGCCTTTTGTTGGGCCTTACCAGGGGGGGGCGCCGTCACGTCCTCGTCGTCCGAGAATTCGGACGAGAACGACTCCTCGTCGGAGTCTCTCCTCTTTTTCTGCTGTTGCGCCGGAGCGCGCGTAGCAGTTTTGCTACTTCCCGATTCCTCCGGCGGAGATGAAATTGCCGATAGGAATCGGGAGTAGAAGGTCTTCGTACCTGCTCCGCCCTTCTCGGGCCCTTTCGCGTTGGTTGGGCCCTTCACGGGCCCCTCTCCTACTTCGACTACGCCCTTCGCGGGCACGACGTCAAGTTTTGTTTTTGTTTTGTTAGCATCCATATCTTAATCCCACGAGTAAACAACTTTTTAAAATAGAAAACGGGGTGTGGTTCGCAGTAGCGACCGGGTTTACCCCCCCGGCCATTCACCTCTCGCCCTGCGCCGCAGCTTAGGTTAGGGGGATTTTTTATTGAGGTGCTCATCCTCTTGGGCCGGCCAATTAAGGCAGGCCCCGCGGTCCCGTGTGGCCGCGAGACGTGATCCACGACACCACACGGGGAAACGCTCGGCGGTAATGCCCAGCGGCGAGACTCTCGCCCCACCACTGGGCCCGCCGCCACTGTCCACTTCAAAATGCGCGAAGAGCGCGCGCACTCCTTGTCTGTCGCGGAGCAAAAGGCTACGACGCGACAGACCCCACCATCCCGCCTGAACGACCGGCAAGGATGGCGCTTCACCTTACTTCGGAGAGGAGGGGTGTTTGGGGAGGAATACGTTTGGAAGGAAAGGAAGGAATACCAGGATTTGGAGTGGATAGGTGGGACACCACTGTCACGGAGTGAAAGGGGGAATGTGACAGTGGCCGCTCGGGGCCCCGGGGACGCATCCCCTTGTACCACTACCTGGACGGAGACGAGTCCAGGGTGGCACCCCCTGGGGGAAGGCCTAACCAGTCCTACGCTAACCTCGGTTAAGCGCGCACAAGTACACCTAACCCGCGCTTCTTTGAAATACGCTCGTTGTGACAAATTATCAGTTTTTAGTTAATTTATTAGATTTTTCTTAATAGTGTTATATATCAAAATTTCCGGGAAACCGTGGTGCATCTAGTGGTGTGATCCTTTTTGTGAATATCTTGGTGATAAAGGATATATTAGCAAGTTTTGTGACGGCAAAGAAATAAAATTTCTTTGGGTTCCACTTTGGACCACTTTTTGACCGACTTGCTATCGAGTCACCTAGGATTTTTAAAATCTAGATAAATACTCCACCTAAAGGTCTACAGGAAACACCGATCAGAAAATTTTTTGGACAGGAATTCAGGAAGATATTGGACGAAAACTAAAATTAGAAATTAAATTGGTGAGGAGAAACAACTTTATTTTTAGGTCCCACTTTGGGACGCAATTTGACCAACTTCCCATCGGGTGACCTACTTCTTTCAAAGTGTGGAAGGCTGCGCTATATAAAGCTCTACACGAAGCAATAAACAGAAGAAATTTTGGACCAGAAATAAGAAAACTACAGAATAAAAACTAAAATCAAAACCAGGTACCAGTTCAAAATTATTAAATTTTTAAAATCAAAATTTTTTATAGAAGAAGGGTAGAAATACTCAAGATTTTTGTCTCAGAACTATTTATTTAGCCCACCCTGCTTGAATACACCCCCTAAAGGGCTTCAATTTGGAAAGAAAAAGAGACGATTTCAATTTGAAATTACGAAAAATTTCTTGACCAGTGACATTGACCCCAAGAGAACGGTACAGACATTCTTTGTAGGCTTCTAAAAATAACCTAGGAAAAGCAAAAGGACAACAAACTATATATTAGGAGAATCGCAGATAAACAAAGAACAGGAATAAGTGCATTAGAGGAAGAAAATCCCATAAAATTAGAAGATACGAGCATCCTTAGGAAGGACATACTCGCGACCGGAGGCCAAGTTACCTGGACGACTGAGAGCTCTCTAGATATTTTTGGTGAAAATTATTTCTATAGACTTTAAATTCGAAAAATTAGGTTTATCTCTTGTAGTGATAAACCTTGATTAATAACTGCATTGAGGTGATAATTTAAAATTTTGGAAATTTTTTTTTTTTTTTTTTTAATTTCTCGGAACTTAATTCTACTTTTCTTATCATATATTTCTCTCCCTTTTTTTTTTAAGAAGTTTTACAAAATTCAAAATCAAAACAGGAAAAATTAGAACAATAATAAATATAAACGTAAATTTAATATATCTTTGAATTAATTAATTAAATTTAATTATAAATTAATAAATTTAATAATAGCATTTAGCTATTATTATTATTGGGGAGCAATTGTTAAACTAGTTAGTTTCAGGTTAAAATTAAGTTGAATCGATTGAGGTCTCAGAGTCGACTCGCACAAGGCCGCCCGAGTCCACGCGGTCGCGCGCTGGTTCGTCCAGTACAAGCGTTAGGGAGCCGTACGACGGCGCCCCGCGCCTCTCCTTTGCGCCGCGCCATCGCCGCCACAGCCGCCGCTGCCAGCATCAGCCCCGCCGCCGCACGCAGAGAAGCACATTAATTATTAATTAACCATCTGGCAAACAAATAAAACTAATTAGTTTTTACACAAAAGTAAAATTAATATAATACATATTTATAAACATATTTATATACAAACACACTCATTTATTTTATGTTATTAAAGTACACACACATATAGATACATACAACACAAATATAGTACAGGCACATATTGAGACATATATATAACACTTACAAAATTTAGATTAAATTAAAACTTTCTCTTCCTTGCGAGGGTCACCTTCGGAGCGAGTTTTGACCCACTTCTCATCGGGTGACCTACTATTCCCGAACTGTAGAAGGGTGCGCCCTCTCAAGGTCTACACAATACAACAAACGGAAGATTTTTTGGTCAAGAATTCGCGAAGTTATAAAATAGGAAGTAAAAACAAAAAATTAGATACTGGGTTAGAATAATAAAATTTCACAACTAGTTCTGGGTCACTTTCGGAACGAATTTTGACCCATTTTGCATCGGGTGACCTACTATTTTTTAAGTGTAGAAGGTTGCGCTCACTAAAGGTCTATATAAAACAGCAAGTAGAATATTTTTTGGACAAGATTTGACAAAGTTACAGGGAAAAAATTAAAAGTAAATATTGGCTCAAAAATTTAAAATCTTAAGAAACTTATTTTAAAAATTTTGTTTGGAAAAAGGGGTAGGACTTCAGTGATTTTTATCCTAAACTTAATTATATTAACCGCCCCTTAAAAGGACACCCCTTTAAGGGTACTGGACACTATAGGAAAAAAGACGTTTTTCAAATTGAAATTACGCAAATTTATTGACCAAAAAATTTTTTATACAAATTTTCTTAAAAATCTCTTAATTCTATTAAAATTAGTTTCAGGCTTTGCAAATAAAGATTAGTGAGCCCAGTTCTTAGGCAGTGACGTCAAACCGAACTCGCGCACGGCCGCCTGAGTCCACGCGGGCGCTTGGTTCGTGCGGTACAGGCGTTGTTAGAGCCGTACGACGCCCGCTTTGCTCCTGCCGCGCTGTCCTGCAGCTGCAACGTGCAACCGTTGCAGTCAACGGCAGCCCTGCCGCACTTAGAAAAACACACAATTGTAGATTAAATAAAAATCTTTTAGTAAATTAATAAATTCAAAATAAACTTAACACAATAATATAAACATAATATACGCACAATACATATATACACACAGAGCACACAACAAAAACATAAACAAATTCAACTTACATACACAATTGCAACTGGGATTTACCTGAATCGAAGCCAGCATCGGGCCGCCGCCGCCGCTCTCAGCGAGTCGATCGCACGTGCACCGAAGACCCCACGCAGCCGCGCGACGCGAGGACCGCACGCAGTCCACGCGCACTCACCGGCCCAGCGGTGGGAAACCAACTGCCCACGCCAGGTATCCTGAAACATAAACACACACATACAAATATAGAACATCAAAACACAAAACAAAGCACACACACAAATAAACAAAATATACGAATAAAAATCCTACTCAAAACAAACAAACGGACTGACTATATATAAGTAGATAGAATATTATAATTTAAATAACAATAGTAAAATAATTCCCACGACCCGATCCTGATTCTCACGCAACAGGTGGGCAATAAAAATCCCGGCGGCTTAACCGCAACCGAGCACCTAATTAGCATAATCCTCGAATCAATTACTCCTTACAAAGGATTAGTTCCCACGCGAAAAGTGGGTAATAAAACCCGGAGCGGCTTCACTGCAACATTGTAAACAAAAATAACAAATACAAATAATCTATTAGAAAGTAACTAAGTTCACTCTTTAGTAAAAACATTTAATTTTCATAATTAAAAAATTTAATTAAAAATTTAATTAAAAATCGCATAAAATTATTAAAACAGACACACTAAACAAATACACAAACATATAAACACCTATAGGGAAAACGAATAGGAACATCAAGAGACTCATAGGAAACTATCATTCATAATAAAATAATAAATAGCTCCTAAAAAGTAAAGGACCGACTACACTAGATTCGACGGTTTTTAACGGCAAAATTTTGGAAGTTTAAAATTACATATTAAGAAAGTCTAAAATATAACGATCTTTAAATACAGAAGTAATAAAACATAACAAATAAATTTAAGTAGGAAAATAGAGAATTAGGGTCACAAACACTTATATTTAAACTACAAACACTAACGGTAATTAAAAATACACTTAGAATACAGCATAAGCTACACATATAACATAGAGCAATATAAAATAAGTCATAAAAATCATAACTTAAAATTAGATAACGCTTTAAACGCCTAGCGTTTTTGAAACCGCCTGTAAGCCTATTCACTCCTTTACAATCTCGGCCCAGTAGAGCAATTTGAGTTTCGAGTTGACCGGCCGGACAGCTGCGGCCGCCTCACCCGCGCGCCCCTCACACCGCTGTGCTTCCCCCGCTGACGCCCGAGCCGTGCACGGACTTATCTATTCTAACGAAGTGTATAATATTCATTTCAATCACGTCATTATAGCCTTAGAGAAACCAGTAGTTACAAGGCAAGACAAACAACACACAGACCGACACTTAGAAGTACACATACAGACAATAGGACACTAATTCAGAACATACAGACCGGACCCAAACGTACACAAGATAGCTATACTAAACGAACTCACGAGTAGATTGATACATACATCAGTAACACTCAGACTAGATCACAACAAACATATAACACAAATTGAAAATAAACAAAACATCAGTATACACACGCACGTATTGAAACATTAAACACTATCGAAATACATACAAACACACAGACCAGGAACACGCACTCGAACAATATACATTTTGTAAATATAACCTCATCTAATAGTAGGAAACATAGGAAAGATACTTAGTAGACATATATCATTACAATAGTATACAGAAACACAAATAGCATACACACTAGAAACACATTGTAAAGCAAAATTGACTTCACACAAGACAAATCAAACGGAACAAAATTTTCTAAGTCAATAAATCAGTTAAGCGCCTGCGAATCTATTTAATTAAAAGTATATATTCGGAATAAAACATCAAATTAGCACTCAAACAATAAACATACATACGGACTATAAACTATAAAATATATTAAATACATATAATAACGCTACACACTTATAAACAGCTAACAAAACATTAAACTTAATATTAGACTTTTTAGCCCCTGACAAAATATAAAGGCAAAATTTCATTGTTGGCACCGGAAGGAAAAAAGTAGAAGTACTTAACAACATACACGAATCTCAGAACTGAAACCATACAGGACTAATAGGTAATAGATACAATAAAAACTTACTATTATACACAAAATATACATATATATACATACATATAAATAAACAAGACATAGGAACACTAACAGCTAATAAATACTCTACATACCACACGTACATATTGATAAACAGGAAACTTCTTTACATAATAAGACAATACCCGGGAAAACCGGGATTAATAACAAAGTAAGACTTACCTAACTGTCTGTGGAGGGTCCAGTGGTCATCCTTGTGAAGGCTAACTGCATCCAAAACAAACAGAGGGATCAATAGTGATAGATTAAGTAATTGTATAGGAATAGTATAGGAAGTTGACTTAACATTACTGTAGAAGGAACTAGGACTCTTGGCGGGGCGATCCTTGTATCCTGAAACAGATAAGAAAGCATTATTAGTATTAGTATAGAATTGACCTATAGTATATTAATATACTAATTGATACCTAAGTTGAACTTAGGACTTATAGTTGTATTTGCCTTTAGTATTAGTAGTATTCGACTTATATTTGACTTAGATTAAATCGGAAAAGTGCTATTGCACGCTTCGATTAGTTATAGTACTATTTGTTTGTGTTGTACCAATATATTGACGACCCCCCCGTTGACTTTAGAGATAAGAAAATGTTTAGGACACCAAAGAAACCTACACAGAGGAAGGAGGCATCGCCTGCGCTGTCGGAGTCATCAACATCCCCAGGATCGCCATTGAACATCACAGGGCGATCCACATTGACTAAAAGGACCCCCCCCCCGGACGCCCACGCATCCAGTGGGGGAAGGAGCATAGACGAGAGGAGGTTTTCCACCTCCTCATATCCAAAACCACAGCCACAGGCGAGCAAAACTGTGACCCTAATGTTTTCACCCCCAAGAAAAGCCCTGTCAGAGGAGCCCGGGCTGAAAAAGGACCCCGGGAACAGAACCTACACAAAAATCGCGTCGCCAGAGGGAACACAGATAAAAACGACTAAATATAAAGATAGGATGACAGAGGCAAAGGCCTGCCTGACCAAGGCGAACCTGCATCTCAGTAATTCGAGGAACCTAAAAACTGAGATCAAGATGGGCGTACAGAGTGCCGTCGAACGCTTGTACGCCTTGGTCAGGGAGACGGAAGGGGCTCTAAAGGAAGCACTGAAATCGAACGAAGCGGGAAATGGCCCAGCGAGCGAACAGCAACAGCCCAGGAGTTACAAATGTGTCGAGACACAGACGTGTAGTGCTACACAGGAAAAAACAAGAGAGGGAAGCAAGAGAGAAGAATCAGGGGAGGCCATATATGTTAAAAAGCTGGAGGAACATACTCAGCTCTTGAAAGAGAGCTTCGCCAAAATAGAAAATCTCCAGCAAGCCATTGACCAGCACAGGGCGGAGTTAAGCGAAGCTAAGGTATCAAGACCCACCTACGCCAATGTGGCGGCAGCTAAGCCGGGAGTCCCAAAATACAGGACACTCCACTCTGTGTCGGTTATTGGTAACAGCGAGGACCGCTCAGGAGAGGAAACTCTCAAAGAAGTGAGACAGGCACTAAACGCCAAGCAGGGTGGCGTGGAAGTGGAGCGGGTCCGGAAGACCAGGGATGGGCGAATCATCATTGGTTGTAAAACCAAAGAAGAAAGGGAGAAGGTGAAGATGAAACTTGGGAAGGAAAAGGACTTGACAGTGGAGGACATAGAAAATAAGAACCCACTGGTCATGATCATTGGTGTACAAAGAATCCTTACCGACGGAGACCTGCTCCAGGCACTGCGGAATCAGAATAAACTGATCTTCGAGGGCCTGGAGGAGGGCTCCGCCGGCATGGAAATTGCATATAAAATAAGGGGGAAAAATCCACGCACCAACAAGGTAATCCTTAGAGTTTCGCCCATCCTCTGGCAGCGTTTCACTAGCGCTGGAATTATTAAGGTCGACCTGCAAAATTTGCAGGTCGTCGATAGGTCTCCCCTGACCCAGTGCACCATATGTCTGGGCTTCGGACACGGCAAGAAGCTGTGTACCGAAACCCAGACGGTGTGCAGCCATTGTGGCGGCCTCCACTTAAGGTCCGAGTGTTCGGAGTACGCGGAAGGCGCGCCACCATCGTGCAGAAATTGTGTGAGGGAGAAGCGGACGGAAACCGAGCACAACGCCTTCAGCGAGGCGTGCCCGGTCCGAGCACGGTGGGACACCATAGTGCGCGCGACCGTCGCCTACGACTAGGGCGCCCAGGACAACAACACAATAACAATGGGGCGGAAGTCCCACCTCGTTGTGCAATTAACTAACTGGCAACTAGTTAAACTGGTGGAAACAACACATAGGTACCAGCCAACGGGGAGGGGCCGACGCCCTTTTTATTGTGCGTGGGGTCTTGGGTAGTCCCTGGAAGTAAGTGACACGGTACGTGGGGGCTGCCAAGAAGAAGAAAGGCCTGTACAGGAAGCGTCTGCGAGTCTACACCCCGGCCTTGAATACCAAGAGAATTAATGCAACTCTTAGAGTTGCAATAATCTCATTGCGTGCAATCTGGCTCCAAACTACAGCATATCGGTAGAAGGTGGAGAAGGGGACATCAAACCACGGCAGTAGTATAACAAAGAAACAAACATTAGCAGTATAAACACACACGAAAAGATGTACTTTTTATATATATATAAAAAGACACTTTGTAAAACACATCACAAAAACACAAACAGACAGACATAAACACACTCTAGTAACAACAAACAAGAATAAATGCACAAATCAACACATACAACACAAAAACAAAACATATAATAAAAAACACTTACCTGTCGAGGAACTGAGGCGTCCAGATAGAAAACCGTCTGCTGCAGAAGTCTGGAGCACCTAGCGTCGGCCCGGGGAGACGCGGACTCGTCGAGGAAACCTGGAACAGAGAAGAAAGTAGATTAAAGAAGGAAATGGTAACAACAAGCGACAATAAAATAATAACCAAATAAATAGTACATACAAACAAATAGTATTAAAATAGAATAGTTACGATATAACCCTGTAGATATATATGTTTATATATTCTTACAGTGTTAGCATAAATAGCAAAGTAGAAAATAAGATAGTATACAATAGTAAGTAGTTATAAACAGTTGATACCATAGGATAGCATTAGATAGAACATGTAGTCTCGACAATTAAATTAATATAAGTTACTAGAATAGACACAGAAAGAGTATAATGAAAAGACAATAACTTTAAATCATAAATCTACTACTTACACAACACACATTTAAAATACACTTCACAAATATATAAATATATATATATATATACAAATATTTATATACACACATATAAAACATAATTGAAAGATATGTATGTATCATTTATAGGTAAATTATGTAATAGAATAAAATATTAAATTTAAATTATAATATATATTATATATACACATGTTATATTATATTAAATATATATATTAAATATATATACCAAAACAAGTATTATATCTATAGTATGGATCCGCCATGTCATTCTAAATTACATAATAGATAGCAACTTTTAGGAATAAATTAATAAAAAAAATCATATTGAAAAACTTAAACTAGGCCAAAAAAATAAAAATTAATAAATAAATACGATACTAATGAATCAAACGTAATACAGAATCGAACCTGAAACTAACTAAGATAGCTAGGATAACAAAAAAGATAAGAGATAAGAAATTCGGATAACATACTGACATGCGGAAATAGCTAGCAAATGTATGTATAAGTAGGACAACCCGTACCCCCTGATCACCAACCCTAATCAGCCAGCGCTGAGGGGAAGGGGAGCGGGGGGCCCGGGGTAAAGTAGTATACGTAGTCCAATTGTATTCAACGAATATATATAGATAGAATATGTATAAATAGTAATCAATATATATTTAATGTAATATGAATAAACTATAGAAACTAAGAAATAGACTCAATATAGTATAATATGTAATAGAATAATAAAATGCGTATAAACATCTATATGTACGCATATGTATGCGAACATCATGGCGGCCTGACCGGCACCCGCCAATGGCGAACCAGATCGGGTGGCATGTGGTGACCCGGCGCCGTGGTGGAGTACCATTGGATGAGCGCCGCTCTCACTGGAATGGCGCCCGCAAATGGCGTGAAAGAACGGGCGGATTGGCGTCGAGCGAAGGTGAGGTGCAGGGTGATTGGAAGCTCGCCGGATTCGGTGCCCGCCAATAGCAAAGCAGAACGAGCCCAGGGCGGCAGCAGCTGGAACAGTGGAACGTGATTGGACGTGGGAGGCGCCCACTGGTTCGGCGCTAGCCATTGCGAGATCCCTGGCGAAACGTGACTGGACGCATAAGCCCATGGTCAACCAATGGGAATATATATTCATAATTAAGTATTAAATATAATTAGAATCTATACCAATAGGAAAATAGTAGTAATAACTTATAAAAACGTTTTAAAATGTACTAGAATAATAATCCGATTAATCGAGTAATGTATGGAGCACATAAAGGCATAATATGTACAACAGTATGTATGTATTAGAATATATAAGATATGTATGTACCACTACCGAACCCCTCTGTCCACCGACCCTCGACTAGCCTGGTGCTGTCTGGGAGGGGGGTGGCCAGGGGGGCCGGGGCGTAATAGAAACTATAGCCATAATAAAATATATATAAATAAATATAAAATAAATGTAATGTAGTATGTATATGTATTCTGCAAATTATATTATGTATGTAGGGAGGCCTCCCCCTCCCCTCCCCCGTCTCACCAGCTGTTCATCAGCCCGGCGCTGATTGCAGGGAGGGGGCCGGGGTGAGGGGGGGGGGGGTGGGAGTAATAAAGCAATTATTCAAAAAATTTTTCTTGGACAACATGAGATGTACGCGAATAATAGAGTATATATGAGAAATAATTTTATAAATAGGTATTTTCAAACATCAAATAGAACAACATGGGAATAGATATATATAAGATATGTATGTATAGAATGTAATTGAATAGAACCTATAGATAAATGGATACCGATATGTATAAACAGTTTATTTAATACTTATTAGAAATAAACTATATGTAATAAAAATTGTAAAATCAAGTAAGGCAATTGCCTTGGTATAATTTTATAAGAAATTTATGTAAGTATATTTGTATGTGTCTGGTCATCTTCTCTCGACCGCCACCACTGGACCGGGTATACCGGGAAGGTGATGGCGGTCTGGAGAAGGCAACGCGGATGCATATGTATATATATAGGAATGTATGTATTGAAATTAAATAACACCGCACACTTTGTTTTCATTTTATAAATATTTAAGTAATATTTTTATGTAATATATTGAATAGTATAAATATATGTAAAATATATATCTATATGTCCGATCATCTTCCCTGGTCCAGCACAACCGACACAAACGCAAATCGTGGGGGTGGTGCTGGCCTAGGAAAGGCAACGCGGGCATATACGTATGTAAATATATAGCATAATAACAAGTAAGTATATAACACACCTAGTATATATATATATGTAGTATAAAAATGTAAAGTAGTAATATGTAAGTTTATAAATATAACTCCCAATAACCCAAATCCTTCCAATACCAATCCCAACCACTTCCAACATATCCCAACCTAAGCCAACTCCTTCCAACCAAAGCCAACCATTCCCAACCTCATCCAACCTGACCCCAAAAACATGTATAACACTACACACACGTATTAATACACACGCACAATAGTATTAAGTAGTAGTTAAGATATGTTAAGTAGAAATAAGATAGATGTAGTAACGAGACTCGGGCAAATCTTGATCGCCCGGGCCAAAAGGGGATAAAAAAAAAAAAAAAAAAAAAAAAAAAAAAAAAAAACCTAACCTAACCTAACCTAACCTAACCTAACCTAACCTAACCTAACCTAACCTAACCTAACCTAACCTAACCTAACCTAACCTAACCTAACCTAACCTAACCTAACCTAACCTAACCTAACCTAACCTAACCTAACCTAACCTAACCTAACCTAACCTAACCTTTTTTTTTTTTTTTTTTTTTTTTTTTTTTACATGGGGAAATGAGTTACCTCACCGTCAGCCGCGTGGGGATCGCCGCGGCCGGTGTGTGGGACTCCCCGACGCCGATTAATCAATACGACCGGCGCCGGTATACCCACTAAAACCCCATGGGAGCCTTCCTCCGCATTGATGCCGGGGTCACGGTATACAGCGTTGGCCTTAGTCCGCAACCCCGGCGAGCGGCTGGCCGCCCCGTAAACAGGGGCGGCCTCTCCTGTGTGGGCCGGGTGAAGGATACCCGGCCCTGAGAGGGTCGCGCGGCTTCCTCTCGCGCCCTCTCGCGGCATTGGTGCGGGCGGAGGCCTATGTGATCCCCTGGCCTCGACGCCCGCTGCCGCTCGCCCGTGGCATTACCGCCACGGGCGTTACTCCTGGCCGCTGGGCGCGGCGGTTGCTGTTACCGCCGCGTCTGCGGCTTTGCCCGGCGCCATCCGGCTGGCCTGGACGTTCCTCCTAGTGGGCTTCTTAGCCCCGCAGGGCTTCGAGCCCAGCTGATGCCCGGCCGGCCTGCCCGCGGCCTCGCACAGAGGACAGTGCGGTTTCGCCGAGCAGGGGCCGGACACCAGGTGCCCATCTTTACCGCAGCGGTAACAATTACCGCTGCGGTCTACATCTGAAGGGCATACCGCCGCCACGTGGCCAACCTCGTGGCAGCGGTAGCACCTTTGGGGCCTACGGGGCAGGGCCTCAACGGTTGCGGAGGCCCAGCCCACCAGGAGCTTCGTCCCAACAGCTAGGAGCTGTTTGGCGGCCGCCACCGGGCAGGCCACCACCGTCTGGCCCATCCCGTCTTTGCCGGGACGGACCGTCGACGCTTTGATGCTCCCGTAGGAGCATCCGGTGGTCCGCGCGATGGCAGCGGCCACATCCTCCCAGTGCGCGTGGTCGTCCAGGCCCGAGACGCGAAGACACACAGTCTTCTCGGGCCTGGAGATGCGCACATCCTCGGGATAGAGGTTGATCCTCAGTTGCTCAGCCAGAGCGTCTGCCTTGGAGGCGTCACTGGCGCTGGGAAGCACCAGCACACGGCCCCCAGTGCGCGCCTGTCTGAGCTTTAGGCCTCCCTCTATCCCGAGGTCGGCCAGCCGGATGCGTGACTTCGCCTTGGAGAAGAGGTTCGCATACGTTACCCCTCTCTCCGCCGCGCCTGGCTGAAGCGTCAGCACAACGGCGGCGGATTTTGGGGGACGCAGACGCGGAGACCTCTTCTCCTTGGCGGCTGTCTTCTTTTTGGGTGCGGGGGGGGGAGGAGGGGGGGGCTGCGAGGCCGGAGCCTGCGCCACATCCCCCTGTCCTTTCCCCCCGCGTCCTCTTCCTCCTCGCCGCGGCGCGCTGGTGGGCTGCGCTGCCGCGGCAGTCGTGGCCGGCTGGGTGCCGGACGACGGTGGGGCTCTATTTTTGGCCCTCTTCTTTCGGCTGACCGTCGTCCAGCCTTCGGCCGCAGTTGCAACCGGAGGAGGGGGCGCCGGGCAGGCGACATGCGGCGGTCCAGAGACCGCCGTCTCCGTAGATTCCCTCCTCGATGGGAGAGGAGGGAATTCTTCCGCCAAGCGCCCAGAGATGAGCGAGGGGCTTGGCGGGGTCATCCTGGGAGGAGCGGGTCGCGGCGATCTGACCGGTCCCGGTGACGGTGCCGGTCTCGCGGGCGGTATCCGCTCCTCCAGGGCCGCAAACCTGTTCTCCATGAGGAGAATTAGACGGTCCAGGTTTGCGGCCGTCGTCGTCGGTGGTGTGGGCTCTGGCGGGGGTGGTGGCGCGGAACGGACTGACCCGGCGCGAGCTTCGGCGAGCTCCGATCGGATGCTCGCCAATTCGCGGCGCAGGTCCGCCAGCTCCGCCTCCATGCGGCGATTCGCCGCACGGAGCAGAGCGACCTCTTCGGTGTCGGTGCGGCCCAGGAGCTCGTCTGAGGCCTCCTGAACCGACGACACCGCCTCCTTAAGGGCCTTTTGGAGGGTGCCCTTAAGGCCCTTCGACACCTTGGCCACTCCGGCCACCACCGCCAACGAGTCGGCGATCTGCCGTTGGAGGCCCTCGGCATGCTCCGTGCGAGACTCGGGAGGGGCCTGGCCCGCGAGGGTACCACCGGTCTTAGACCTAGTAACCCTCGCGGTCGCCATAAGTCGGGCCTTCTCCACGATGTCTTTTTCGCACTGGAGCTCCAACTCCTTGCGTTGGGCCTCCACGAGCGCCTTTTTGGCGTCCGCCAGACCCACGTATTCTCCGGTAGTTGGAGGGCGGCCTCTGCCCCGCTTAGCATCCGGCGCTTTTGCAGCAGCCGTAGGCTTGGGCGGGGGCTTAGGGGAGGCCACCCTCTCGTCGTCCTCGTCGGTGCTCGAGGCCAGAGGAGATGAGTCCTCGAACACCATATCCGGGAGTCTGAGCCGCATCCGATCTCGGCGAGCGGCCGACTTACTCCTCTTGTTGCCCTTCCCCTCCGGCCTTTTGGGGGCCGGGGCCTTTGGTGGGGCCTGGACAGGGGGGGGCGCGATAAGATCATCGTCCTCCGAGAAGTCGGAGGACAGATATTCTACCTCTAGCGGCTGCGACCGCAGTGTGCGGGAGCCAACTTCTTTCGAAGTACTTGGCACTTCCGTCGGCGTAGAAATCGCCGACAGGAAGCGCGAGTACAGCGACTTCTCACCGCCCTTCGCGGGCCCTTTCGGGTTGGTGTTTGGGCCCTTCGCGGGCCCCTCTCCTACGTCTGCTCCGCCCTTCTCGGGCACAACGTCGGTTTTAAAATTTGAATTATCCATATCTTAATCCCACGAGTACTACAACTTTTTATGAATGAAAACGGGGTGTGGTCCGCAGTAGCGACCGGGTTTACCCCCCCGGCCTCAAAACCTCTCGCCCTGCGCCGCAGCTTAGGTATTAGGGGTTTTTTATTGAGGTTTTCTCCTCTTGGGCCAGCCGACTAAGGCAAGCCCCGCGGTCCCGTGCGGCCGCGAGACGTGACCACGACACCGCACGGGGAAACGCTCGGCGGTAGCGCCCAGTGGCGAGACTCTCGCCCCACCACTGGGCCCGCCGCCACTGTCAACGTCGGTGGGGCGCGCAGGGCAGAACTGCGCACCCTCTCCTGGCAACGGCGCCAGCGGAGCAAGATGCGTCGACGCTGGGCCGGTGCCCGCCGCTCCGCCACAAGACCGGCAGAACGGCACTCTCCTGACATCGGAAGGGAGGGGTGTTTGTGAGGGAGCAAGTTTGGAAGGATGGGAAGGAATACAAGGATTTGGAGTGGATAGGTGGGACACCACTGTCACGGAGTGAAGGGGGGAATGTGACAGTGGCCGCTCGGGGCCCCGGGGACGCATCCCCTTGTACCACTACCTGGACGGAGAAGAGTCCAGGGTGGCACCCCCTGGGGGAACCTAACCTAACCTAACCTAACCTAACCTTTTTTTTTTTTTTTTTTTTTTTTACATGGGGAAATGAGTTACCTCACCGTCAGCCGCGTGGGGATCGCCGCGGCCGGTGTGTGGGACTCCCCGACGCCGATTAATCAATACGACCGGCGCCGGTATACCCACTAAAACCCCATGGGAGCCTTCCTCCGCATTGATGCCGGGGTCACGGTATACAGCGTTGGCCTTAGTCCGCAACCCCGGCGAGCGGCTGGCCGCCCCGTAAACAGGGGCGGCCTCTCCTGTGTGGGCCGGGTGAAGGATACCCGGCCCTGAGAGGGTCGCGCGGCTTCCTCTCGCGCCCTCTCGCGGCATTGGTGCGGGCGGAGGCCTATGTGATCCCCTGGCCTCGACGCCCGCTGCCGCTCGCCCGTGGCATTACCGCCACGGGCGTTACTCCTGGCCGCTGGGCGCGGCGGTTGGAGTCACCGCCGCGCCTGCGGCTTCGCCCGGCGCCATCCGGCTGGCCTCGACTCTTCTCCTGGTGGGCTTCTTAGCCCCGCAGGGCTTCGAGCCCAACTGGTGGCCGGCCGGCCTGCCCGCGGCCTCGCACAAGGGGCAGTGCGGTTTCGCCGAGCAGGGGCCGGACACCAGGTGCCCATCTTTACCGCAGCGGTAACAGTTACCGCTGCGGTCTACGTCCGAAGGGCATACCGCCGCCACGTGGCCAACCTCGTGGCAGCGGTAGCACCTTTGGGGCCTACGGGGCAGGGCCTCAACGGTTGCGGAGGCCCAGCCCACCAGGAGCTTCGTCTCAACAGCGAGGAGCTGTTTGGCGGCCGCCACCGGGCAGGCCACCACCGTCTGGCCCATCCCGTCTTTGCCGGGACGGACCTTCGACGCTTTGATGCTCCCGAGGGAGCATCCGGTGGTCCGCGCGATGGCAGCGGCCACATCCTCCTCGTGTGCGTGATCATCCAAGCCCGAGACGCGAAGACACACAGTCTTCTCGGGCCTGGAGATACGCACGTCCTCGGGATAGAGGTTTATTCGCAACTGCTCAGCCAGGGCGTCTGCCTTGGAGGCGTCACTGGCGCTGGGAAGCACCAGTATACGGCCCCCAGTGCGCGCCTGCCTGAGCTTAAGGCCTCCCTCTATCCCGAGGTCGGCCAGCCGGATTCGCGACTTCGCCTTGGAGAAGAGGTTCGCGTAGGTCACCCCTCTCTCCGCCGCGCCTGGCTGAAGCGTCAGCACAACGGCGGCGGATTTTGGGGGACGCAGACGCGGAGACCTCTTCTCCTTGGCGGCTGTCTTCTTTTTGGGTGCGGGGGGTGGAGGAGGGGGGGGCTGCGAGGCCGGAGCCTGCGCCACATCCCCCTGTCCTTTCCCCCCGCGTCCTCTTCCTCCTCGCCGCGGCGCGCTGGTGGGCTGCGCTGCCGCGGCAGTCGTGGCCGGTTGGTTGCCGGACGACGGTGGGGCTCTATTTTTGGCCCTCTTCTTTCGGCTGACCGTCGTCCAGCCTTCGGCCGCAGTTGCAACCGGAGGAGGGGGCGCCGGGCAGGCGACATGTGGCGGTCCAGAGACCGCCGTCTCTGTGGATACCCTCCTCGATGGCAGAGGAGGTAATTCATCCGCCAAGCGCCCAGAGATGAGGGAGGGGCTTGGCGGGGTCGTCCTGGGAGGAGCGGGTCGCGGCGATCTGACCGGTCCCGGTGACGGTGCCGGTCTCGCGGGCGGTATCCGCTCCTCCAGGGCCGCAAACCTGTTCTCCATGAGGAGAATTAGACGGTCCAGGTTTGCGGCCGTCGTCGTCGGTGGTGTGGGCTCTGGCGGGGGTGGTGGCGCGGAACGGACTGACCCGGCGCGAGCCTCGGCGAGCTCCGACCGGATGCTCGCCAATTCGCGGCGCAGGTCCGCCAGCTCCGCCTCCATGCGGCGATTCGCCGCACGGAGCAGAGCGACCTCTTCGGTGTCGGTGCGGCCCAGGAGCTCGTCTGAGGCCTCCTGAACCGACGACACCGCCTCCTTAAGGGCCTTTTGGAGAGTGCCCTTAAGGCCCTTTGACACCTTGGCCACTCCGGCCACCACCGCCAATGAGTCGGCGATCTGCCGTTGGAGGCCCTCGGCATGCTCCGTGCGGGACTCGGGAGGGGCCTGGCCCGCGAGGGTACCACCGGTCTTAGACCTCGTAACCCTCGCGGTCGCCATAAGTCGGGCCTTCTCCACGATATCCTTCTCGCACTGGAGCTCCATCTCCGCGCGTTGGGCCTCCACGAGCGCCTTCTTGGCGTCCGCCAGCCCCACGTATTCGCCTGTGGTTGGTGGGCGGCCCCGGCCCCGCTTGGCTTCCGGCGCTTTAGCAGCAGCCGTAGGCTTAGGCGGGGGCTTAGCGGGGGCCGCCCTCTCGTCGTCGTCAGATGATAGTGACGAGACGTCCAAGTTGTCGAGGGCCAGGTATTCGCGCAGCGCAGCATTGCGCGCAGCGACCCGGCTCTCCTCGGATTCTCCTTTTTTCGGAGGAGCGCCTTTACCCCCCTTGGCGACCGGTGCTTTGGCACCCTGGGCCTTAGGGGGCAATTTGGTGGAGGCGGTCCTCCCTTCGTCCTCTGATGAGGACGGGGTCATCGACTCCTCATCGGAGTCTCTACCTTTCTGCCGCTGCGTGGTAGCGCTTGCGGCAGTCTTACTTCCCGATTCCTCCGGCGGCGATGATATTGCCGACAGGAATCGGGAGTAGAACGTCTTCGACGTTCCCGCTCCGCCCTTCACGGGCCCTTTCGGGTTGTTTGGGCCCTTCCCGGGCCCCTCACCTACATCAGCTCCGCCCGTCACAGGCTCTGCGTCATGTTTGGTTTTTGTTATAAAAGTATCCATATCTTGTTCCCACGAGTACACAACATTTTATAAAAGAAAACGGGGTGTGGTCCGCAGTAGCGACCGGGTTTACCCCCCCGGCCTCAAAACCTCTCGCCCTGCGCCGCAGCTTAGGTATTAGGGGTTTTTTATTGAGGTTTTCTCCTCTTGGGCCAGCCGACTAAGGCAAGCCCCGCGGTCCCGTGCGGCCGCGAGACGTGACCACGACACCGCACGGGGAAACGCTCGGCGGTAGCGCCCAGTGGCGAGACTCTCGCCCCACCACTGGGCCCGCCGCCACTGTCAACGTCGGTGGGGCGCGCAGGGCAGAACTGCGCACCCTCTCCTGGCAACGGCGCCAGCGGAGCAAGGTGCGTCAACGCTGGGCCGGTGCCTGCCGCTCCGCCATGAAGGCCGGCAGAACGGCGCTCCTCCTTTTCTTCGGAAGGGAGGGGTGTTTGGGGAGGAATACGTTTGGAAGGATGGGAAGGAATACAAGGATTTGGAGTGGATAGGTGGGACACCACTGTCACGGAGTGAAGGGGGGAATGTGACAGTGGCCGCTCGGGGCCCCGGGGACGCATCCCCTTGTACCACTACCTGGACGGAGAAGAGTCCAGGGTGGCACCCCCTGGGGGAAACCTAACCTAACCTAACCTAACCTAACCTAACCTAACCTTTTTTTTTTTTTTTTTTTTTTTACATGGGGAAATGAGTTACCTCACCGTCAGCCGCGTGGGGATCGCCGCGGCCGGTGTGTGGGACTCCCCGACGCCGATTAATCAATACGACCGGCGCCGGTATACCCACTAAAACCCCATGGGAGCCTTCCTCCGCATTGATGCCGGGGTCACGGTATACAGCGTTGGCCTTAGTCCGCAACCCCGGCGAGCGGCTGGCCGCCCCGTAAACAGGGGCGGCCTCTCCTGTGTGGGCCGGGTGAAGGATACCCGGCCCTGAGAGGGTCGCGCGGCTTCCTCTCGCGCCCTCTCGCGGCATTGGTGCGGGCGGAGGCCTATGTGATCCCCTGGCCTCGACGCCCGCTGCCGCTCGCCCGTGGCATTACCGCCACGGGCGTTACTCCTGGCCGCTGGGCGCGGCCGGTGGGGTTACCGCCGCGTCTGCGGCTTTGCCCGGCGCCATCCGGCTGGCCTGGACGTTTCTCCTAGTGGGCTTCTTAGCCCCGCAGGGCTTCGAGCCCAGCTGGTGCCCGGCCGGCCTGCCGGCGGCCTCGCACAAGGGACAGTGCGGTTTCGCTGAGCAGGGGCCGGACACCAGGTGCCCATTTTTACCGCAGCGGTAACAATTACCCCTGCGGTCAACTTCCGAAGGGCATACCGCCGCCACGTGGCCAACCTCGTGGCAGCGGTAGCACCTTTGGGGCCTACGGGGCAGGGCCTCAACGGTAGCGGAGGCCCAGCCCACCAGGAGCTTCGTCTCAACAGCGAGGAGCTGTTTGGCGGCCGCCACCGGGCAGGCCACCACCGTCTGGCCCATCCCGTCTTTGCCGGGACGGACCTTCGACGCTTTGATGCTCCCGAGGGAGCATCCGGTGGTCCGCGCGATGGCAGCGGCCACATCCTCCTCGTGTGCGTGGTCATCCAGGCCCGAGACGCGAAGACACACAGTCTTCTCGGGCCTGGAGATACGCACGTCCTCGGGATAGAGGTTTATCCGCAACTGCTCAGCCAGGGCGTCTGCCTTGGAGGCGTCACTGGCGCTGGGAAGCACCAGTATACGGCCCCCAGTGCGCGCCTGCCTGAGCTTAAGGCCTCCCTCTATCCCGAGGTCGGCCAGCCGGATTCTGGACTTTGCTTTGGAGAAGAGGTTCGCATACGTTACCCCTCTCTCCGCCGCGCCCGGCTGAAGCGTCAGCACGACGGCGGCGGATTTTGGGGGACGCAGACGCGGAGACCTCTTCTCCTTGGCGGCTGTCTTCTTTTTGGGTGCGGGAGGAGGAGGAGGGGGGGGCTGCGAGGCCGGAGCCTGCGCCACATCCCCCTGTTCTTTCCCCCCGCGTCTTCTTCCTCCTCGCCGCGGCGCGCTGGTGGGCTGCGCTGCCGCGGCAGTCGTAGCCGGTTGTGTGCCGGACGACGGTGGGGCTTTGTTGGCCCTCTTCTTACGACTGACCGTCGTCCAGCCCTGCTCGGCCGAGGTCGAGGGGGGGAGGGGCGCCGGGCAGGCGGGCGGTGGCGGGGTGGACTTCGCCACCGCTCTCTCTTTTCTACCCCGCTGCGGTAGCGGGGGGTACTCCTCCACCGACGGCCCAGGAATGGGCGAGATCGGCGGAGGTGTGGGCCTAGCTCGAGGAGCAGGGCTCAAGGTGCGGGCCGGCGATGGTGCCGGCCGGACCGAGCGCATCTGCTCCTCGATGGCCGCGAACCTGCTCTCCATGAGGAGAGTCATCCTCTCCAGGTTCGCGGCCATGTTCGTCTCCGTCTCTGGCGGTGGTGGCGGCGGCGGCGCGGGATTCGCGCGTGGCCGGGTCACCTCTTCTCGGAGGCTCCTCAGCTCTCGTCGGAGGTCTGCGATTTCCGCCTCCATGCGGCTGTTTGCCGCACGGAGCAGCGCGACCTCCTCCGAATCTGTGCGGCTGAGGAGCTCATCCGTGGCCTCTTGTATAGAGGCTGCCGCTTCCTTTAGAGCCTTCTGAAGGGTCCCTTTGAGACCCTTCGAGACTTTGGCCACATTGGCCACCACCGCCAGAGACTCCGTGATTTGCCTCTGGAGGCCCCCTGCAAGCGCAGCCCGAGCCTCCTCCTGTTCCTTGGCTGCGGGAGGATCCGGGTCCGCGGGGGCAGGACCGGCCCTAGGCCGGGTAGCCCTCGCGGTCACCATCGCTGTGGTCCTCTCCGCAACCTCTCTCTCCAGATCAAGCTCGAGCTGCGCACGCTGGGCCTCCACGAGCTTCTGCTTTGCGGCCGCTAGGCCCACATATTCGCCTGTTGTAGGAGGCCGGCCTCTGCCCCGCTTAGCGTCCGGCGCTTGAGCAGCCGGTGGCTTTCGCGGGGGCTTGGCGGGGGCCGGCCTCCTTTCGTCTTCGGATGAGGATGGAGACGAGAGCGACGTCTCCATCATCTCATCTAAATCATCCAAGGCCAGGTACCGCCGCAGCGCTTCGTTGCGCGCGACCTCCCTGGCCTTGTCTCCCTTAGTGTGGGGGGGATTGTTGGACCCCCCCGCCTCGTCCACAGATGGTGTTCGGGACGAGGCCGCCGATCTGCTCCGCGTGACGCGGGAGGCAGCCGGGATTTTGCCCTTCCCCTCCGGCCCTTTGGGGGCCGGGGCCTTTGGTGGGGCCTGAACAGGGGGGGCCGTTGAGTCCTCATCCTCGAAAGCGTTGGAGAGGAACTCCTCCTCTTCGCTCTCATCAAGCGGCTCAAACCGCGTTGGGCGGGAGCCAGCTTGATGAGAGGGACTCGTCGCTTCCACCGGCGAAGAGATCGCCGATAGGAAGCGCGAGTAAAACGACTTGTTTACACCGCCCTTCTCGGGCCCTTTCGGGTTGGTTGGGCCCTTCGCGGGCCCCTCTCCTACGTCAGCTCCGCCCTTCTCGGGCACAACGTCGGTTTTGGGTTTTTTTAAAAGCATCCATGTCTTGTTCCCACGAGTAAATACATCTTTTAAAAATAAAACGGGGTGTGGTCCGCAGTAACGACCGGGTTTACCCCCCCGGCCTCAAAACCTCTCGCCCTGCGCCGCAGCTTAGGTGTTAGGGGTTTTTTATTGAGGTTTTCTCCTCTTGGGCCAGCCGACTAAGGCAAGCCCCGCGGTCCCGTGCGGCCGCGAGACGTGATCCACGACACCGCACGGGGAAACGCTCGGCGGTAGTGCCCAGTGGCGAGACTCTCGCCCCACCACTGAGCCCGCCGCCACTGTCCTCTTCGTCGGGGCGCGCAGGGCAGAACTGCGCAGCCCTCACCTTGTCTACCAGCGGAGCAGGATGCGTCAACGCTGGTGGACACCACCACTCCGCCATGGAAACCGGCGAAGTGGCGCTCACCTTACTTCGGAGAGGAGGGGTGTTTGGGGAGGAATACGTTTGGAAGGAAAGGAAGGAATACCAGGATTTGGAGTGGATAGGTGGGACACCACTGTCACGGAGTGAAGGGGGGAATGTGACAGTGGCCGCTCGGGGCCCCGGGGACGCATCCCCTTGTACCACTACCTGGACGGAGAAGAGTCCAGGGTGGCACCCCCTGGGGGAAACCTAACCTAACCTAACCTAACCTAACCTAACCTACCTTTTTTTTTTTTTTTTTTTTTTTTTTTTTTTTTTTTTTTTTTTTTTTTTGATAACGCAGGGGGAATGTCTTTTCTTGTGACACTGCCTCGGGCCCGGGGGGGGGTTGACCGAGGGGTGTGTGAGACTCCCAGCGGCCGGAATCTCCACGCATGGCTACGAGAGCGTAGCAGTCGCGAGATTCCGTCCGCCAGACTACCCACTAAACCTAACCTGCGCCCCTAATCCCTCGCGCTTTTACGGGGCGTCACAGGATATAGACCAGAGGTACACAACTGTGACGCCCCAACGCCTGGCTTATACCCCAGGATGGCCCTCGGGGTGGACCATCCTCTTCATCAGTAGGGGGGGAAGCCCCGTGGGTGCCCCCGGACCCACGGGCCCCTACGATGGAAACCTAGGGGGGGAGGAGGTGAGCGTACCTGCGCAGTCGGCGGCCTGTGCGCCGCCGGCGGACAGGGTCCGCTAGCGCATCCTCCTCCCTCTCCCTTTCGGCGACCTCCTTCTGGAGCATTACCGCTTCACAGAAGGAGGCCACTGCCGCCCAGTTGTCCTCACTCCGCAGCATGGCCGTAACCATGCTTTGGAGTGAGTCAATACGCCCCGCCACGCTCTCCATAACGTGACGCTGAGGTCCCCATGCGGCGCACTCTACCAGCGTGTGTACTGCTGTATCAAGAGGTGCGCCGCAGTGCTTGCACTCCGGGTTTGGCTCCCGCCCCGCAACACGATGCAGATACTTACCGAAGCAGCCATGCCCGGTAAGTATCTGCACCATCCTGTACGTCAGGGTCCCCCTATTTCGGGAGACCCAACGCGACAGGTGGGGGCGGATTGCCTCCACCGTCGCGGATCCAGCTACTGGGGACCTCAGGTCCTCCTCCCACTTCAGGGTCAGGGCCGCGGTCGCTTCGACCCTGACTCTCCTGATTTCAGCCAGGCACGGCCTCAGGCCTCTCTCCCGGGCATCCTGCCGGTATTGGTACACCCTGGCGAGCGTCTCCGCCTGGAGCTCCCAGGGCGGATCGCCCGCCAGAAGCGTAGCAGCCGTCCAGGACACCGTACGGTATCCCCGAATGGCCCTCACCGCAAGGACGCGCTGACAGCACCTCAGCAGCGTCCTATTCTTGCGGTGAAGGGCTTGACTCCACACGGGGGCACCGTACAGTGCCATGCTCCGCAGAATGCCCGAATACAGCCTCCTACAAGCCGCGCCTGGCCCTCCCACGTTTGGCAGGAGTCTGGCCAGGGCAGCGGCGGTCCTCAACAACTTCGGGGCCATCTGGGTAAAGTGGGCCCCGAAGTTCCACTTGCCATCCAACGTAAGGCCCAGATAGCTCATCTGGGCCTTGACCGCCACTGCCACTCCCTGGACATCGACGTGCGTGTCCCGGGGTGGTCTCCTACGACGCCCGTGGAACATCAGGGCCTCAGATTTCTCAGCCGAGACTCTGAGGCCCAAACGCTGAACCCTACTGACGACCAACGCCACTGCGGCGTTGGCCAGCTCCACGGACTCTTCGTACCAACCACCCCGGGCCGTGATGAGGGTATCATCTGCGTAGCAGATGACCCCCATCCCGGGCAGGACTGGCTCTCGGAGGAGCCAGTCGTATCCGATGTTCCACAGGATCGGACCCAGAACCGATCCCTGTGGAACACCGCACGCAACACGCCGACGCCCAGCAATCTGGCCAGAGCCGCCCTCCCAGAGGACGAATCTGTCCCGGAGGTATGCCTCCAACAGCCTCATCAGGTACCGAGGCACTCCCTGAAACCGGAGTGCCTCGATAATGGTCTCAAAGGGGAGGCTGTTGAAGGCATTTTGGATATCCAAAGATACCACCAGGACAGACTCCTCGATCTCCTCTGCCTCTCTCGTGAGGCACTTCAACGCACTCAGGGCGTCCAGTGTGGAACGCCCTGCGCGGAACCCGAACTGTGCCTCAGAGAGGCCAGGCCCTACGTCATTTAGGTGCCTGACGAGGCGACTCGCCAAAATCTTTTCAAAGACTTTGGCCACCTCGTCAAGCAGCACGATGGGCCTGTAGGCAGAGGGATCTCCTGGGGGGCGACCTTCCTTGGGGAGCAGGCACAGCCGGCCCTCTTTCCATGGCTTCGGGAACTCACCTGTTCTGATGCAGGCATCATACAGTCCCCGAAGCTGGCCGCCTAGATGTTTGGCGGCCAGGAAGAGGGCCCGGCCTGGGACCCCATCAGGTCCCGGTGCCGTCCGACGGCCCCGGAGACGGTCCAGGGCCGTCTCGAGCTCCTCCTCTGAGACGGGGGGAGGTTCCGTCTCAGAGGCTACGATTCCTGGAGGAGGATCCATGACGGGAGGAGTATGGACTCCCGGGTCTGGGAAGAGACCACTGATGACCCTATCGAGGACCCCGTCCGGAAGGGACTCCGTTATCGGGGCGGCAAAGGCGCGTAGCTTCTTGCGCGCCGCCCGATACGGACGTCCCCAGGGGTCCCTATCGAGTGATTCCAGTAGCTCTTCCCTAGCCCGGGCCTTCGACTGGCTGATTGCCAGCTGAAGGGCTTTCTTAGCAGCCCGATACTCCTCCGCCAACCTAAGCTCCTCCTCCAGCTCCGGAGGAAGCCGACGCCTGCAGCGCTTAAGAGATCGGTGCACCCTTTGAGCTGCCTCTCGCAGGGCACCGATCTCTGCAGTCCACCAGTGGACGCCTGGCCGCTGCCAGCGTCGGCGCGACCGTGGCATGGAGGCATCGCAGACTCTTCCCAGGGTACTGCGCATGCGCTCCGCCAATTCCTCCGGAGAACCATCCACCGGATTGGTCCAGCCCTCAACGACCGCCGTCTCGGTAGCCAGCTCGGGATCGAGCCGGCTGACGGCCCAACGCGGGAATCGCCCGTGGCTGCGTGGGGGGTCTGTCGTCCTGGGAGGAGGGGAGACCTCGAACCTGATGTACAGGTGGTCCGAGAGTGTCTCCACCTCCTCCTCAACCATCCAATTTACCACCCTACGTGCGATCGCATGGGTTGCGAACGACAAATCCACAATGGATCCTCCCTGCGATCGCACGCAGGTGTGGACCGACCCTCTGTTGAGGATCGACAGACCACTTTGGAGAGCCCACGCTTCCACGAGCCTACCCCGCGCGTCGGTGGCGGTGTTCCCCCAGGAACGGGATTTTGCGTTGAAGTCGCCGAGGACAAACGTTGCCCTCGGCGACTGTCTCGCCACGGCGGCCCTGACGGAATCCAAGAACGTCTCGAACTCCGCCAGGGATCGGTTTGGGGAGAAGTACACCCCGATGATGATGTACTCTCCCCAACCTGCCACCGCGTAACCCCGTCCCCTCTCGATGGAAATGAGAGGGGGGCTAGTGCCTGATCTAGCAACCACCGCCACCAGGCCGTCGAGATCCCCTACCCAGTTCTCCTGGGAGGGGATGTGGTATGGCTCCGAAACCACCGCTGGACCAATCCTCCACTCCGCCAGGGACTGCAGGAATAAGTCCTGAGCCCCGGCGGAGTGATTCCCGTTCGCCTGCAGGAATCTCACATGCTGCTGTACAGGCATCAGTCAGACATGTGAGATTCCCCGGCACCTACTCCAACCGACCCTCCTGACCGAAAGGCCGGGGGAACAAATTTGGGGCGCACCGTTCCAGGCCGGCAGTGCCTGGACATGGTGACGTGGTCTGCCCGACGTCCCGATTCGGCGCACACCACGCAGTGCGCCTTCTCCGACCTGCAGTTAATCAGCAAGTGGCCAGGTTTGCCACAGCGATAACAGAGGTCGGATTTGTCCCCCCGGCCGTCTGGGCACATCGTGGACGAGTGCCCGGCGGCAAGACACCTATAGCACCTGACTTGGCGCTTCTCATAGGCT
>CM034395.1:26419212-26724212 GCA_019925095.2 Dendrolimus kikuchii | reverse complement strand
CCCCAGCTCTACCCGGTCCACGGTGGGCACAGGGTCTCTATCCGCGCTGGGCTCCGCCTCTGGCGGTGCCATAGCAGGAGGCATGTGCTCAGCCCGTGAAGGGAACAGAGCGCCAACAACGTCCTGAACAACGTCCCTGGGGAGAGACTCGGTTAGCGGGGGCGCCCAAGCCCGGAGCTTATTCCGAGCCATTTTGAAAGGGCGTCCCCAAGGGTCTTGATTTAAGCTATCCAAGAGCTCCCCCCAGGCAACGTTTTTTGCGTTGCGGATTGCAATTCGTAGTGTTCTTCTGGCGCTTCTGTACCCCTCGTACAGCTGAGCCTCTACGGTCGCTGCGTCTGCTGTGCGGCGACGCCGTCTTCTATGTCTGGTGTACTGGCGGCGCGCGCTATTGCATGCGCGCCTTAGTCCCTCGAGTTCGGGACTCCACCAGTACACCTTTCGAAGGGGCCGGAATCGGCCCCTCCTCGGCATCGCCGCATCGCAGACGCCAGTAACGAGCGACCGTAGGTTTTCTGCCTCCTGCTCTACATTTATATCGGGAGGGTTCATCTCGCGCCCTGATGCCCAGGTGGCGACGATCAGGGCCTCTTTGAACGCCTCCCGATCCAACTTTTTCAATGCCCAGCGCGGACAGTCTCCTACCGGGGGCTCTTGGGACGGAGGGTTCGGATTCCTGGCGGAGACGCTAAACCGAATATATCGGTGATCTGAGAGCGTCTCCACCCCCGCGGCAACCCTCCAGTCCTGCACACGGCGCGCCAGTTCAGGGCTGGCAAATGTGACGTCTACTATTGAGCCGCCCTGCTGGCGCACACACGTATGTACGGAGCCCCGGTTGAGGACTACGAGACCCTTTTCGATGGCCCATTCTTCCAATGCCTCGCCACGCGCGCACGTACTCGGGGATCCCCAAGCCACGGATTTTGCATTGAAGTCCCCGAGCACGAGCACGGGGCGAGGCCGGCTGCGGGTCACTACTGTGCCCACTTCCTCGATCCATCCCTCGAAATCGGCGAGCCTTCTGTTCGGGGAGAAGTAGCCACCGACGACCACTATCTCCCCGATCGTTGCCGCTACATAGCCCCTTCCCTGTACCACACCGGCTAGGGGAGGGCATGCAGCGGCGGTCCGGACAATAATAGCCACCGAGCCATCGAGATCCCCCGCCCAGTCAGAACGGGGCGGGACGTAGTATGGCTCGGCGATTACGGCCAACTGGATGCCCCACTGCGCCAAACTCTGCACCAATAAGTCCTGGGCAGCGGCGCAGTGGTTCAAGTTTCCCTGGAGCACTAGGAGAGCCATTGGAACGACTGTTTATTCCTCCATCCTAGTGGTCCCGGGCGTTGGCGACGGCGGCGGTGGCAGCGAACGCGGTTGGGCTGCGGCCGCTGTGGCTGCGGCGGCAAAGAAGTGTTAGTAGCCGCAGCCTGCGTAGGACCTTTTTTCTTCTTCTTCTTTTTTTTTTCCCCTTTTTTCCCTTCTTCGGCGGCATCTTTTCGCCGCCTTTTTCTTTGTCCACCTTTTGGTTAGTGGACCTAACGGTGGTGGGAGGGCCCGCGCTTTTACGCGCGGCCGGTACTCCCCTGCACATCCAATGTCCTGCCGCTCGGCCAGCCGCGCTGCAGATGCTGCAGTGCGGCGCATTCTGGCACGTAGCGGCAGGGTGTCCAGGTTGACCGCAGCGGTAGCAGTCCTTGCTGCGGTCGACAGGGGAGGAGCAGGTGCAGGCGACGTGTCCTGCCACGAGGCAGCGCCAGCACCGCTCGGACCGACTCGGCAGGATTTTAACGTCCGCCGAGGCCCACCCCACCATCACTCTTTTTCGGTCCTTCAGTTTAATGGCCGCCGCCACAGGGCAGGCCAGGATAGCGTATCCCAGCCTATCCGGGCCCAGACGTATGGCGCTGGAATTAATACGTCCAGCGGCGACGTCCGAGACCCGGGCGACGGCGGCCACGACCTCTTCTACAGTGGTGAAATCGTCCAGACCCGAGACGCGCACATTGAAGCATCTCTCGGGCCTGGACACCTTCACTTCGTCCTCTGGTAGGACATCTTTCAGCCGCGCGGCGAGGGCATCTGCCTTCTCCCCGCTATCCTTTCCAGGTAGGAGGAGCATGCGGGCCCCCGTCCGCGCGGTTTTAAGCTTGACGCCTGTGATGCCAAGCTCTCCCAGCTTGATATTGGCCTTCGCCTTCTGCATAATGTCCGCGTAGCTGGTGCCCTTTTCCACCGCTGCAGGCAACAAGGTAAGAATTACCGCAGTGGTGTTGGGCACCCGCATACGCGGACCCTTGTTCGCCGAAGTTTTTGGCGGTTTCGCTCTCGGCTTTGGCTGGGGCGTCCTGCCCGCGCCGCTGGGTTGTGTCGGTGTCTTTTTCTTTTTTGGCTTCCGAGCCACCACCGACCAACCTTCTTCTATCCTAGGGGGCGCCTCAGGGGCAGATGAATCCGTCCTGGCTGGCCTCTTCGGTTTAGGGGTGCTCGCGTCTCCGTTATTGCCTTCTCCGGCGCCCCGTTTCCTTTTAGGGGTTGGCAGCGCGGGGAAGTTTTCGGGAGGGCGGTTAACCTCTCTTCTCCCAGGTGCAGGAGTTTCCTGCGCAATCGCCCGCCGGGCGTCCATTGCCAACGGCGGGCGGACTCGCTTTTCTGGGAGAAGGCGGTCATCTAGGGCGGCTAGCTTCGCGTCCATCATGGCCCCGAGAGACAGGGTCAGATGGCGCAACAGCTCGTCTTGATCTTCAAACCGCCCTCCCACAATAGGCCTGGATGCAGGCGGCGGCGGAGGTGGCGGTGGATTCGGCGTCGACGTGGTATTGGGTGGTGCAGGTCGGGAACGGACAATCTCGGTCCGTAGGCTGGCCAGCTCCTTCCTCAACTCTTTCATTTCTGCCTCGAGGCGTCGGTTGGCCGCCTCGAGTCGCCTAATTTCGTCGGACTCCGTACGGCCGCGCAACACCTCGAAGGCGTCGCTGATTATGCTCACGGAGTCGTTGAGGGACTTCATGAACGTCCCTTTCAGCCCTCTGGGGACTTTTGCCACGTGGCGGATAACCCCCAGGGCGTTGCGGACGTCCGTTTCTATCGCCTGAGCCGTACGGGCCCCGGCCTCGTCTGTGGTTGTGACCGACCCTGAGCATCTTAGAAGTTCTGGGGCCCGTCGAGCGATACGCGCCTCCTCGGCGACTCTAATCAGCTCGACGGTGCTTTCTTCATGATCCATCTCAAGGTCGGTAGTCCGACCTGCTTTAGCGACGGTTTCTTTGGCTCGTGCCAAGCTGGCGGCCTCTTCGGTGGCTCCCGTAGAGGATGGAGACACCCTACGGGAGGTTTTCGACGCCGCCGTCTCTTCGTCGCTTGATACCAGCGATACTTTTTGGGGGCCTCGGTACGGCGCAAGCCTCCTCCGCTTCTTCTGGACGCGCCAGTTCGACGGGTGCGAAGGCCCGGCTTCCGGTTCAGTGCGTATACCGGGCCCTGATCCGGAGCGTGAGCGCGTCGGTGAGCGCGATCGCGTCGGTGAGCGCGACCGCGAATGCGAACCTGTCCTAGAGCGGGACCGAATGGAGAACATTGAGAGATTGGAGTCTGACTCATCAACAGCTCCACTCAAGGCCCCGCTTATGTTGCCGCTTCTGACGCCACTAGCAGCGGATGTGCGGCCGCTCATCCTGCTGCTGCTTCGCGTAAACGTAACTTCTCCGCCCATCCCGGGCATCTTCTCCTTGGACAAAGTCCAGACGTTTGGTAAGCAAGTATTCGTTCCCCCCCCCAGAATACGATGGGGAACAGCTGACCTTACCATAGGTACCGGCATCGGTGCGGGATTCGCCCTCCTTTTTTTTTTCGGCGGAAGATCGACCCGCCTGGGGTAGTTGCTCTTGAATAGTTGCCTTCATGATTTTTTTATTCGAACTCCTTGCGGAGTTATTAAAACTAGTTTGTCGCCGGCGAGGGAGACCATCTGAATGCTTATAAACTAAATTGTGAGCGACGTGCGAAGAGCCTGCAGGGTGCAGAAACCCCACACGCCGCCCACAGGGCGCTAGCAGCCAGGATGACCCGCCTAGCATGCAGCTGCAGGCACGCCCAACCAAGCTTCGGGTGGGTAGGGGGTCCGATCTGCCTTAAGGGCAAGCAAACCAGAGAACCCTCTACCCAGAACCATCTGATAGTCTTCTATCTCTTCTTCCGCGGTGCGGGTGCGGTCGGGTAGAACCGCCGCCACCACACCCCACATCGCGCGACGGTGGCGAAGTCTGAAAAGGGGCGGACCGCCCTTAGGCCCACTCCGTCGCCGGCCCGGGGATCGGCAAAACGCCCGGCCGCCGGACCCGTCGCCGCCACATCGCCAGGGGCCTTTCCGCTGAACGGAGAGGTGCGAGTGGCCCGTCAAACAAGGGAAGGATGGGTAGTTGTGAAGGAGGGACACAAGGGAACCTTTTAAGGAACGGAACGAAGGTGGGACACCACTGTCACGGAGAGAAAGGGGGAAATGTGACAGTGGCCGCTGGGGCCCCGGGCCGGCTACATAACTAGGTCTATTCCACGCGTGGGGCGGTCTGTAACGCGCCCCACGGGAAGAGAGATGAGCGCGCGCGGAACACTCGCACTCTCATCTCGACGGCATGTGCGGGTGAGTGAGAACCCCTATACCCCTAGGGGCCCCACCCGCGCCGCCCGCTTACGGCGGCCGAAGGTCACTATCCGACCTCCGGCGTCGGCGCGTCCTCCTTTGGCGGGAGCGGAGCAGGGAATTACGCTCACGCTCCCGTTCCGCCTCCTCCTTCGCGAACATGACTTGCTCGCAGAAGGAGGAGACGGCGTCCCATCCGGTGGAGCTCCCGACCATGGTGCGTACCACGGCCGGGAGCGAGGTGTCGAATCCGGTATGGGCGACGAGCTCCCGGCGCTGCTCCATCCAAGAGGGACACTCCTGGAGTGTGTGCAGCGCCGTGTCCTCGTCGCCCGTGTCACAATGATGGCACCCTGACGTTCAGGACCTGCGTCAGCCTGAACGTCAGGGTGCCGTGACGTCGTCCTAGCCATTCGTGCAGGACGGGCCTCACCGCCTCAATGGTGGCGGGGCCCGCACTGGGGCGTCGTAGGCGATCTTCCCAGACCCCCACGGCTACCTGGCGGAGCTCCGACCTACACGCCTCGATCTCGCGAGGCGCGGGTCTGGTGCCCCTGGCCAGGGCCTCTTTGCGCCACACATACAGTGACGCCAGGACCCTGGCTTCCAGATCCCATGGGGGGGATCCGGCGAGTAGCGAGGCCACTTCGAAGGACACCGTACGGTATCCTCTTATTGCTCTGACGGCCAATATGCCTTGCGCTTGACGCAGTAGCGCCGCGTTTTTGGCCGTCAGGCGGTTCGACCAGACTGGGGCCCCGTAAAGGGCCATCGAACGTACGATGCCTTCGAAGAGTTTCCGGCACGTGGCGTTGGGCCCCCCGACGTTGGGGAGCAGGCGCGAGAGCGCACCGGCTGCCCCCTTGAGTCTGGGGAGCAGCTGCCGAAAGTGTGCCGAAAAATCCCATCGGCTATCGAGGACCAATCCCAGGTATTTCATGGTTCCACCGATGCCGATGCGGATGCCTCCTACTATGATGCAACTGTCCGGAGGTGGACGATTACGAGGACCGTGAAACATCACGGCCTCGGTCTTCTGTAACGCCACCTCCAGACCGAGACGCCGGATCCTGCCTACTATTGTCGACACCCCAGCCGTGCCTAGAAGGCACGCCTGCCGATGGGTCCTCCCGCGCGCGGCGATCAGCGTGTCGTCTGCGTAGCATACGACGCTGACGCGATGTCTGGGACACCGCCAACAGGACCTCGCCCTGGGAGACTGCTTCCTCCGCCAGGCTTCTCAAGCGCATGATCGCGTCAATCGTGGAGCGCCCCGCGCGGAAACCGTACTGGTTGTCCGCCAGGTCCGGCCCCGTCGTCGATAGGTGCTGGACGAGGCGGTCGACGATGATACGCTCAAAGAGCTTACCGACCTCGTCCAGCAGCACAATGGGCCGGTAGGCGGACGGCGAGTCCGCAGGGCGCCCCTCCTTCCGCAGCAGGACCAGCTTTCCTGTCTTCCACCGTTGTGGAAACTGGCCCTGCTCTAAGCATGCGCCGAAAAGCCTCATCAGTCGGAGCTCCAGGGCGTCGTAGGATAGAACCCACGCACGCCCTGGTATGCCGTCAAGGCCGGGGGCAGCGTTCTTGGCCTTTAGCCGTAGCATAGCTGCCCCCAGCTCTACCCGGTCCACGGTGGGCACAGGGTCTCTATCCGCGCTGGGCTCCGCCTCTGGCGGTGCCATAGCAGGAGGCATGTGCTCAGCCCGTGAAGGGAACAGAGCGCCAACCACGTCCTGAACGACGTCCCTGGGGAGAGACTCGGTTAGCGGGGGCGCCCAGGCACGGAGCTTGTTCCGTGCCATTTTGAAAGGGCGCCCCCAAGGGTCTTGGTTTAAACTATCCAAGAGCTCCCCCCAGGCAACGTTCTTTGCGTTACGGATTTCTATACGCAGTGTTCTTCTGGCGCTTCTGTACCCCTCGTACAGCCGAGCCTCTACGGTCGCTGCGTCAGCTGCGCGGCGACGCCGTCTTCTGTGGCGGGTGTACTGGCGGTGCGCACTATTGCACGCGCGCCTTAGCCCCTCCAGTACGGGGTTCCACCAGTACACCTTACGGAGGGGCTGAAATCGGCCCCTCCTCGGCATCGCCGCATCACAGATGCCAGTGACGAGCGACCGTAGGTTTTCTGCCTCCTGCTCTACATTTACATCGGGAGGGTTCACCTCGGGCCCTGATGCCCAGGTGGCGACGATCAGGGCCTCCCTGAACACCTCCCGATTCAACTTTTGTAATGCCCAGCGCGGACAGTCGCCTACCGGGGACTCTCGGGACGGCGGGTCCGGATTTCGGGCAGAGACGCTGAACCGTATATAACGGTGGTCGGAGAGCGTCTCCACCCCCGTGACGACCCTCCAGTCCCGCACACGGCGCGCCAGTTCAGGGCTGGCAAATGTGACGTCCACTATTGAGCCGCCCCGCTGGCGCACGCACGTATGTACGGAGCCCCGGTTGAGAACTACGAGACCCTTTTCGATGGCCCATTCTTCCAGTGCCTCGCCTCGCGCGCACGTACTCGGGGATCCCCAAGCCACGGATTTTGCGTTGAAGTCCCCGAGCACGAGCACGGGGCGAGGCCGGCTGCGGGCCACCACTGTGCCCACTTCCTCAATCCATTCCTCGAAATCGGCGAGCCTTCTGTTCGGGGAGAAGTAGCCCCCAAGGACCACCATCTCCCCGATTGTTGCCGCCACGTAGCCCCGTCCCTTTACCACACCGGCTAGGGGAGGGCATGCGGCAGCGGTCCGGACAATAATGGCCACCGAGCCATCCAGGTCCCCCGCCCAGTCGGAACGGGGGGGGACGTAATACGGCTCGGCGACCACGGCCAACTGTATTCCCCACTGCGCCATGCTTTGGATCAATAGATCTTGTGCAGTGGCGCAGTGGTTCAGATTGCCTTGGACCACTAGGATAGCCATTGGAGAAATTCACTTTTATTCCTCCATCCTAGTGGCCCCAGGCTCCGACAACGGCGACGGCGGCGGCAGCGGCTTAGACTTTGGGGGCCGCTGCGGCAACGGTGGTGGTGCCGATGGTGGCGGCAAAGAAGTGTCGTTTGCCGCAACAGTGGGACCTCTCTTTTTACTTTTTTTTTTCCTCTTCTTGCGGCCTTTGTTAGTTGACTGCTGCGACTTGTTTGTCTCCTTGTTCTTGGTAGTGGTGGTGGTGGTGGGGGGGCCCGCGCTTTTACGCGCGACCGGCGCTCCCCTGCACATCCAGTGCCCCGCCGCTCGGCCCGCCGCACTGCAAATACTGCAGTGCGGTGTGTTTTGGCATGTAGCGGCGGGGTGACCAGGCTGGCCGCAGCGATAGCAGTCTTTGCTGCGGTCTACAGGGGAGGAGCAGGTGCAGGCCACGTGTCCTGCCACAAGGCAGCGCCAGCACCTCTCTGACCGGCTCGGCAGAACTTTGACGTCTGCCGAAGCCCACCCCACCATCAATCTTCGTCGATCCTTCAATTTTATGGCCGCCGCCACAGGGCAGGCCAGGATGGCGTATCCAAGCCTGTCCGGGCCCAGACGTATGGCGCTGGGGTTTATACGCCCAGCGGCAACGTCCGTGACCCGGGCGACGGCGGCCACGACCTCCTCGACGGTGGTGAAGTCGTCCAAACCCGAGATGCGCACGTTGAGACACCTCTCGGGCCTGGACACCTTTACTTCTTCCTCCGGCAAAACTGTCCGGAGTCGCGCGGCGAGGGCGTCGGCCTTCTCCCCGCTATCCTTACCGGGTAGAAGAAGCATGCGAGCCCCCGTCCGCGCGGTCTTCAATTTTACCCCGGCGATGCCAAGGTCGCCGAGTTTGATGTTGGCTTTCGCCTTCTCCATTACGTCCGCGTAGCTGGTGCCCTTCTCCACGGCCGCGGGTAATAAGGTGAGGATCACCGCGGTCGTGTTGGGCACCCGCATACGCGGACCCTTTTTGGCCGGAGGCGCTGGCGGCCTTGGCCTCGCCTTGGGCTGGGGAGCCCTGCCGGATCCGGGTTGTTGGGTCGGTGGTTTCCTTTTGGGTTTGCGAGCCACCACCGACCAACCTTCCTCGAGCCTTTGGGACGGTCCTGGGATCATCGCCGTTCCAGCTTCTTCCTGTCTTCGGGTTTGAGGAATGCTCGACCCCGCCGGATCGATTTGTCCGCTACCTTTCCTCCGTTTTGGGGTAGGTAGCGGAGGGAAATCCTTGGGAGGACGTTCGGTCTCTCTTCTCCCAGTTGCCGGAGGCGGTTGTACATTTGCCCGCCGGGTATCAGCTGCCAGCGGTGGGCGGACTCGCGTCTCCGGGAGGAGTCGGTCATTTAAAGCGGCGAGCTTTGCGTCCATCATAGCCCCTAATGAGAGGGTTAGATGGCGCAAAAGCTCCTCTTCATCCTTGAACCGCCCTCCCGTAGCCGTCGCTGGCAGCGGCGGCGGCGGAGGCGGTGGGGTCGGCAGATGCCGCTTCTTTGGCTGGGGCACGAGAGTGGGACGGGCTCGTGTGATTTCAGCCCGGAGGCTGGCCATCTCCACTTTCATTGCCTTAACTTCAGCTTCGAGGCGCCGGTTGGCCGCCTCAAGCCGTCGAACTTCCTCCGACTCGGTGCGGCTGCGGAGTACCTCGAATGCGTCGCTAATGATCGCCACCGAGTCGTTAAGGGATTTAACAAACGTGCCCTTCAGGCCCCTGGGGACCTTAGCAACGTGTCGGATGACACCCAGGGCGTTCTTCACGTCTGTTTCGACGGCTTGAGACGTCCTAGCTCCCGTTTCGTCAAGTCCGGGACCGGAATGGCCGAGGAGCTCTGGGGCCCGTCGAGCGATACGCGCCTCTTCGGCAACTCTAATCAGCTCGACGGTGCTCTCCTCGTGATCCTGTTCCAGGTCCCGGCGGCCGGTCTGGGCAACGGCCTCTCTGGCCCGTGCCAAACTGACAGCCTCTTCCGTAACTCCCGCGGAGGGTGGAGATACCCTGCGGGAGGTTTTTGATGCCACTGTTTCCTCATCGCTAGACACCAGCGAGATCTTCTGAGGGCCGCGATAAGGTACAGGCCTCCTCCGCTTCTTCTGGACGCGCCAGCTCGACGGTTTTGAACGCCCGGCCTCCGGTTCGGTGCGTATGCCGGGCCCTGATCCGGAGCGTGAGCGCGTCGGGGATCGCGAGCGCGTCGGAGATCGCGAGCGCGATCTAGATTTCGACCTAGAGCGGGACCGAATGGAGAACATCGAGAGGTTACTGTCAGACTCTTCGACAGCCCCACTCAAGGCCCCGCTCCTGGCGCCGCTAATAGCGCATCGGAGTGGGACTCGGCCTCACGTGAAACGGAAGCACGACCCACCTGGGGTAGTTTCTCTTCGTTTGTCGCCATTTTTCATATTTGAACTCATAAGTTGTTTTTGCCATACGACAACATCTGAGGGTCTTATAACTAGAACCTAACTAATACAGTGGACGGCGCGCGAGATGACTGAAGACAGAACACCCCGCACGCCGCCCACCAGGCGCTTACTGCCGGGTTACCCCCCGACCATACAGCCCGTAAGCACGCCAACCAGAGCTTCGGGTGGGTGGGGGAGTCGATCCGCCGAAAGGGCAGGCGGAACGAAACCCTCACCCAGCGTCGTCCTTCGAATATACTCCTCCGCGGTGCTGGTGCGATCGGGCAAAAGCCACCGCCACCGCATCAAACATCGCGCGACGGTGGCGAATGTAGAGAAGGGGCGGACCGCCCTTAGGCCCACTCCGTCGCCGGCCCGGGGATCGGCTAAAAGCCCGGCCACCGGACCCGTCGCCGCCACATCGCGATGGACCTCTCCGCTGAACGGAGAGGTGCGAGAGGCCCGTCGAACATGGAAAGGATGGGTAGTTGTGAAGGAGGGACACACAGGACCTTTTAAGGATAGGAACGTAGGTGGGACACCACTGTCACGGAGAGAAAGGGGGAATGTGACAATGGCCGCTGGGGCCCCGGGGACGCTTCCCCGTGTGCCAACCGCGGTCGGAGGGGGTGAGGACCGCGGGGGGCACCCCCTGGGGGGAAACCAAACCAAACCAGACCAGACCAGACCAGACCAGACCAGACCAGACCAGACCAGACCAGACCAGACCAGACCAGACCAGACCAGACCAGACCAGACCAGACCAGACCAGACCAGACCAGACCAGACCAGACCAGACCAGACCAGACCAGACCAGACCAGACCAGACCAGACCAGACCAGACCAGACCAGACCAGACCAGACCAGACCCCAGTATTGCAGACCAGACCAGACCAGACCAGACCAGACCAGACCAGACTCAGACCAGACCAGACCAGACCAGACCAGACCAGACCAGACCAGACCAGACCAGACTCAGACCAGACCAGACCAGACCCAGACCAGACCAGACCAGACCAGACCAGACCAGACTCAGACCAGACCAGACCAGACCAGACCAGACCAGACCAGACCAGACCAGACCAGACCAGACCAGACCAGACCAGACCAGACTCAGACCAGACCAGACCAGACCAGACCAGACCAGACCAGACCAGACCAGACCAGACCAGACCAGACCAGACCAGACCAGACCAGACCAGACCAGACCAGACCAGACCAGACCAGACCAGACCAGACCAGACCAGACCAGACCAGACCAGACCAGACCAGACCAGACCAGACCAGACCAGCCCAGACCAGACCAGACCAGACCAGACCAGACCAGACCAGACCAGACCAGACCAGACCAGACCAGACCAGACCAGACCAGACCAGACCAGACCAGACCAGACCAGACCAGACCAGACCAGACCAGACCAGACCAGACCAGACCAGACCAGACCAGACCAGACCAGACCAGACCAAACCAGACCAAACCAAACCAAACCAAACCAAACCAAACCAAACCAAACCAAACCAAACCAAACCAAACCAAACCAAACCAAACCAAACCAAACCAAACCAAACCAAACCAAACCAAACCAAACCAAACCAAACCAAACCAAACCAAACATACATGGCATGACTGCTCTACTATCAGTTACAGCTGTATTCTATATCATATCGCCTACACATTTTAAGCAACGACATCTATTTTTATATGCTTTTGTTACCTTCATACGTATGTTAGTATGTAACGAAATCTTTCAAGTTAAAATTTGATCGACTTCCCGGTTTCCATTTCAGCTGAAATTTTTGCATGTATGTGTATATCGCGTGACAAAGCAATAATATGGTACAATGGAGCTGATCTGATGATGGAGTTGGAAGGCGGACATAGGAACTCCTGTACTAAACAAGATAGACCCGTCGTGTTTGGGCTTGTTTCACTTGTCCTAGCTAGCACTCTCTGCTGCTACATGATATTCAGGATTAAAAAAAAAAAAAAAAAAAAAAAAAAACAAAATCATTCTACTCATATCTGTTCATAAAATATTTATAACTATTGATACTATTACCATGCACCCCACGCTGTTTTTTACAATAAAATCATTTTTTCTTATACTATTTTTAAATCAAATTCATTAAAATTTATTTTCTATCTTTTAGTTGGATTTTCTATAAAAGCGTAATTTTTTTTTTTTTTACTATTATTTTTTATTAAACTATCTTACGGGAATTCTTTAATTTTTCGACATCAAAAGAATCCTATATGTTAATGAGGGATATAAGTTACTACCATACAAAATTTTATTTCAATCGGCCAGTCGTTTCGGAGATTAGCCGGTACAAACAGATAGACAAACAGGGGGGAAAAAAAAAAAAAAATCGTATGACGATGAAGTCATATGATGCTTTCATATGACAGCTTTGTCTTGCGTCGGTAGGCCTCGGCGGGAAGGGGGCGGCGGTTTGCCTAGTTGCCTACAGAGCTGGTTTACATCCAGGGGAAATTACGCACGTTTTTAAATTACGTCGTCCATTCGACATCTATACTCGTCTTTCACTCTCTTCAGTCTACATTCATGCGTTCATGTTTTTGACCCAATTTTGATGATTATTTTTGTGTTACATTCATCAAAGCTTCGAAATGGTCCCAAATCAATTGTATTGTTAACAAACTTTGGGTTCTGTTTTTTTTTAGGGAACAGGGAACAGATATTATTGTAAGATGAGATTTCGTGCAGCGAGTAGTATAAACGTTTGGGGAGCGGAATAATTGAACTGCTCTTTTATATAAACAATCGCTTTATTTCGTTTCTATCAAAAGAAATTCGACTCTTTTCGATCGTGTCGTTCGTCGTAAAAACTATTACAATATTAATATATGTATGTATACTATGTACAAAGTGGGGGGTGGGGGGTGTTCATCGGGGCGGCGGGGGGCGCGGCTTGGCGGTCGCGTACGCGATCTCCGAGAGGCGCACGTCGATGGGCGCGCGCTCGTCGTAGAGCGTCGGCGCCTGCAGGATGATGCCCGCCGAGCCCACCACCACGGCCAGCGTGAAGATCCACAGGAACAGCCGGTCGAGCACCATCGCCACGTACTTCCAGTCCTCCTTCACCCTCGTGGACTCCTCCTCCTTGCGCGTCTGCTCGGCGATGTAGTTGATGCCGTCGATGGCCTTGTGCAGCTCCGGGCAGCGGTGCCAGCGGCGCAGCGCGTCGCAGAGCGCGGGCGCGTCGTGCAGCCGGCACGCGCCGCACGCGGCCGGGCACGGCGGCGCCGGGGGCACCTCGTGCGGGTCGTGCGGGGACGCCTCCGGCCAGGGCGCCGCCTCGCTCGCCACCATCAGCCCGGCGAAGCGGCTGCGGTGCGGGTCGAGGCGGCAGTGCGGCCGCCGCATCACGAGCAGCCGCGGCAGCACGTGGATGAACACGCGCCGCACCCACGGCGCCATCGTGTGCGTCTGCGGCGAGCGGAAGTGCACGTTGAGCACGACCACCGTCACGCAGATGCTGAACGTGTCCAGGATCATGGTGAAGAGCACGAACTTGCCGAGCAGCGGCACCACCAGCGAGGTGGGCGGGATGATCTCGGCGAGCAGCAGGAAGAACACGGTCAGCGAGAGCAGGATCGAGATGGACAGCGACACCTTCTCGCCGCTGTCGGACGGCAGGTAGAACACCAGCACGGTCAGGAACGAGATGCCCATGCAAGGGATGATCAGGTTCACCGTGTAGAACAGCGTCTTGCGCCGCATCGTTATGTTAAACGTGATGTCCAGGTACGGCTCGTCGCAGCACGTGTAGAACTTCTCGTTCCTGCAACATCGAATCCTTACAGGATCTTCATCTCATAGTTCAAAGATGACAGGCGAGGACACAACTCTTAAAAGTCATCATGTGATTCTTTTAACCTGACACAAACATTGGTAGTAGTAGAACGGAGAACAAATTCGTTCACTCAATCTTCTTTCTCGTCTCACCATTGCATAAACTAGCAGTAGTAATGTAGATGAGAATTATATTTCTAGCATCCCTATGAAAGCAGCAGTTTCCGAGAAAATAAAAGAATATCCCGAGTCGACGTTGCAATCTATACATATAGATAAATAAAATTAAAGTGTCTGTTTACAAACGTAATGTTACAGTAATGTCAAAATAATAGCTTTTTACTAAATTCGTATGAAAGTACCAGGCTAATCAGAATAAACTGTGAAAAAAAAAAAAAAAAAACTGGCCAGTTATAATTTATTTTAAAAATATGATTATTTATAACTAAAAATAGGCACGTTCCAACATCAAACTTTCCCTCCTTATTGTTTGCGAACTAATTATGGTGTCTCATTGAAAAATGGATCTGCGCCGGGAACATTTTCGCGCTATGATTTTTACGATTTCAAGTGTCGCCTGAAACCGGACGAAGCGTACGATAGATTATTATATTATAGATTCAAATGGCATACATGGATGAAGGCCCTTCTAAGGCGACCGTGTATCGTCGGTACAACGAGTTCAAGCGCCGTCGACAGGAAAGTGTTTCAGACGCAGGGGCTCACCTCACAGCCGGCACTTCGAGGATATCCCACTCGACTGAGGTGTAGAACTCGGAGAGGTCGACGCCAAGTTCGACGACGTTGGTGCCCCTGGCCTCGTCGATGTGGCGCAGGTCCACCTGGAAGCCGTCGTAGGTCCAGGAGCCGAACTTCATCACGCACGTCTGCTGGTCGAAGGGGAAGTACTCCACGTCGATCTCGCACGACGACTTGTAGATGGCGGGGGGGCGCCAGTCCACGCGGCCCGTGTAGTTCAGAGTCGCCTTCGTCGCCAGCGTCACCTCGAAGTTGCCGTCGGCGCTGCGGGCGATATTCGCACGTCCACATCATTGCCATCGAGACGGAACACTCTAAAACTCTAACCGGCGCAACAGCAGCCACTCACTTATTGTAGAGCACGATGTCCGGCCGCCAGATGTGGTCCGAGGGCACGTGCAGCATCTCCACGCCGCCGTACTCGCGGGGCTCCCACGACAGCTTGTAGTCGTACCAGCTCTGCTCCACCCAGAGATTGGTCGTCATTATTTGATTCTTGAGGTTCTGGAAGGCGCACAGATGGCATCAGTGTGATGTGATCGAATGCGCACGCCGTCGGGACGAGCGGCTCTAAGAGACTCACCACGTCGATGAGCTGGCTCAGTTTGAGCTTGATGCGCACGGTGAGCGCGTCGCTGACGTTGAGCACCGGGCGCACCAGTTTGTTGTAGTTGCTGAGCAGGTCGTCGTAGAGGCGCTTGGCGTCGGGGTTGGCCGCGCAGCCGGCCAGCGCGAGCAGCAGCAGCAGCGCGGGCGCCGCGTGTGGCGGGCGGGCGCGGCGCGGCATCGCGGCATCGCGGCCGACGCATGGCGTCAGCGCATCGCGCCCTGAGCGCGCGCCTCCCCCACGCACCACGCCGCACTCACACGCGCTGCGACTGCGGACACGGACACGGACACGTAGTTGTCTATTCACTTGGATATCTTCTTATTGCTGCATATGTCGACATTGTTGAGCCGGTGTCATGTTCTGCCACCTTCTATAGATAAAGGTCTCATATTTATTTTAAATAATACTTTATTTGGAATTGATATTACAACAGAGTAATATTATTAATATTTACTTTTCTTATTTGACTTGTCATTACCGCGTATTTTGTTTTGACTGTTTAACGTTCTGTATTTAATTTGTCAAATTTTAAATTAAATATTAAACCTAAACTAGATCTAAGGTTAAAAAATGAACACCTTTGTTCCAATCACAGCTGTGTATATCCGCAACAAATGAAATTGAAATTGGAACTGACTGCGGCTGCGTCTGCAGGGCGAGGAGTGGAAGGAGGCCACTGGCCGTGGCCGACCGATTCTTGTCACTCGTCATTTATTAGTGTCTACGGGGTGCAAGTAAATTCCCACTCATTGAGCTGAACAGACCCATTTCGACCCATATCTCTGGGTTTACTGTTAGCAAAGAACTAGACACTGCATCGGGTCGATCACACACATTAGAAGACCAGGTGCTAAAATAGCAGACTATCGTTTTACTTGCAAAATATCACGTTAGAATAATTTTAATAATAGTTTATTATATTAATACGCCATTCAATTCGTGACGTCATAACTTGCCATTTTGGTTTAAAATCTAAGCGATTTCGGCGTTTTACAAGTTGATAAAAAGTGACTTGACTTTCAACTACACTATTGTAGAATTAATATGACCTGAATTGGCAAGGGGACACTAGAAAGATGGAGACAATCAGAGTGAGGGTAAAATATTTATACTCACTTTTAAATCTACTTGTAAATTATGAATTTTAACGGCGTAAGACAGTTCCCCAAAAATGGGGACAATTTGCTTGATGCGATAAATGAATGAAGCGAGAATTTCCTAAAACTGGTCATGATCACACGATTGCTCGAACGCCTCCATCGTGCGTAGAGACAATAATGTTTTCAAAACATGAGGCCTTTCTTTGAATTGTGTCTGGTCAGCCACCTCTTCGAATAGCGAGTGTCGATGATCAAGTGGCACCAAGCAATGATTGCAACCTTTGGCCTCGCATTAAAGAGTAAATCGCAAGTGGTTTTTAATACGCTTTTATTAGTTTCATACGTATTTTAGTATGTAACGGAATCTTTCAAGTTAAATTTGATCCACTTCCCGGTTTCCGATTGAGCTGAAATTTTGCACGTATGTCTATATCGCGTGACAATGCAATAATATGGTACCATGGAGCTGATTTGATGATGGAGTCGGAAGGTGGCCATAGGAACTCCTGTACTGAACAAGATAGACCCGTCGTGTTTGGGCTCGTTTTACTTGTCTTGGCTAGCACTCTGCTGCTACATGATATGCAGGATCTCAAAAGCTTGTATTTAAAAACCTTATTTTTACATAACGTTCCATTTTATCATAAGAGTGTATTTAATTCTTTTTCAAAGTTTCCACGGAGAAGGGAATTAAATCACTAAATAATCACTAAAAAATGAAAAATAAATAATAGTTTAAAAAAACTAAAAAATACGCTTTTTAAAAAATCCAACTAAAAAATAGAAAATAAATTTGAATTAAAAATAGTGTAAGAAAAATGATTTTATTGTAAATAAAAAGCGTGGGGTGCATGGTATCAGTAGTTTGAAAAGCACCCCACGCTTTTTTTACAATAAAATCATTTTTTCTTACACTAGTTTTTGATTCAAATTTATTTTCTGTTTTTTAATTGGATTTTCTAAAAAGCGTATTTTTTAAACTATTATTTATTTATATGCAAGTTGCTCCTGTACAAGTGAAAGTAAACATTTTACGGGAGAGCCGATCAAAGTATTGAATTAAAATTATTTTCGTCGACTGTCCTGTTATTTTTCGATTTTCAAACGTATTTTAGTATGTTTAAATCCCTACAGTCTCATAATGCGTCTACATAATCACCCGGATTGGAAACCGCGTTAATTTAAGAAAATATATAGGTAAATTCCTACGTATGAAAATATGTCTCCTCTTTAGACGTTGATAAGTTTTTTTATTATTATTTTGAATAAATACGTGTACACAGACAAAGTATAACATGACGTCTAGAACGAGTACTATTTTTTTGCCTTCTGAGAATATTTTGTATTATCTGTAGTTTGTCAGCGAATCAAAAACAAAGCGAATTTATCCAGGTGATTTTAATTTTAACGTCGATCCGAGTCCGAGGTTTCACGTGAGCAATGATTGTAAAGTTTACCAAAGATGTCTAGTGGAATCTGAAGGAAAAATCTTTACGATATAATTCCACGATATTTACCAAAGAACAGCCGACATGGTAGGTTTGTAATAGTAGTTTAGGCTCTTCACAAGCTAAATATTGGCTATGTTGACAAAACGCGTCCGTCGTAATTATAGAAACTTGATGCTTGCTCGATGTTTGAGGTCGTACTATAAAACACTAGTAAGTATCGAAATTACTCTTGACCCAATATTGGAGTTGGTGGAGTTTAGACAAATTTTCGAAAGTGGCGCCTCTATTATTTTCTACCTTATTTTGTCACCCTGTAAGTCATCTTTTTAGCGTTAATAATCAATTTTTCAAAAGTCTAATGATGTAAGTTTAGTTTCGTATCTGAGCATGGAGCCACATTTGAAAAATTCATCCTTGTATATCACAATACAAAATGAATGAGGGCAGATATAATCTACACAAATAAATAAAATTGAAGTGTCTGTTTGTAATGTCAAAATAATGATCACGATAATAACAATTTTGACGGGACTTTCATTGACAGACAGCTGATATTATAAGAAGTAGCTACTTTTATTTTAGAAAAAAATAATTGAAAGGCCCAAAAGTACCGGAAGGCACAATTAATTACATTTAATTCCAGGCAGTTGAAGTCGCGGTTAACAGTTAGTGTGAAACTATAAATAATTGATATTGAAATAATAATGATTTGCATTTTTTCGATTTCTTTCCCTTTCCTACAGAAGCAGCGACATCTAGTTTATAACATTAAAGGAATGCGTTTGAGAACGACGAATTGAAAGAAAGTGCAATTCGGGCAGAAGGCGCCCTGCGGCGTCCTGCGGCGCCCGCTCTTTGGGCGTACGCTGAACACCGATTCATATGTATGAAGGCGTGTGCGTTGGCTCCAATAGCACTCGTTTGTTATCCGAAAATATAAGTAAATAAGTATTAAAAGAAAAGTTTCTCATCAGTGTTGCCAACTACGAGACTCAACTTCCCATATCTTACTATTCTTGTACATGCCTTACCATCGGTAGAAGAACATTCCCTTGTAACCGGTACTAAGGCAAATGAACGTTTAGGGGTATTCCTACATGGATGTTAATGGTAGAAGTTTGTAGATGTAGACTGTTTATTGCCAAAGTTAGGCTAATGAAACGATTGTCCTAGGGTCAGAGGCTATTTTGCCGACTGCCCGAGAACGGTGATAAATGAGTACTAATGAATGTTGTGTGCCATGTTAAAAGGACGTGTCGACCATAAATAAACTACAACTATTCACCAGGGTTCGACTAGGGAAAGGCTAGTCTATCGTACAAGTTTTAATTCAACGCATGCATTTTCTGTAAGGCATCTATCATAGATGCTGAAAGTGGCGTCTGGCGTCAATCGACGTTGGGCGCCATTTCCATCGTCAAATTGACGTTATAGCGGTGTCTATATATTGGGTAGATTTATTAATTGACCTAAAAAACGCGACGTCTATACGTTGGAATATTCAACAGTGATTGTGGATGCGGCGTGTGACATACGAGTGCCTTCAGTGCTTCAGGAGTGTGCTAGAAAGCAGTCTGGTACATTTTTGTCATGTGCATTTGTCGGCCGCGTACAGCGTCGCGCTGTACGCAGCCTCCGACGTTTACACCAACTAAGAGTTTAGTTTTTTAATTACAAAGCTAGTCACGGGCTGAGATCTCGCTCCACAGACTGTTCTCAATTTAGGGACATTGAAGTTCAGTCCTTTCGTGGCGTGGAGGGTGGAAACAGGCACGAGTCGTCGCTGTATGAGGTCAAATAAGAGAATATTTTGCGTTTGGATACGCAACGTCTGTCAGTGTTCTCAGCCGGTGGACGTATCCAGTTTGAAGCAGGCTGGCGAAGGGGTCTGCGCGTGCACGCCCCCGCCGCAGCGGCTGCCGCGGCCGCGGCGAGGGCGCCATCGCCATGGCCTCCTCATTACCGGATGACGCGTGTGTCGCAATCCCATCCAATCCGAGAGCGCTGACTAGTCCATGTTCATGACACTTTCGAAAACAAACACCGAGTGCGGGCGGCACTGGAGCGGAGTCGCGTCGGTCCTTGGCCGGGCTAACAGCGGGAGGCGTCGCGGCGCCCTCGCGGGCTGCTCATGGCTGCGGCCGGCGGCGGCATCAGCGGGCGTCGCGCGACATACTAGCGGCGTGGCGGCCACGGCGCCGGCTGCGGGTTGCGGGTGTGTTGCGGTGGCGGGGCCGCGCTGACGACTGCCGCGCGCCGCACCTCCGCGCCCCCGACGCCCCCGCGCCCCGTGCCCCCGTGCCCCCACGCCCCCGCGTCAGGCGTGCGCCGCGCCACCGCACGCCTGCACGCTCGCTCGTCGCACGCCGCACGTCGCACGTCTCCTCATTCTATGCTCGCATCGTTGCTGACAAACTTTTCATTCGCAAGTTTACCGATTGCTTATGTTTTTATTTTGAATTTGGCATCGTGATTATTCGCAAATCGAGTTTCGTAATGTTCCTGTCTCTCTACAATTTAACCTGTGTTTGATGAACGTCTACTTACAACTATAACCAATAGATTTAGTTGATACTGTTGATAGACAAATTTTATTTTATACGTGGGCCACGATGCGGCTTATGAAAATCAACATGAAGGAATTAAAACTACGCTCGTTCTCAAAGTTTGATCCCTCCTTTATAGGCCAATTCGGTTGTTTGTTTGGAAGTTAGTGCCCTTAGTTAATTAGCATTTCAGTGGCATTAGGAGTATCAGGACAGTAATAAGCACATTAGATCGGTGGCCGATGATGTATGGCGATGGGGGTTACACGGGCACTGGGTCATTTGCCGCCACTTCCTGATGCGATAGCGCGGAAGCTGCGGATAGCGGGAGCGTGTCCCCCCGCCTCGCCGCCCCCCACCCCCGTGACCCGCCCGTGACCCACATCGCGTGGCGCGGTGCGTGCGCTGCGTGCATGCCCCGCGCCGCTGCTGCTGCCCTGCCACTACCACTGTCACTGTCACTGCCGCGCCACCCGGCGACCACGCCGAGGACCGTCGCTGCTGCAGGCTGCGTCGCTCCATTTCCATGCACTATCGTTCCTTTGATCCGACGGTCACAACTCTTGTCTCGCATCTGCTCGTAATATTGACCATTTAATTATTTTTGAGTAACCCCTTGGCTTTTTTCTTTTCATACACCATTACATCATTGCCGTATTCGGTATCCGGTATTCGGTTGGCAAACAGCCGCCGATCATTATCGCAAGCACAACAGCAAATGCAATATTAATGAACAACGTTACAATAACACTCTTTATGATTAACATCGTGTGCAGCGACCATACGACATTTTGAAGGGCCTTCGTCACCCTGAGTTTTGATCCTCTCTTCCCGATAGTGGCTGTCATCGTGACGCGTCAGCGGGTGGGTCATGGGAAAGTTAAACCGGCGTCCAAAGACTAACTCTCAAACGTGTTACAACCGTTAGTTTTCGTTAGAACTTTTTTCCTTGTTTTTTTTTATATTTAAGAGCATTTTGCATTGTATGTTCCACTAACTGTGGAATTGAATTGAATTTAATTTGCCTTCCGGCGTGACGACGGCGGTGGCGTGCGCGTGGGCCTTTTTTTCTAATATAAAAGTAGCCTAAGTTACTCCTTATAACATCAGCTATCTGCCAATGAAAGTTTCGTCAAAATCAGTCCAGCCATTTCAGAGATTAGCCAAAACATAAAGACAAAAATTTGAAAATTGATTTCTATATTAGTGCCGTATATTTTCATATGCATTTAGTAGCAAGTTGTTATTTATTACAAACAGACACTTAAATTAATTTGTATATATAGATTTATTTTTGTGTTACCTATATAGACTAAATAATGTTATAGTTAAAGAAGTCTTTGTTCTTTGTTACGTCACGTACATGGAATAATTTATTGCTACATAATTAGTACTCCATGTACGTGCCAAAATCTGTCAATACAGAAATCAAAAACTTTCGGACATGCATCTACGAACATGTTCACAATATACATAAGTAGCTTTAACATATTCTCACGTAAAAGTTAAGATTTCTGATGTTCAATGTAAAATTAATTAAGCAAGTAAAACTACATAGAGAGTACAACACTCATCGTATTGTTTTGTACGCCCCTCTGAAGCGGTCGAGCCTAGCTGCCGCGGCGATTGGGCCATGGACACTCGCCCGCATTGCTTCTTCTATCTAGACGGTCATTGACTCCTTCGGGCTGATCGGACGAAAACGAAGGACCAAAGGCGTTTGAGAGTGAGGCCTCCGACTCCTTAATCGGAAGATCGAAAGCTTGGATAGGAATAATAAATCGAATGGAGAAACACTAGCGAACGCACGTCTGGTGTGCGTTTTACCTGCGGGCTTATATCGATGAGACCAATTCGGAAGGCGACGGTGCCGGGGGGAGCGCGAAGGGCCCTCGAGGGCACTCGCGCCTCAAGGGCCCCCGAGCCCACGGCCCCCGCGCCGCGCTCTCACTCGATCTCCCATCGAGTGCCGCTCGAGCACATTTCAAAGACAATAAACGTCGATTCGAGCGAACTACCTAATGCATTATTCTTTTTTTTTAATGGCATGACTTTAGCAGACAGGCAGATGGCCCACCTGATGGAAAGTGGTTACCATCGCCTGTGGACATTTGCAACACCAAGGGTGCTAATAATGCGCTGCTTCTTTTTTAAGGGATACTGGAACCTGGCAAATAATGCCAGAACACAACTCAAGATTGTTAAGACCAGGGGTGGTAGCCATCCAGACGGGCAAATACCCTACCGCCGGGCTGTAGGTTGTTTTATCGCCTCTTACGACAGGCCACCTGGCCACTGGAAATTGTATTCTTTCTCCGTTCCTGCACGGATATTCGCTAATAGAAAAAAACAAAATGATGTTTTGATAAGTTGAACCCCCCGTGATGGTCAAAGCGGAGGAAGCCACCCTTTGAGGGAGGAGGGCGGCTGCGGCCGACCATCCTAAATATATAAACTGGCGATGAGAAGGGTCAGGTGTCGTTTATGTATAAACGAATGCCGGCGACTTGTACGCGGCCTCGCACCATGCCCATTGGATTGTTTATCGAGTCCGCGGGTGCACTAGCTCGTAAAGAAACTCATTTTGCCCACCTGAGGCTGGTGTGAGCCCGGGCCTCGCTTCGGACTCAAGTTATAGTTTTAGTTCGAAGCGAGGCCTGTCCTCTATAAAAATAAATCTGATTCATTTTTTTTAATACTAAGTATATACACCCGACGTTACCCCATGGTCACCAAGTCAGAGTCTTACGGAAATCGAGACCACCTCTTGTTGATAAGCGCCTACATCGAAATGAGATAATTAATGACTTTGTATGCGCCTGCCAGTAGTACAATTGCTACAGGCGCTTAATATATTATTTGTAAAGCTATTCAAGTCCTTGCGCAACTAAAAAGTGGAAAAAATTTTTTTTTTGACAAAAACAAAACCGATTTCTTGAAAAAAAAAATTGCTATTTAATGATAAGTGTGCTTAAAATAACGAATGATACACGTAACAAATGTAAAAGGAATATTTGTCTGAGTACCAGGTTGTCTCGCAGAGGTCTGTTGTACCTTGGGAGATGAGTGTGAAGCGGGTGTCGTCGTTTATAATTTAACTCGGGACAATAGAGTCGAGTGCTGCAGGAATTCTTTTGAGTTATGCCAATTATGCAAATGCGTTTCTTACGCGCTAGAGGGACAAAGCTCCTCTGCCGCCTGCCTACTCCTCACTCGGGCGCCAACGGCGTGAGATCACCATAGGGCCCGCATGACCCATCTTTCACGACCATAGTCGCGTGTGAACCGTTTGAAAAGGCGACGCCTCGGGGCTGCACACTCTGCACTTAGACTGGCATCGGCCGCTGCGAGAAATAGTAATAAAGTGTCTACATTAAATCTTCCACTGTCCACTTTGTACTCTTGTAGCTGTGTTTGGTTGCTGGAGTACTTTCTTGTTGTACGAGGTCGAACAACTACATTTTTTTTTTATTGCAGGAGTTCAGCAAACAGGCAGACGGCCCACTTGATGGAAAGCGGTTACCATCGTCTATGGACATTTGCAACACCAAAGTGCTACAAATGCGCTGCTGCTCTCTTAAGGGAGACTGGAACCTGGTCACTAATGCCGGAACACAAATCAAGGTTGTTATGGCGGCATACTCTAGACCAGGGGTGGTAGCCATCCAGTCGGGCAAATGCCCTACCACCTGGCTGTGGGTTGTTTAGTCGCCTCTTACGACAGGCCGCCCCAACGCAGGAAATTCTATTCTTTCTCCGTTCCTGCACGGATATACTTTACAGTTTTAGGTAATTTCCTGAAATGTCAATGTGTATTGTTTATATTAAAATAGCTTAAGAAGGCTACAGCTTCAGAATTATGCTGTACGTTCAACGCACAGCCACCCCCACTTGATACCATTTATGACCACTTACGACATCATTTTTAACTAATAGCTATTGTGCAATACCATAAATATGACAGATTTAGATAATTTTATGTTAAATTAAATTAAATTAAACCCATAATATCATACGTCGCCCCAATTGTGGTTTAGTTTGTATGAATAAAAGCTGACGTAGCGCGAGAATCGTAGACTCTGCGATCACCGGCCGTACGGCGAGGGGCGCGTAGCAGCGCGTGTGCTACGCCGGCAGTACGTACGCCGTCGACGTAACGACATGCTACGCACTATCTCCTGATATGATTATTTCGGCAAAATGTAGTTGATAAGTTTCGCCATTAGCATCTGCCTGTCATATGTTTAAGCAAATATTAGTAGCTTTGTATTCGAACATGTTCTTGTGTTTAGCTTGAAGACCGAAAAATATTTCCCTTGTGTAATGTGAACGTCGACTCGGTGTCTATTTTATTAGTTTCAGTTGAGACACGATATTTAGCATTGTTGCAACTATTGTAGTACATATCTATACTAATATTATAAAACTGAAGAGTTTGTTTGTTTGTTTAAACGCGCTAATCTCAGAAACCGCTGGTCCGATTTGAAAAATTCTTTCAGTGTTGAATAGTACATTTACCGAGGAAGGCTATAGGCTATATTATATTTTCAAAAAATTTGGGATCCTTACTAAAAGTCCAATAATGTAACCCAAGATGTAAAAAATGACCTGAAAAAATCCTTACACGGCGTGCGCTGCGAAAACTATTGATTATAAAACAAAACAATGTACTACCACTTTGTAGAACATATAGTTGTCTACAAAAAATATCGCGTAACCATATGTCTAACTATTGTAATAAGTGTTTTATTATATTTTTTTAAATAATTAAAATGCTGTCGCTTCAAAAACTCTTTATTTTGTACCTTGGTATTAATCTTTATCAAAATAAATTACTCCACATTCAAGACAAATTCAATTCCTTTCTAGAACTTTTTGAATTATTCAATTCGGACGTTTCATTCAAAAGATATCGCGATATTTAAAATGTAAGTATTAGTGTTGTAGCCAAATATACTAATAAGGAACTACTGGTCTGATTTGAAACATTCTTTCAGTGTTGGATAGCCCATTTATCGAGGAAGGCTATAGGCTATATATCATCACACTAAGACCAATAGGAGCGGAGCACCAATGAAGAATGTTTCAAAATCGGAGGGTTTTGAAAGCAAATTCCACGCGGACGACGTCGCGGGCACAGCTAGTACAGTATAAAGCTACTGATGACAACGATCGATAGTACATTAAATAGAAAGAACTAAGAAGAGATTTAAGACAAAAACAGTTGTGCGCGAAGCATGCGGGTCATCTTACGAAAAAGACGGGTCACGGTGGACAACGATCGTGATCCCTTGTTCGAACTCAATTTTTTGCGACGCCCGGCTCTCATGGCCTCCCTTTTGGGCGGCGCTTCGATGAGCAGTGGACGATGCGTTTAACAGCTAAGCTCAACCTTTCAATCTAATGCTCCGATAAGTTACATACATACATAACTTCACGCCAGTTCCCTTGCGGGGTAGGCACGTACAACAGAGCGTCATTCAGGCTTATTCTTACACACCTCACTTGCTTCTTTGACATTCATAGCTCTTGTCATGCACGCTCGTCTGTTCTTAAGGCTCCTGACATAAGGCTCCTCCGATAAGTTACCACATTATTATCGCGGTTGGAGTTTTTGGCGCGAACTGAAAGGAGACGTTGTGCTGTGCAGTTTTATTTTCTAAAAATGTGTAAAATTACTCTAAAATGAACAATAGTTGTAGGATATTGATAGTTTTTGAGTAGTAGGTAATTATGTGTTTTTGTGAGAAATGTGAACTGTATAGTCAAATGTGGCCTTTCGAGTTTTCACAAGAACTCCGTTGAATGGTGTGGATTGTAGCCTACAATACAACTGCGCCTGGCTTAAAGGCCTAGTTGCCAATCTTTAAACATAAAAAAAAATATCGCGGTTGTTACAACCAAAGTGCGAATGTTTTCGGAGTCTCTTAGAAGTGAATGATGAATGAATGGAGTAGTTGCGGTGGGATGGTGAACCTCGGGGTTCTGGGCCTCGGGGGCTATTCATCACCCGTTCTATCTTCAGAAAGCCAACTCATTACAATGCAAAAGGTTGACGGAAACTATTGGACTGTCACCGCCGACGAACGTCTAATCGTACAATCGCCAACAAACTATTGCAATACCTATTTAATTGGGACACGTGGCTTTTAACTAAACGGACAAAATACAAGAGTAATCTGTTGGAACTGCCGCTCGTTTGGTGGCCCGAAGTTCTGCCGGCGAACTTTTAAGCTAAATTTAAAAGCTTCTTATTATCAACTGTTTCATTCATATCGTTGTTTCAGCCAAAGTTAGTCTAAACTAAACTTATAGCAGACTAACAGAGTACTAGAGCAGTTATACTTTATTACATGTTTACTAAACGGAGGTGGCTTCAAGAAACGACTCCCCCCGGCGATAATAATGTTGCCTCTGATACTGTATTTTAAGTAAAAGAGAGAGGTAGGAAGTTACAAGGTTTTGTTTCAAAAACGGTTCGGTTCTTGTGGGTAAAATAGTGTGGGACGAAAAAATTAGTATACAAAGGATAGGTTTTACAGATAAAAAAAAAATCTATTTAAGTTTCTGTAGTTCAGTTTGGAGCTGCGGTCATTCTGTTAGGAATTCAGAAATGATTATTAACGAAAATTGGTTTAAATAAGATCTGCTGCGTATTTGTCACATACAGGCTGGTTTCGGGACTGCGTGGCCTAATGACAAAATAAACGACCGCTCGTCACCACTGTGGAACCCTTCACTGTGCGTGAATTCTCACGCACTTTGCCGTCTTTTGCTGCACTAACCCAGAAATACACACGAATAATGGGAAATTGAATTTTGCACAAAGTTTGACGGATCCGCAATAACGTTCTTTTCCGGTTTTATACGTAAATGAGGTCGATCGGAAAATCATAAATTTCACAATAAGCTTTTTTTATAACTAAAACAAACTAAAAAGCAAAAAATAAATATTAAACCGACTTCTTTCTACAACATCTTGAAGTTGACGCCAAGTAAGACATAAAAAAACAACAACAAATTTGCAAAATGTAGTAATTTTTATGTTTGACTTGGCACCGACTTCAAGATGTTGTAGAAAGAGGGCGGTTAAATATTTATTTTTTTCTTTTAAGTTTGAAGTCCGTTTTGTTTTTGTTAAAGAAAAGTATTCCTTACTTTTTAGTTGCGCAAGCACTTGATTAGCTTTAGAAATAATATATTAAGCACCTGTAGAAATTGTACTACGGCAGGCGTATACAAGGTTACTTCTCACTCATCAGTGTGGACGCTCGTTAACAAAGCTTGTTCTCGATTTCCCTACGATCCACTCATCAGATCCTGACTTGGTAATCATGGAAACACGTCGGGTATATACGCTTACAAATAACGAAAAAAATTGGAAGTCGGTCCACAATAGACGGAGAAATCGTATTATATGCATAATAAAATTAAGCATACATATATATATACATAACTTCACGCCAGTTCCCTTGCGGGGTAGGCACGAACAACAGAGTGCCATTTAGGCCCATTCTTACACACCTCACTTGCTTCTTTGACATTCATAACTCTTGTCATGCACACTCGTCTGTTCTTAAGGCTCCTGACATCACCCTCCGCTAGTACACGGTCAATTTGATCATGGAAGGTGTGTCGTGGCCTTCCACGACTTCTGCATCCATCCACACATAAAATTAAGCGCTTATAGAAAATGTAATACACGCATTACAAGCTTTTTTCCAATAATTTAGGCGCACGGCGTTCTTTAATAAGTAATGATTGCTCTTGATTTCCGTGGAATCCACTCACCAGATCCTGACCTGGTGGTGACCATGTCACCACCTCGGGAGTATAGATTTAAGAGTAAAGAAAAGCATTTGAAAATCGATTTAGAACAGATGGAGATATCGTGTTACGAAGAAATCTGTTGTAAATTTTCGTAGGTTGCTCTAATTTCTTGGAATTCACTCATCAAAAATTGACAGTGGGACCAACTCGGGAGTGATAATAATAATAATCGGCAGACAAACACACATATTATATATCCCCAAATTAAACAAGTTACGCTTGTGTTATGGGTAATATACAACGGACAACTCTGGGGCCGATCCCAGACACCCAGACCATAATAAATAACGGAGAAAATACGTTTCTGTAATTTAATATACCAGGAATCGAACCCGGAGCCTCTGCGTTGGAGTGAGGTAGGTCGGCAAAGGCTTAGCCCGCTCAACCACAGAGGCCGTCGAGTATAACCTTTCGATAAAAAAAGTATTGGAAATCGGTTCACATTTGACGAAGAAATCAAGTAACTTATAAAGTCGGTTAAAAATCGCTTCCCGAGTAAATCAAAACAGAATTAGGTATCATAAAGATGCAGTTAAAACTGAATAAAATGTTTAAGGTCGTCAATGGCGACGAAGACTTAATCTTTTTAGAGTCTCTGAATTGAGTATTTTGTGTGGAGCCGAATGAGCGCGAGCTCGCAGTGATGTATCCCAGTATCCCACGGGATACACCACTGGGGCCCCACGATATTACAGTGGTCTCTAGTCTAAAACAATCTCATCAACATTTACGATACAATTTTATCGATTGTCGCGTTGCTGCTGCACTACGAGTGGTGTCTCGATTCCATTATTTAATATTTTTATGTATTATATAATATTTATATCAAGTTTTAAAGTAGTTTCAGATTTACATACAGTTGTTACAGGTTTCAATGTAAATATCTAAATACAATTAAAAACTAAAATTAAACTAAGTTATAAACAGTACAAGAGATTATAGACTGTGTAACAAATCGCTGCCAGATGGGAGCGTGCCCAGAAGGCTGGCTGCGTTGCCGCGATGTATGGCGATGCTTATTCGTTGGGCGAAATATGAGCCAGCCTTCTGATCATGGGTGGCATCGAAGAGTTTCTTGCTTTCTTTGAAGAAACTCGTTGCCGATGGACCCCGCGGACCTGATGCTTCAACTCCAAACGGCACAAATATGTAACCCCTTCCTAAGGTTCCATATTTGCGTCGTTTGAGAGCTTCGGCTCTTGAAGCAGCGTTGCCAATCGCTTATATTAATTATATATATGATTTATATCAATTAACTTGACATGAATTAATTTTTTGTGTAACATTTATGTTACATATAATGTAGATAATACACTATGACTCGGACAGAACAAGAATGAGGTTCGTGTCACTTTCAGGTAAGGTACACGCCAAATAGAAGAAAAAGTTGCGTTGAAGAGTTGGGCCAAGGGCCGATTCCATTATTATTATAACCCATGTTTGAATTGTTAGGCCAAGCGAAAGCGACGAGTTCGCAACGCACGCAACAATAAAGTTTTAGTGCGCCCGTTGCGTACCGTACAAGGGTCGTAACGGCGATGTCTCTGTGCTCTTTATTCGGAACCGGATTTGAATACGGGCTGGATTCGTGGCTCGCAACACCCGCCGCTCCCGATTAACATATATGTTAGGAAGCCGCCTTCGGAGGCCTGTTGCATTTCGCCGCTATTTCGACACGTAATTTAAACAGGTGGCCGCGTGCGAGTCGGACTCGCGCTTGTAGGGCTCCCTCGTTAATAGAACACGGATCTGAAGAATGGCAAAATTTTAATTCGCAGATAAAATAGGTTATATTGAAAAGTTTATCCGTGAAAGAACGGAGAAAAAATACAATTTCCTGCGTTGGGGCGGCCTGTCGTGAGAGGCGACTAAACAACCCACAGCCAGGTGGTAGGGCATTTGTCCGACTGCCCGACCAACCTTGAGTTGTATTCCGGCATTAGTGACCAGGTTCCAGTTTCCCTTAACAGAGCAGCAGCGCATTTGTAGCACCTTTGGTGTTGCAAATGTCCATAGGCGATGGTAACCGCTTTCCATCAAGTGGGCCGTCTGCCTGTCTGCTGATCTCCTGCAATTAAAAAAAAATGGTCATATTTACGCAACCCAAATATGAAGTGCTGCATACCAAGATTCGAACCCGTGTTATTTTATACGCGGGTATAATATTCGTTAAGTTACAGTTGCTTTTTGAATTTATGATTATGATTACTATATTGCGACAGTAAAAACAATAGACGGCGTTATATTAACTTAAAGAATATTTTAAAGTAATCTGGCAATGTAGGTAGGTGTGTAGGTGCAGAGCATTAGACAGTGGATAACTTAAATACATATAAGTAGGTTAATATAATAATTGAGAGTATGCGGATCGGCAGCTCGTAATATGTATTTGTAATTTGGACGTCCCGAGCGATGAGCAGTGGGTAGTGAGCAGTGAGAAGTCTGTAGTGGGCAATGTGTAGTGGATGGGTATTGAGCAGTAGGCAGTGGGCACGATTACTGGTTGCAGTGGGAAGTCAAGAAGACAAGGTGCCCCTCGTAATGGGTGCGAAGCTTCGGTCTTTACAATCTCATTCTCTGACTCTTGCCTATTTAACATCGATTATAAATACAAATGTTGTATGTGTCATGCTTTCTTAAGTTTCAACTACTTTCATTTCACCATTTCATGGAAAAGAATGAATGTGATGTATTCAGGGTTCGTAGTTTGTTAAAGTTGGAAATGATGTAGCTTGAAATATTGTAAGTATGTTTCTTAATGACTTTTCATATAAGTCACTGAGAAGTTAATGAGTCATTCGCTTCCAAGATTACGAAAGTATCTAAATCTGAACTAAGTGATGAAAAATTTCGAAAGCAGTGAACGTTGATGACTTTTAGGGAACTTTTCAATGTGCTCAAACTGACACACCCTTCGCCGATTTTTTCTTGTTTCAGAACAGCAATCTTTTCCCTTGCGATAAAAACATCATAATTTTCATAAAACGATAATAGAGCTATTAAAAATATAATCACTCGATTATGAGGGTAGTTGTCGGGCGATGAGGCCGATCGGGGCCAGGTGAGCGCCCACCTGCCCCTAGGGAGGCCCCTGGGTACTTCCGCTGGGGTCCTTCTCGAAATAAAAACAACACTAATCAGCTACGAATAGAGCAGCCCTGAGATCCATAAGACGGTAATAAGAATTCAAAAGCTTTCATAAATCTTATATTAATATATAAAGCTGAAGAGTTTGTTTGTTTGATTGAACGCCCTAATCTCAGAAAATACTGGTCTGATTTGAAAAATTCTTTCAATGTTAGATAGCCCATTTATCGAGGAAGGCTATAGGCGACATATCATCACGCTAAGTTCAATAGGAGCGGAGCACCAATTGAAGAATGTTTCAAAATCGGGGGGTTTTGAAGACAAATTACACGCGGACGCTAATTTGATAATATATTGACAAATATTGTAATACAGTGAGCTTTGTGGAGCTAAGTCGTGGCATCACTGAAAGGTTCTTGCGGAAGATCAGCTCTGCTTGTGAACCAGAACCAGTTGTGCCTCTTTTTGTGTCTTTTCCTAAGCAAATATTTTTCCGTTCCAAAATATTTTGTAACATAATATTTTATATAATGTATTTTTATCAGTTAGAGCAGTTTAAGAGAATACGTGTCATTATATAGTATGAGCACCAAGGCAACGTATCCAGCAGTGGATCGCACCCAGTTGCAAAGGACGAAACCGAATGCCAACTGTGACTATGTAATGCATGCAAAATGGAGTAATGTCAAAACGTGATGCAGCTTAACGTCGCTTCGCGTTGTTTGCATGATAAAGGGGGATATATGTACACATGGAATATAAATTAAAGGGCTGGCGTTTGTCTGTTGTCGTGGAAGCGGCGCTAAAAATGCATTTTAAAACGATACTAACCTGCAAACATTTCGCGTATAAAATATATCAAATATATTCATTTCTCTTAACATATTTTTTAAAATTTAGTCACAATGGTGGGAGTCTTATGGTGTTTGTTCCAGGAAGAATTTATGCCACACGTACACAAAGTGTCAGGATTTTGTTTATGTGATCATTTTATGATTTCACCTAATAGTGTATAGGATTTGTCCTTGCTGGAGCAGAAAAATGATAGTAATTACTGCGACTGAGCGACCTCTAGATCGCCACCATCCCTGTGTGCCACTATAATGGCCAGGATCAAGCAGCACATTGGCAGCATGTTTGGTAACCGGTCGTAGGACGCCTGCCTGCTGCACATCTTCAAGCCGACCGAGTGAACCAATTCAACAATCCGTACAACAGCGCTCTAGGACTGCCGCTTGGGTGTCCTCCCCCCGCTCTGATACACCTCGTTACACGTTTACTTTCAGCCGAATGAAGTAGACCTCTCTACAGATATTTACTCCGACGGCTGTCGTGCAAATTCAATTCAATTCAACATCAATTTGTCTACATGTGTCGTAATTCAGTTTATATTACGGTTCACCTCCAATATCATTAAAACCGACGCCATAACGTATTATAATACACGTGTGTGTACATACTAACAGTATTCTCGTTTCATAACGAAATTTGTATTCTGTTTGTGTGATGATTACACATAAATGAACTTAATACAAACACTAGACTTCACGAGAGGGTGGGTTCAGAGGCAGCATCGCCGCTTTTATTTATATTATGATTGTGTGGGCGACTGGCAAAAGGCAACCGCCAGCCGACAGCCGGCGAACGTAAAGAATACAAAATAGAGGAGCGAAGGGCTTTAAGGGTGTGCTACATTATGCATAGAGTGTGCCCGAAATACGCGCGACACGAAATAAATCGAGGCGAAGCGAGCACCTGGCCACCGGATCAGAGTGACCTTGGACGAGGGACGCTTAGCACTTAGACTGAGGACCAATCCTCCTCTACCGACTGCTGAATTATTATATCTGATGTAATGAAAGGCCTCGCTCGCCGTCTGCTTGTTTGCCGAGCCTGCGAATACAGTGAGAAAACAACTCGCTGACAAATATTATGTGGGCGATTATGCCGAGCACAAACAAATGTCGATGTAACAATTTGTTCAATAAATATTTGCGTCCGCGAACATTATTGCATGAGGCTCGGAAACGAGACACGAAATACATCCGGTGGGCAATTCGGGGCCCACAATGAGACTTAGTCATGCGTATTAAAGAACACTTCGTTACATTTCGTACAGGGTGGAGTCCCGCGGTGGGTCATATGGCGAGTTAATTATTCGGCCAATGAAGAAGCGCGCTGTTGCTTCGCCACCGTCGCTGGAGCCAAAGCAATAACTTTGCGCTCTCCACTCTAAATAAATACAAAGCACTTAATAATTATGAAAATTTTTAGTACTGTATGTAAGTAGTGAACTTTCTTTAGCTCAAAAATTTAAAGATGTACGAGAACGCGTGCGTCGGCGCATGCACTTTTAAAAACACGTACAACACTCAACAATATCTATAGATACAACTCATCAAATATCTAGGACTAAAGTTATAACACTTGACGTTTGGGAAAATTTTGTACGTATTTTAAATAAAGCCATTATATTTCTGTTATCAGTCATAAATAAACCATCTTCTATCTCCATGTTTCTTACAAATTAATCAATTTCGTCTTCTTCTTTCATCCGTGCAGGAACGGAGAAAGAATACAATTTCCTGCGTTGGAGCGGCCTGTCGTAAGAGGCGACAAAACAACCCACAGCCAGGTGGTAGGGCATTTGCCCGACTGCCCGACCAACCTTGAGTTGTGTTCCGGCATTAGTGACCAGGTTCCAGTCACCCTTAAGAGAGCAACAGTGCATTTGTAGCACCTTTGGTGTTGCAAATGTCCATAGGCGATGGTAACCGCTTTCCATCAAATGGGCCGTCTGCCTGTCTGCTGATCTCCTGCAATAAAAAAAAAGAAAGAAATTTCGATATTAATGTTTGCCTGCTTAGTCCTTAATATTCATTATACACCAGCATTCGAAGTCAGAGAGCGTGTCCGCCATGTGCAAATGGTAAACAGCTCATTAACACGATGAAACATAACTAAGAAATTCATATCAGAACTGCGCATCACTAATGATCTATTATATTCCGCTCTCATGTATTTACTTATATTTCTCGGCACAAATTATCCTCTTTCCGGAATAACAGTGTATCCATTTGAAAACCAAAACCCCATTGATTCTGAGAAATTTCAAATATTTCTGGAAAACCTAGGTAATATTACAGCATTTTTGTATTACATTAAAGTATTTCAATATTAGAGTAACAAATAATTACGAAATGCTTCCATACATGATTAATCCCTACGCAAAATTCCCGGATTCTCCTGAATTAAAGAGTAGCTACCGACCGGTGAAGATGCACTAAAATGAATTCAATATTCTGCAAATGAAAGATTATACCCACTATCCTCATCTCTATCATCACTTAAGATCGGGTGAACTGGTAACTAAACGTGATCCTATATCTTTAAAAGAAACCCTCATCGCTGGTCAGCGAAAGCCGCAACAATTTCGTGTCGCTCGTAGCTTTATTGTGTAATATTTATATGGACTTTCTAATTTGTGATGAGAGTCATACTCAACTCCTGAACGAAAACTAAGTTAATAAGCTCTATTGATCTTCGATTCAAACAAAACAAGGTCCAGGATGGAGATATGTTCTAGTCCAAATTGCTACCGAGATCGACTATGGCGTCGGGAGGATTCCTTTGCGCCGCTCAACACTCGGCCAATTCCTTCCAAGTTCCTTAGAAGATATTGTCAGAGAAACTGAGGCTTGTTTAGTGCACTTGTTTTATGTACTGTCTGAATGAATTAGGGCTCATACTATAAAATGTATATTGAAAAGATAAACAGATTCCTTATTGCAGGTATCCCTTAAGTCCGTTGTGTTGTCGTGGATTTAAAGAGGATCTAATTGTAGCAGCTGCTATCGCGCGAGACGTGTGGTGACGGCGCCTCACGTCCGTGGTCAAGCACTGGCCGCGAATCAAGTCGTGCTCCAGCGTGTAGTGTCTCGTTAATGGCCGGCCCTCGCAGAGGAGCCGCTAATGACCGGCGCCGCCGCCGCGCTGCCGAGTGCGCCCTCCACGGCGGAGTGGCCTCGACAGCGGACCGCACCGATCTCCTTCAATACCACTGGGCTTCGTCTAAGCGAGACTGATTTTATCGAAGCTTAATCACCTAGCATTCACTGTATCTAAAAGCATATGTACCTGCCGAAGTTTTTGAGTCATGTGTAATCTATCCGTGCAGGAACGGAGAAAGAATACAATTTCCTGCAGCCTGGCGGCCTGTCGTAAGAGGCGACTAAACAACCCACATCCAGGTGGTAGGGTATTTGCTCGACTGGATGGCGACCACGCCTGGTCTAGAGTATGCCGCCATAACAATCTTGTGTTGTGTTCCAGCATCAGTGACCAGGTTCCAGTCTCCTTTAAGAGAGCGGCAGCACATTTGTAGCACCTTTGGTGTTGCGAATGTCCATAAGCGATGGTAACCGCTCTCCATCAAGGGGGCCGTCTGCCTGTCTGCTGAACTCCTGCAATAAAAAAAAATAGTCTGTAGAGTGTATTTTTACCCGACTGCCAAGGAAGGGTCGTTTGTTAGTTTGTTACCTCGCATCTTCCAAACGGTTTCATGGCTTTCGACAGTTCAGGTATCGATATATTCATCTTAAAAACCCAAATGTCCTTAGATAGGTGTTTGAAAAGAATAAACAAAATGGAGGATTTTCGGCGCGAAATAGCAATACGTTAATAAAGAAAATTAACCAAACCTATCAAGTAGAGTATCTGTCAAAATAAAGGAAATTAAAAGAGAATTATAAAAATACAAATAAAATATACGTTTAAATAAATTGAAACCAATAAATGATTTTTGCTTTTTTATATCAATAGTTGTATTATTTTATAGCCTATACAAATTAATATTAATTAAAAATCTAAAATATCCTATAAATAAACCTAACTTAAAAATATATATACAATAATAAAAATAAAAAAAAACTAATATTAAAATAAAACCTATATTAAAGCCCGGCCAGACCCACCAGACCACTGTCGCTGGGCATTGTACCTAGAAGGCTGGCAGCATTACCTCGCTGGATACAAAGACTAATCCTTTGAGCGAGGTAAGCTCCAGCCTTCCGGTCTCCTGTTTTGTCCATTAGGCGTTTTTTAATTATTTTAAATAATTTGTGGGCACTCGGCCCCCATGGGCCCAAAGTCTCCACCCCAAACGGCTCAAATATGTAACCTGTTCCAAGGGTTACATATTTGAGCCGTTTGAGGTTTTCGGCAGAAGTGCAGTGCGACCGGCCCCAACTTTGGACTCCTGGAGATGAGAAGGCGCCAGTGTATCGACACAGGTGATAATTGTTTTGTTTATTTATTTATCATTAAAATGTGTGATCAAAAGAGAAGTCAAAATGGCATAGGAAAATGTCTGTTCTGGCTTTGTCTTCGTTGTATGGTCTCACTTTGGTCGTTCGTTTGTTTGCTTTTGACTTCTATCCTCGTTCGATTGTTAATTGTTGTACATATTAACAAACGGAATTCTCCTGTTTTAGCTGTATATATTTCATATCAATATGATCGATAGTACGTTGACTTCAGTACGGGACACTAAAAAGTCTAAAATAAAAATAAAAATGAAGAATTAAAAAAATAAAAAACTCAATTACGCACTAAAAAGACCCAAACAAGATTGAAAACAGAATTAAAATAACCTGTAAACAAAGTCAACTCTACTTCGGTTTAACAGACTATATCACGAGCTGAAAGCCTAAGTCCAATATCCGCATTAAGTTTAGTAGCCCGTGGGAGCCGAATTTATTTAGTTTTATAATTTGCAATTGGGTTCCGCTTGCTACTAAATGCGGGTGTTTAACTCAGACTTTCAGCTCATAATATAGTCTGTTAAACCGAAGTAGAGTTTACTTAGTTTACAGTTTAGTTTAATTTTGTATACTATTCTCAATGTCTTGTCTTTTTTGCAGTCGCGGCTTTAAAAAAAAAATACTATTGGACATTTTACTCGTAGAAATAATGTCGCGCATAAATACTCCTACCACGGGACTCGCGAAACGTTCCTGCCGAATAAACTATAGACACAATCTCTAAACTCAATGAGTAGGAGCAATGGTCTACAGCTGCAGTTCAGTAAGTCTTAGTATCGGTAGTATACTTACGGCAAAGGAATGGTTGTATTTAGTTATTATTAATTCAAAATTGGAACAGGATTGCGCTACGTCTGTTTGTGGTTCTAAACCAATGTTACTTTTAAACTCTTTTAGTTTTGTAAAGAAAGCACTCATTGAATTGTAGTCCTCTGCCCCTCGCACTGGAAAACATTTGTTTCAAAGACTCGCCGACTGTCGTCAGAGGTGAGGAAGTAACTGTCCGTATTGACAGTCGCTAATTGCAGCTTGAAGTATGTGCTGCGCGCCAGAGGCCGGGCCGGCTCCGTCGAGGGGAGGGGGCCGGCCGAGGAGGAGGAGGAGGGGAGCCAACAAACCTTTTCATGTTGCTAAGAAATTTTCATCATTTACTAATGAGAAAATCTAATATCTTGTAAATTAGTTAATTGGAAAGTTCTGTTACAAGATTGTGCGCTTTGGAACCGGGGTCAAAGAAAAAGGCGGTATGCATTGTATGGTACGCTCTGTTGTCATTGTAATTGATAATAAACTGTTAATATTTGAAATAAAACTGAGACACTTTTCATCATGTTACAAAACGTTGCGACTCATTTTGTTCGACTGTACAAATTTATGACGTCACAAGTGTGTATGTTCTCTTCTATCTCCTGTTCATACTTCAGTATGACATATTCTGGACGCATGCATATTTCCTTCTCTTTTGTATACTGGTATATATATACATACATACATAACTTCACGCCAGTTCCCTTGTGGGGTAGGCACGAACAACAGAGTGCCATTTAGGCTTATTCTTACACACCTCACTTGCCTCTTTGACATTCATAACTCTTGTCATGCAATCTCGTCTGTTCTTAAGGCTCCTGACATCACCTTCTGCTAGTACACGATCAATTTGATCATGGAAGGTGTGTCGTGGCCTTCCACGACTTCTGCATCCATCCACTTTTGCATTGTATATCTGTTTAGTCATTCTTTCATCATGCATTCTTTCCACATGCCCGAACCACCGGAGCATTCCTTTCCTTACCTTCACCCCGACACTCTCTTTCAGACCAACTCTCTTTCTTACTTCAGTATTACGAACGCGGTCCGCGAGCGTCACTCCGCAGACTGGTATATATATATATATATTTATATATATATATATATATATATATATATATATATATATATATATCTGCCCCCCCCACCGATTATGGCTTACCGCACGAAGATGCCACCAGTGTCGTCGGATTTAGTTTGTAGTGTTAAATAAACAGACATGTTAGAAATAATAAGGTTTTTGGCAAGTGCAGTGAGTTGTTGAAACAAACTAAATGGCGGCCGCCCTGGAAAGTGATTGTTATTTTTTAAATGATTGATTGAGCTAGTTTTAAGATATGTGCATGATATATACTTATGAAGCCAAAGGCGGATATAGTGTTTGAATATAAGTTTGAGTAAGCCTATGTAATATTCACTTATTTATTGTTGTGTGTGTACAAGTAAGAATAATTCAAATTGTCTGCTTTGGCTTCTAAATATCCAATTCCAATTCCAATTCTCTATTCACATTTTTTCATAAACATAATATTGCGACAAAACTTTGTATTTTCTTAAGTTTTCGTGACTAGTACATACAACACCAACACTTTATTAGACAAATCTTATACTAATATATAAAGCTGAATTTGAATTTTCAAAATCGGGGAGGGGGGGGGTTTAACTGTTTTTACTAGTCCACGCGGACGGAGTCGCGGGCAGAAGCTAGTCTTTTATAAAAGTGAATTAATAAATTCGGGGGTTCGTGGTTTTAATTAAAACCACGTAATTACTAGACAGATGAGCTTGAGATGGTAACAAGGAAATTTGAAAATATTTAGAAACATTCAACTAGCTTCGAGCAGTCTGGCCTTAACCTCGACCCCTACACGCGCTTCTCTCTCAAAATCTATTCAAATTTTCTATTTATTTAATATAATTACAGAAATGGTTATTAATAACTCTATATGTTGGATATAGGTAGTGCATCTCGTAGAGGGAGGGCCAAGTTTTAATTGGAGGCAGGGCGCATGTTGCTTCGCTGCACCCAACTATCCGACAAGTCGATCGCAACACGACAAATATTCATTTACGGCCTTATTCATATTAAGTCAGAGTTACTTTAAAGGCTTAATGCTTATGGTTCTTAAAGAATACTTCAAACTTACTCTAACTCAATATGAATAAGACCGTTAATGTAGAATTTACGCTTCAATAACTAGGAAGTTTCAGTAAAAAATAATATATATTATTACAGGTGTTTGCCCATGGCTTGACTCGCGTTAATATTATCCCAAGGGAACTATACATTTCCCCGGGACAAAAAGTAGCCTATATGCTATACCAGACTATATTTTGTCTCTGTGCCAAATTATATAGATCCAAATTTTCGTATTTATAATATTAGTAAATTTAGTATAAAAGTATAGACTGTTCATCAAAAAGTCGTTGAAATATATTTTTTTTTTATTGCATGAGTTCAGCAGACAGGCAGACGGCCCACCTAATGGTATGCGATTACCATCGCCTATGGACATTCGCAACACCAAAGGCGTTACAAATGCGCTGTAGCTCTCTTATGGGAGTGTGGATCCTGGCTACTAATGCCGAAACACAACTCATGGTTGTTATAGCGGCATACTCTAGACCAGAGGTGGGAGGCATCCAGACGGGCAAATACCCTACCAGCTGACTGTAAACTACCAAATTACGTTTCGGCTGTACAGGTGCCAGTGACAGGCGACGCACGTGGATTCAATTAGAAGATAGAGAAGCGCGAGGCACATGCAACTTATATGTTCAGCGCCTCGCTAGATCCCCATGCTCGGATATGGCATAGAGTGGTGACCGCGCAGTGGATCAACTCCAAGCAAACACTGAATTTGCACTGACATAATGCATTAAACTAATTGTTTGTATCACAAGACTCGTTATAATGGTTGTTATTTAAAAAAAAATGTTTTTGTCTAGCATCTGTCTAACTGAATATTAATTATCTCAAAAACTACTATGGCTAGAGCTAGGCTAGAATAAATATAAATTGAAAAGTTTGCGAAAACATATTTTTTTAAATATGTTTTGTTAAGTAATTTCTTGTCAAGTATTAAAAAAAAATATATAATGATATTGTAATTTTTTTTCGCCTCCTTAGCTTTCGAAAAATTGACGAACGAACGAAACAATAAAATTATTTCTTATATCATATGCACAATTTTGGAAACCAATGTTAATAATATCATAATAAAATCTTAAACGTAGGTTGCGTGGTTCCGCTTTGTTTCGCTTCGTTCCGGTACGCTTATGGCGGGCGTAGTACAGCGGAGCGCGTCTAGTAAATTTGTCTCGATATCTTTATGACTCCACTTTTATAAAAATAAAATCGCCTTTTTATATACATATTTCATTTTATAGCATTTTGATCGTGTACTAGCAGAAGGTGATGTCAGGAGCCTTAAGAACAGACGAGCGTGCATGACAAAAGCTATGAATATCAAAGAAGCAAGTGAGGTGTGTAAGAATAAGCCTGAATGGCGCTCTGTTGTTCGTGCCTACCCCGCAAGGGAACTGGCGTGAAGTTATGTATGTATGTATGTATTTTATAGCAAAACTCTCGAAGAAATATATTGTACACTTTACTCACATATGAAAGACAAATGACCACTCATAAATGAATATATAACAAAATATTTTGCAGCGACAAGTACTTTATTACGAACGTTTTACATCGTATTCTGTCTACACGACAGCTATTTGTAGTGGATACACTTACCACGTTCATAGTTGTAGATATTTTTATATTCTTTACTTTGCTTAAGAAACCACGATACTAGTTACCACACGCTCGGTTTTCCAACTCAATTATTCGCTTATACATGTCTATTAGAAACTTTCGTAATAATCGCAAACTCGAAAACTTGGCATATTGAAATATAATTCTCTCATAAACATGCATTTTTAAGTAGAAATCTCAAAACTTTCAATTACAAACAGGTATTTATCTATCCCCCGGCAATGAAAACTACAAAAATGTCAAAAGGGACAACATCAGCAAAAAGGACAAAAAGCGCAACATGGAGAAAAAGGACAAAAAAGAGTCGAAGAGCAAAAGAGCAAAAGGGCAAAAGGGCAAAAGGGCAAAAGGGCAAAAGGGCAAAAGGGCAAAAGGGCAAAAGGGCAAAAGGGCAAAAGGGCAAAAGGGCAAAAGGGCAAAAGGGCAAAAGGGCAAAAGGGCAAAAGGGCAAACGGGCCCAAGGGCAAAAGGGCAAAAGGGCAAAAGGGCAAAATGGCAAAAGGGCAAAGGGGCAAAAGGGCAAAAGGGAAAAAGGTCAAAAGGGCCAAAGGGCAAAAGGACAAAAGGGCAAAAGGGCAAAATGGTAAAAGGGCAAAATGGCAAAAGGGCAAAAGAGCAAAATGGTAAAAGGGCAAAAAAGCAAAAGGGCAAAAGGGCAAAATGGCAAAAGGGCAAAAGGGCAAACGGGCCCAAGGGCAAAAGGGCAAAAGGGCAAAAGGGAAAAAGGGCAAAAGGGCAAAAGGGCAAAAGGGCAAAATGACAAGTGCTACTTTAAGAGAAACATAGCAACAACCTCTTTTGATCTACGCTATGTTTATTGTTCATATATAATCATAATTTCTAATCATAAAATAAATTATATATAACTATCCACTTCAAATTTCTTACTTATTTATTATTATTACTATTAATTACTTAATGATCTACTTTTGTTATTGTTAATAAATGTCTATATAGCTGTGTTAGCCAGGACGTAAGGATACGACTAAACAATGAGAGTTGTGTATAAAACTCGCTCTCATTGGTTGGAATTCAAAAATGTAAAAAGACACGGGCTTTTAATTCAGTTAGGAGAGAGACTTTTCGCACTACTGAAAGATACTTACTAGTGTGAAAATAAAAGCCAGTTTTCAGATCGAAGTTAAATTTTCAAGAACCTTACATCATGTGCAATATCATAGCATTCTCTTCATATTGATCAGTCCTTGCTTCTCAATTTATCCTACTTTATGATCAACGTTCGTAAGTTTTTTTATTTTATTTTTTATTGCAGGAGATCAGCAAACAGGCAGACGGCCCACTTGATGGAAAGGGGTTACCATCGCCTATGGACATTTGCAACACCAAAGTTGCTACAAATGCGCTGCTGCTCTCTTAAGGGAGACTGGAACCTGGTCACTAATGCCGGAACACAACTCAAGGTTGTTAATAAATTGTATTCTTTCTCCGTTCCTGCACGGATAGAACGGTAAGTGGCATACAATAGCTGTTTCAGTAATCATTTTTTTCTTTCTTCCAAGACTCCAATTGCTCAAAATAAATATCGGGTGCACTGTTCTGGCCCTGCTCTGCGGCTTTATCGCCACAACAACTGGGACAAGTTACACAAGTAATATTAGTGGGACCACTGTGCCGCCTACATTACCCTAAATACGAGTAACTTGGTAAACTGCGTGTCAGTTCAGTTTAATATTAACACCTGGTACAATTCCGGCTACATTCGGATCCCAAAAGTAGACAACACCTACACGTGACAGCTTGCACTTCAACAAAACATTTGTATGTCTCTATAGACCAAGGGCCATAAAAATGGCCCGGACTTTTAGAGCCCTTGCGTGGGGCCATGGGATGGCCAACACGTGGAGGTCCCTTGACAAATTTAATGTAAATGTGGCGTGACACTGACCGGCGATTATCCCTGTCTACACCATATAATAATGCACCCAAGGACAAGCCCCGGCCAGTGTAGGACTATTGTGGGAAATGAGAACAAAAGGTACCGGACTATTGGGAAGAACTGCTAGTGGAACTAGGGCTGTGGGACTATGGGGACTCGCCACTTCTTGCATGGGCCTTTAAAAATGCCGTGCAAGTTTGGCGAGAGGCAACGTGGGTGTGAGTGGCTAAGGGGTGCGGAGAGGCGGGCCGCAGGTTCACCGAAGCTACTTGCGACTTAGACTTTTACTTATAAGCTACTTTTAACAAAACATTATTATTACAAAAGCCGATTCGATTGACGAGCATTTATTAACATTTGCTTTTCCGTAATCATCATTTGATTCGACGTAATGTGTATGATGGGTGAAATGGTCTATTGGAAGGTCTAATCGAGTGGCAGACGAAGTGGTGAACTCGAATAAAAGGTAATGGAGGCGAGCCGAGAGCAAGAGCCCGCGCCTCACTTAAGTAGGGCATAATTTAGAGTGGTGCGTCGTCGAGCGCATTTATCTCGCGACTCTGAGCGGCGACCGCCCCTAAGCCGCGCTCATCCCGCCAAGGCCGAGCGAAAGTCCCCTCGGAATGCTTCCGTTTAAAACTAATCCCACGCTTTACTTACGAGCCGTCCTCTAAGCCTCGGCCACACATAGCGAACACTCGCTGCGAGAACTCACTGTGTGTGATAAGGTACTCGTTGCGAGTAGTCATTATTCCGCTCAACGCGCTGCACCAGGCTACACTTCCGGGCTACAGGTCGTCGTTGCAGTTCCTATAAAAGAGTATTAGAAGTCCCAAATCGTTCTTTGTTTTTTTTTGATTGCAGGAGTTCAGCAGACAGGCAGACGGCCCACTTGATGGAAAGCGGTTACCATCGCCTATAGACATTTGCAACACCAAAGGTCCTACAAATGCGCTGCTGCTCTCTTAAGGGAGACTGGAACCTGGTCACTAATGCCGGAACACAACTCAAGGTTGTTATGGCGACATGCTTTAGACCAGGGGTGGTAGCCATCCAGTCGGGCAAATGCCCTACCACCTGGCTGTGGGTTGTTTTGTCGCCTCTTATGACAGGCCGCCCGGCCGCAGGGAATTGTATTCTTCCTCCGTTCCAGATATCTTTTCATTCGATCCACTTACGAACCCATTCTCGCTTTTTGTGAGTCGTGAGCTTAATGAGCATTTTGTTTGCTAACTTGGCACATGCCCATCGCATACACTGTTTTAGACGCGTGTGACGCATTGACAACCTATTTGTATTAGAGACACAGACTATCAAAATTCTCGTGTTGAACTCGCCGTTTATTCGCAGCGAGTATTCGCCGCGCGTCAGCGAGGTTTTGAGCGCCGACGCGGCGCCTTATCACTGCATCCCACGTGACTCGCGATACCTTCAGATTACAACTGTTTATTAACCGATGGTTCCACTGATACCACGGCCCGTGATGAATAAAGGAAGACGACTTCGAGATGATACCTATTCGATTCAGGAGGATGTCTTTGTCCCCCGCCGGAGCCGCTGCAATGCACTCGCAAATTGCGACGAGTGCCGGTGCGGGCGGACGCGCGTGCAACGGACGCAACAAAGCGTTGCGAACGACAAAGGGCGGCTCGGGGCCCGACGGAGCACCTGCCCGCGAGCGCGACTCCCGGCTCCCCGCATTGTTTTCGCAACTGAAATAGAAGACATTTTCACCGCTATTCTAAGCCGGCCGCGTCAAATGTATTTCCAAGCGTTTGAATAAAACAAAACATCCTGATTCGTACTTCATATTTACATACAAAACATTGAACAATACCCTCTTTTCAGCACTTTATTTCTCATAAGAATAAATTAAATGTTATTATGCTGAAAATAATACAATGGGAGTAGTCGTTCATTTTTTAATAAATTCTAAAACAATTTTCACAGAAAGGAGCGGTCATTTACAAAAAAATATTTTTATTGTCACCAAAACTTACGTATAAATTTCACCGTAGAATTAAGACTGTTTGGATACTAATATCTAAACTAGGCCAAGCCTGTACCTCTTAGGTGTTAGTCCCTTCCAGTGACTTAATAATGTTACATGCCGACAGAAGTGAATGCACGACTGCCTGCCATAAAGCACAGTTTATTACCTTCCCGCATTTGGACTTCTTTGTTTACTTAGAAAAACAGTCTATTGTGTATTGTACTAGTTTATGGACCTTCGCAGGAATAATTAAGCAGGTGTGCGGATTACGTTTTCTGGGAAACACCCTCGACGCTTGGCAGGTAGACATATTGTAGGGGGGGGGGGGGAGGGGAGGCACTTAAGCGACGATTACGATACGAGCAAGACGTGTGCACATGCGATGAGCTATATAGTGACGGACTTTGTGCGTGTTATTGAATCGTGCAGTTTGTACTGGTTGTGTTTAGTTATATTTGTACCTGTGTTTTACGTATTTGTATAGTTCTAATAAATTCTATAGTAATTCCAACGGCATTTTAATTCGAGTCCCGTACTCGTAACAATAACTACATTTATGTAACAAACAAGGATATGCCCACGACTTCGTCCACGTTTGACTTGAAATTCCCGCAAGATTCCCGGGACACACATTACCACAGCATTTAAAAAAATAATCATGCTATCGTTTTAGTGTAAACTGTGTCGGCATAAGCCAATTTTGATGCACCCAAACAAGTATATACTAAAAAGTAACGCAGATTTGCACCAAGCCATAGTGAGGCTTATAAGGATCCATGTCTGCGAAGGAATGTCAATCGACAAACCAAGGGAAAAGGTCGATTCTGAACTAAGTTTTCTAGTGTACATTAAATAAATATCAAATTACGATCATTTGACCGCACCTCAGTTGATCGCAATCAGTGAACACGCATCGACTGATTTGATTGATTGGATACCTATTAAAAATGAATAATTTTCATAATTTCCATATTGCATAAAGTGAGATTTTACTAATGTATGGAAAGAAAGAACATTTTGTTGAAAAACAACCATTTCCATTGGTATGCCGTTTAACTTTCCTTCACAGAAATTGATCCTTACAAGCTACAGTATGACTTGGTATACTAATACAGAATGTGTTGATTTTTTCAAAATCAGTCAATTCGATTTCTGTTTTCGTCAAAACGGGCCTCGAGCTCCTTTGAGTATTCATCAAAAGGTTAAAGTTAACACAACATTAAGATAATTTTAATGCTTAAACTTTAATACGCTTTTGACACCCTTTAATACGATGCACATAATTACTACGTCGTATGTTGTTACTCTCGCAAAAAATCTAGACGACTATTTTGTAAGTTGATATTTATAAAATACCTGTTTATTTGATTGTCAACCATCTTATTGTACAATTCGATTTCTCATTTTATTTTAACAAACTTCCGTCAATGTATGCTTATGTCATACAACCATCTATAGAAATAAGTTGATACCACTAAAACCAACTCTATAAGGGACTACATATAATGAAACATTCGCAAAAGTACTGGTGAAAATTGGTTGAGCTGTAATTTATGTTGTTATCGCTTCACAATCTCCAACATCATCTATCCATATTCATAGCCGGACATTAACTCGTTAATCCGTTAATCGTTAATTAACGAAGTTAACATTTCGAGTAACGGATTAACTTTTAAGTTAACTTAAAAATATGTTAACGGACTCGTTAACTTCCGTTAAATTTTCCAAAGTCCGTTAATCGTTAATCCAGCAACAAATCTTTAAAGTGCAAAGCTCAAAGTCGCATCAAAATGTGGCTAGACATAAATTCGAAAGACTCATTAAATGATGCGGCATTCCTCGGAGAACAGATATTCGCAAATTTGTTTATTAAATATAATACTGCTATTTATTATTTACTGCTATACCCTCAAGCGCTGCAGTTGAACGTCTTTTCTCCACGGGAGAAAATATACTACAGTTGAAACGAGCCTCGCTTTCAGACGAGAACTTCAACATATTAATGTTCATGAAGGGGAATATTCATATTATGCCAGATGACTAAATTGACAGATAAATTGGACGGGTTAGTATCGTTTCGTCTAAGATGTAAGTGGTCTATTAGCAATTCGTCTAAATAGGAATTGGTCATTATATTACTATCAAATCGTCTTAAAATTAGTTCGTCTAATTAGTGTTTCGTCCAGAACGCAACTAGTCTATCTTAATAAAATAACTTCTAATCCTTAATCCAAATGAATGAAAATATTGTTTGTCAACATACATACATTAAACACTAAAAATATACCCGTCTTTTTTTTGTTTCTAACCTGCTAACTTCCAGAACCAACAGTTTTTATAAGAAGATACAATCTTTATCACGTGTTAACGAATTAATGATTAACGTTAACTTGCGTTAAATTTTCTGAAATGTAAGGCTTTAACTTTTAATGAAGTTAACTTTTTCAGTAACGGACTAGCGATTAACGAAGTTTTATATTACTCTTAAAGACGCTTGCAAACTTACTCTAAGTCCATATGATCTGATGATAAGACCATAAGAGATCATCATGTTTTAAAGAGCTCTAAGATCAAACACTTTTCGCAGTGTTTTGTTTTGTATAATTATCTCACCTCATGATGAAGCCCCACCATCTGTTGGCGGTTGTCTCTCGTGTGAAATGTTAACGCGATTAGATCCGCCCGCTCTGCTAAACCGATTACAGCTCGCAGTTCATCTTTTATTAAAGCTTAACACACCCTCGCTACCTGAATATATGGCGCAGCAACAGATCACACCGAGTTTACAGTAATATCTTCTAAGAGATACGTAATATTGGTATCACATTCATATGGTAGATACAGTGAAGTGAGCGACTTTACATCATAAAGGCAACCTGTTTTCTAAAGAGAGAAACATAATTTTTCATGTATTTTAAATCGCTTTAATGTAATGCAAAATATGTTAAAGTGAGAATTTCACGTGTGCCGCGCCACGAAGCCAAGCTTATGCGGTCTTTTGAGTGTTGCGCCCAACTGGATATCATTTCAGCATGAAGAGTTCCGACAGCATCGCGAAATGTATTCAGCGCTCGTCTTTCGCAGACCATTCGGACATTGAATGAATGATTTGTTAATTTTGTGTTTTTAATTTGGCGTTAGAGTTTACGTCGTTCCGTGAAGATTAGTGGCCGCGTAATTGACTGAATCGACAAACAAATTTAAATCTTTTATTCAAAGTTCTGACTAATTTTTAATAATAATAATCGGCAGACAAACACATATTATATATCCCCAAATTAAGCAAGTTACGCTTGTGTTATGGGTAATATACAAGGGACCACTCTGGGGCCGATCCCAGACACCCAGACCATAGTAAATAACGGAGAAAATACGTTTCCGAAGTTTACTATACCAGAAATCGAACCCGGAGTCTCTGCGTTGCAGAGAGGTAGGCCGGCAAAGGCTTAGCCCGCTCAAGCACAGAGGCCGTCTAAATAATGACTAGAGCTGCGCTGCTATTTTGAAAAAAAAAGAACCCCTGTTAATCGTCTCGCCCGTTCGTTCATCTTAATACTATACAGATATTACAGACATTTTTCTCAAAATCTTGGGTCTATATAAACTAGCTGAACCCGGCAGATGCGGTCCTGCCCTTAAAAAATAAAAATCTGGAACCCGGTTGCAACGCCATATACTGAGTCTAATTGTGAATCTAAACCATCTCGGGACCCACTTGCATACACCCAAAAACATTAATTAAAATTGGTTCAATCGTTTTGGAAGAGTTCAGTGAGATACATACAAGAAGAATTTTATATATAAAAAGTTTTGGGCCAGAAACCTTCGCGTACGTCCTCAGGACACCCTCCTAAAGTTTCATCATAATCTGATCAATGGTTTAGGACCGCATCAAGGACAAACATACAAACATTAATTTTTATATATAAGAAGATGAAAACTGTAGTGTATATTGTGCCACAAGATTGTGTAGTGAAATCGCGATAAAATAAAGATTATGAAAGGTCGTTATACATATGTCGGGTTCACGCCGGGAGCGAACGAATGACGCTCCGAGAATAACACAATAATAATCTGAAATATTATAATCAAAGTTTATTACACTAGAATTATTACAATACTGCACACTAATACACAGAAATATTAGGACAACTCCAAGAGTTGCATCCACGCTTGTCAGGTGTCGAGCAGCAATTTGCCCTTCAAGAATATTGCGATTATCAAGCAGTAATTATCGACCACATCATATTATGTGCTCCTCGTCCAAGACCGCCAATGCAGACCGTCGGTCGTAGACTTCGTTGTAGACTAGTAGACTGTCGGTTTAAGACCGCCCCTCCTCTGCCCGAACACCGCGCACTTAACAGGTCCTCGCAGCGCGTCGCAGTGACACCATCCGGTAATGCTGTGGCGCCACTTCGGTTACACTTCCGCCATACGCACTAACCTCCAACATCCGGTTACTCCATTTCCGATATCTGTCAGCCCAATAAATAAATGCTTCTACATTGACATCCGGTCAAACAACTTCCAATTATTACATGAAAGAACACTATCCGGTTATTGACCACCTCCGTCATATGGTTATTTTATAATAACAAATACGATTCCTGCACATACATAACTGAGGATTGCAAACAGTTTTTTAGTATAAATTGTCGCGTAGATATTATTGTTAGATCTTGAGAAATTATCAAAACGAACTTTTCACAGATTTTTTTAAATGAAATCAAGAGGATCCAAAAACCGTTTTAATAAGATGTTGTAAAATATTTTTTATGGAAAATGGCCCCACCGTGGCCCGGTGGCCTTTCCGCTGCAAACTTACCTTTTTCAAGATAACGCCATTCTTACTTTTGTTAATTCAAAATAATTTTGTTCCCAAATTTTGAACACAATTCTATAGGGTTTCCGTAATTTGTTATAAAAATAACTTAAGTTCATTTTTTGATCTAACAACTTTGTGACATTCCGAAGAAATCGGTGCTCATCCTTGAACAACTCGAATGACATAAGCTTGCCAAAATACAAGCATAAAACAATGGATGCCTATTTACGTGAGCTGTAAGGCGAGCAAAGTTTAGAACGGTGCCTGCCGTGTTCCCGACCTCGGGTGGAGCGGGGCCGCGATGACGCCACGAGCCTTCTTATCATCTTATTATAATTAATTTTAAGAGCAATTCAAATTTGAAAGCCCTTTTGGGCCGATGCGTCTTCCGCCCTCCGCCCTCTGACGTCCGTCTTATTGACAAGTACTGCGAACTCAACCCCAGTGACATTATTATTGAATTGTACATCAATTTTCTTTAGACGTATACAAGTGTGTTGGTTGTTTGGTTGTTTGACAGCCAAATTGGGTTTAAGTTTATTTTTATGCAGGAACCTAAAAAATACAGCCATTCTTGTGGCGTCAGAGGCGACAAAAACACTCCCTGTTCTATGCTGCTATAATCACTTTCGGTCTTATTCATATTGACTTAGACTAAGTTTGAACGCTTTTTTCAGCTCAATATGATTAAAACCAAAATTAGGGATCTAAATAAAATACAACAACACAGAAGAATTGATGTCTAACAGAAATGTAAAAGACTTTATAGACTTTTGCATTAAAATTGTAAAAAGGGTAGTTTATAAAAATAAGAGCGATAGATAGATAATATTACATTATTACGTATATTTTTTATTATATAGAATAAATGTAAGTAAATAGATAACAGATAGAAAACAAAATAAGTCTACGAATAGTAATAGTTTAAATAGATAAGGAAATATCATCCGTGCAGGAACGGAGAAATAATACAATTTCCTGCGGCCGGGCGGCCTGTCGTAAGAGGCGAATAAACAACCCATAGCCAGGTGGTAGGACATTTGCCCGACTGGATGGCTACCACCCCTGGTCTAAAGTATGTCGCTATAACAACCTTGAGTTGTGTTCCGGCATTAGTGACCAGGTTCCAGTTTCCCTTAAGAGAGTAGCAGCGCATTTGTAGCAACTTTGGTGTTGCAAATATCCATAGGCGATGGTAACCGCTTTCCATCAAGTGGGCCATCTGCCTGTCTGCTGAACTCCTACAATAAAATAATAATAATAATAATAGAGTAACAAAACATCCTAGTATAAGAAGATAATAAATGTAAACCTAAAAGTAGTTGAGTTTGAGGAATAAAACCATATAAACAATGTATAAGATAATCATAGAAATAGCTCACCAAATTTATAGAATGTAAGGCCTCTATAAAAATTTGGAAATAAAAAAAATAAAAAGAGAATAAAAACCGAAAAAAAATACATACATACATAACTTCACGTCAGTTCCCTTGCGAGGTAGGCACGAACAACAGAGCGCCAGTCAGGCTTATTCTTACAACAGTCTCACTAGACCACACGAAACTTTGTCTTGTAATTAATCATACATTTAGGCTTATTCTTACACGCCTCATTTGCTTCTTTGACATTCATAACTCTTGTCATGCACGCTCGTCTGTTCTTAAAGCTCCTGACATCACCTTCTGCTAGTACACGATCCATTTGATCATGGAAGCTGTGTCGTGGCCTTCCACGACAAAAAGAAAATAAAACTAAAAAAGACAAAAAATTTACAAAAAGCAAAAAGCCCGGACAATGCAGTTCGTCCAGGGAGAGGGAGAATAAAAAAAAATATGATTAACACCGTTTGAGTGAATTTACACAATAATATTATAATTCTGCATTAAATTAAGCTGTAAGAAACAGCAAATCAACCTGCACCGGGACACGAAACTAATCCAGTAGGTGAACCATCAGAATGTCAATTTTGCAAATTCAAAACCACCGAAACTACATTATTAGAGTGTTTGACGAAAGGGAACTGAACTTGCTCCATTAAAGTGGAGGCGGTTTGTTTGTACGGCCCCCGCGGGTGGTGCGGGGGGTGCGGGGAGACCCTCAATCTCAAATATGTGTTCCACATGTTGTAGCGGCCCATTAATGAGTGCTGTTGGGCCTCTAAGCTCGTGTTTACGAGCGTCCCGAGGGCGAACGGGAGCTTTCTGTTTTCTTGACGTCGTTCCCAATTAAACAAATGTCGTATTGAAATCGTATCGACGAGTTGAACTAATACGATAATGAATACCGTCAACACTTTCACAGCGGCACTGATTTATCTGTACTTCCTTCCTGCGGAACGGGTAGTCTTACTAAAGCTACCATTGCGGCGGCACGAGTTTCTTTAGCTTGCGATGTTAGATGTTCATTATCATCACATAGATCATTTTAATTTTGAACTAAGCCATGCCTGTTTGAACCATTCGCATGTCCCGCCGCACATTCTTTACACTGGTAATAATGGTTCGAGGGTCCTGCGCTGGGCATCCCGGCTGCGGTGCACCGCGGCCACCTCGGTCCCCCTCCTCCTGCCTCCATCTCCTGCTCCAGTGGTTGGCATTAATGTCGCTGGTTTTGTACACACAACTTTACATATGTATTTACTACGTACATTTCGAATTCCTTCGTATTAATTTTCATGATATTATTAAAATAGGTATACACGACTTATTTTCATATTATCCTACATACATACATACATAACTTCACGCCAGTTCCCTTGCGGGGTAGGCACGAGCAACAGAGCGCCATTCAGGCTTATTCTTACACACCTCACTTGCTTCTTTGACATTCATAACTCTTGTCATGCACGCTCGTCTGTTCTTAAGGCTTCTGACATCATATTATCCTATTTTTGTTAAAACCTATTTACAAATTAAATTATACTATAAATATAATTATACTTACAACATAAGTAAAAAATTGACTCCAAATCGCTGTCGGCGGGGAGCGTGCCCAAAATGCAGGCCGCATTTCCGCGTCGGATGGCAACGCTGGTGTCTTGCTCTAGGTGCCAGCCAGACTTATGGTCACGGGAGACCTCAGTTAGATGCGTGGGGTCTCGATTCTACTTTTTGTTGTTGTATATAAGAATGGACGGACGGTATTACGCATCGGTTATCTCAAGGTGCGGGCTTTATTAGGACGTTTACATTCACCGTCTACATGTAGTAATTGTGACAATTCTTAGGTAGTTTTCTAATTAAGTTACCTAAACATTATAAGTTAGTTTCCGGTCAGGACTCAAACCGGTCCCTTACAGAAGCGAGTGGTACTATGTTTAAACTTTTTAAAAAATACGCTTACACGCATATTTATAACTTAAAGATGTTAACGATGTTCCTTCATACAGACTAGTTTTGAAAATATCTACAATAGAATGTTTGTGATGTTAAGACGTTGTCTTCTTTTGCAGGAATTCCTGTTCGCGTAATGGCGGCGGGCGCCATACTCACAGGAGCAATCAATTAAAACTTAATGGAATAATAATTGAAATTTCTTAACAACAAGCGATGCATAATTAACAAAGTGAAGCGGTGCGTAAGTAATTCACGAACTCATTTGAATGTTGTGTGTGAAGACTTTAGACTTTATCCTTGAGTTTTCGGTTCAGGCGTCAAGTGTCGTCGAACACGCCAACTGTCGGCTGCGCAGACGAGCCCCGAAGAGACACCTGGGGAAACAACTCCGTACCCGTTTGTAGGGTTACCAAGTCCAAAACAATACAAAGAGAGACAATCAAATATTGACTGATTCCATACCAAACTGAATATCATCTAAATTGAAACTTTGGTTTATTCCGTTCAAATGACAAGATATTTTGAATTTTATTTTTTTATTTTTTATTGCAGGAGTTCAGCAGACAGGCAGATGGCCCACTTGATGGAAAGCGGTTACCATCGCCTATGGACAATTGCAACACCAAAGGTGCTACAAATGCGCTGCCTCTCTTAAGGGAGACTGGAACCTGGTCACTGATGTCGGAACACAACTCAAGGTTGTTATGGCGACATACTTTAGACCAGGGTTGGTAGCCATCCAGTCGGGCAAATGCCCTACCACCTGGCTGTGGGTGGTTTTGTCGCCTCTTACGACAGGCCGCCCTAACGCAGGAAATTGTATTCTATCTCCGTTCCTGCACGGATACACCAATTTTCTGATTTTCTTTTGTCTTCTCATATCTGTCTTGTAATCGTGTAACATTAAGTATATTAAATGTTTTTATATCCTTAATAAGCGTTTTAACCTACTTTAAAAAAAGGAGGAGGTTCTCAATTCGTCGGGATCTTTCTTTTTATGTATGTTCACCGATTACTCCGAGATTTATGATCCGATTTACGTTATTCTTTTTTGTTCGACGCGGAATAGCTGCCATTTGGTCCCCTAAAATTTTGACATAGTTTGAAACAGTAGTTTCATTTTATGAACATTTTTTATGAAAAATTTTCCATTCCCTTCCATATGTACACCGATTACGCTGAGATTTATGATCCGATTTACGTGATTTTTATTTAGTTTGATGCGGAATAGTTGCCATTTGGTCCCTTAAAAATTTGACATAGTTTGACCCAGTAGTTTTCATATTATGAAAAATTTTCCATATCGTTCCATATGTACACCGATTACGCTGAGATTTAGATAATATATATTAATAATAATAGCTTTAGAAATAAGTTATTTTATACTTTTTAGTTTTTGAAGTCGGTTTTTTTAAATACCCATAAAGAGGAATCTACTGCCAATTCTCAATATTCATACAAATAGAAGAACAGTTTCGGTCTAATGGCGCCTTTACTGACATCAGGGAATGCCAGGTTTGTATATTGTAGGGGGTTTTCCTACATACGATGTTAATGATAGAACGTTTTAAGATGTTAATTGTTTATTGCTTAAATTATGGTAATGAAAATGATGGTGCTTATGATTATGCTCTAAGATCAATGGCTGTTTAGCCGACTGAAACCGCTGACACGGCAATGTACTTCTGTTGCTAGCCCGTACATATATATCACTTTTTTTTCCCTTTACCACTATTATAAATTACTAGTGGCCCCGGCAGACGTTGTCCTGCCTTTAAAAAATAAAATTCTAGACCCCGATCCCAGAGCCACCTACCGGTTCTAATTGCGAATCTAAACCATCCGGGTACCCACTCAAACACACAAAAACAAAATCACCAAAATCTCTCCAGGTTATTAGGAGGATTCCAGAACCCGATCTCAGCGCCACCTACCGGTTCTAATTGTGATGCTAAAAGAGTAATATAATTTTTTTATTCTAAGTCATGACAAAATAAGATTAAAAATCTTGCCAAAAAATTAAAGTTTATAATTAACAAATAAAAAATAGGGGTTGATCGTAGAGGGGTGAAAATTTAGGGTTGTATGTATTTTTTAATGCTGTATCCTAAAAAAATAAAATAAATCTAAAAGTTAAAAACAAAATAGCGGTGGACTACCCTTAGCATTTAGGGGGATGAATAATAGACGTTCGATTCTCAGACCTACCCAATATGTACACAAAATTTAATGAGAATCAGTCAAGCCGTTTCGGAGGAGTATGGTAACTAATACTGTGACACGAGAATTTTATATATAAGATAATAATAGAACAGAAGACTGACATAATTCGTATACCTACCTACCTATAGTTTATGTGAAGTACTCAGCAGTAGGCAGACGAATGGAAGTAAACAGTATCTGAATACTAGATCCAAATTTCTTAATAACATTCACAGCATCTAGTGTGTTTACCAGAATACATTTGACGCGGAAGAAATAACCGTATTTAAAGCGAGTCACCGCTTTCTCGTGGAATCATCAAAATTCAGGGCACACCTTATTAGAATGTCGTTGACAAAAACAGTCGTTTAAATGACAACGCATGCACAAAGGCCCGGGATTAATTGCGGCCACAGTGCGCGCTCAACAGTCTCACTAAACCACACGAAACTTTGTCTTGTGATTAATCATACATTTAGGCTTATTCTTACATACCTCACTTGCTTCTTTGACATTCATAACTCTTGTCATACACGCTCCTCTGTTCTTAAGGCTCCTGACATCACCTTCTGCTAATACACTATCAATTTGATCATGGAAGGTGTGTCGTGGCCTTCCACGACTTCTGCATCCATCCACTTTTGCATTGTATATCTGTTTAGTCATTCTTTCCACATGCCCGAAACACCGAAGCATTCCTTTCCTTACCTTCACCCCGGCACTCTCTTTCAGAGCAACTCTCTTTCTTACTTCGGTATTACGAACGCGGTCCGCGAGCGTCACTCTGCAGATTTTGCGCAGTGCTCGCATCTCGACCGCGTTTACTCTACTTTCATGCTCTCTCTTCCATACCCAACTCTCGCTTCCATACGTGAGCGTAGGTACCAGCACCGCGAATTTAAAATATATTCTAATTGATTAATCAATTAGAATATATTTGTAATTACATAAGAAATCAATATTACTCAATTGTATGCAATTATTCATATCATGAATAATATAGAAACGCAGGACAGAGGTGATGATTTTAAATAATATAAAATTAGTCTATGACTCTGGTCAGCCAGGTTTGTTGTCACAGGTGAGTAGTTTGAAGCAGATCGCCTGTGGGAAGGATGTAAGTTGTACTTTTATGTATGCAAAATAAATTTATTTATTAATTTATTTAACATTTCCTTTTCGAAGGCTCAGAATTTTTTAAGGAGCTCGTATCAACGTAATATACTTATACCATTTTCAGTGGGATATCAAACTAAATATTACACAGGTAGAAATGCAAGGAGATCCCTCTTCATAATCATTATTACTTATTAGTCTCAGACTACCAATATACACCATAAGGTATAAATGGTTCGTTGATAGACTATTGTAACACCGATTCCAGATAAGTAGGCGATGGCTTGACAACAGCAAGCAGTTCACCGCTGCGGAGCTCGAACACTGTTCCTTGTGTAATAAACAGCTCAGAGCGTAGTTGGCTCAAACATTACACGATAACAAATTCGCTTTGAGTTGGGCGCCGGAGGGGGAGTGGGGGGCAGCGGCAGGGGCAGGGGGGTCGTTGTTTAAACTTTAATCACGCTCAAACTTAGCGCGAGGTACATATTCGTGTAAAGCCAGCGGTGAGATAGTGCTTTCGGGGTTCCCTCTATCCATTTCACAAAACCCAAGAGATTTGCATTAATTAATTTATTCGATTAGCTCGTGACGAAATAGTTACTTGACACATATAGCAGAGTAACTTCGAATGGCCAGGGTAAAGCTTTTAACATTGCACCTCAGGGACGTCGATTAATACTTCGGACTGCCAAGGAAGGTATATGTTTTTCGCGCGTGGCTATTACCTCGCGTCTTCGGCTTCACCACCATGTTAATGTCGAGGCCCTCCCGCTCCTTGGATAGCTATCATTCTCCTCCATGATAACACAGACTTAAACGGACTAAACTTCTTCAGTTGTAAAACTATCAAGACAAAAGGAAGTGCAGAGATAATAAGAGAAGTGTTATTACACACATTCTTAGTATAAATAATCTAGTATTTTAGGTCAGATTTAAATTGCTTTTTAGTATATTACTCATGTTTCTTGAATTAGATTGTAATTTTAATGATGTATATTTAAGACGCAGCATTTAGTAAAAAAAAACTCGATTTTCCAAACGGCTTCATGGATTCGACAATTAAGGTATCGTTATATTCGTCTTGATATTTGAAAAAAATAAACAAAATGGCGCATCTTTGACGCGAAATAGTAATACATTAATAATAAAAAAACCAAACCTATCGAGTAGGATGTCAAAATAAAGGGAATTAAAGGGGCACTACATTTATTTTTGTTCTTGCATTTTATCACTATATTTTGCATATATATATATATATATATATCTAAAATAAAAGAAATAATTTAAAAAACCAAAAATCTGTGAAACTTTTTTAGCCACGTTAGTGAATTGTTTGGATGGCAACGATAACGCGTGACGCCGTGAATTGAATAATTTAAACTTATGTGTATATTTGTATATATAGTATAAGTTATATATTTATTATTAAAATGTAAGTAATCGTACAATAATTACGTATACCACCATCACCATTTCTAATCAGCAATATTCTTACTATGGGTTGCCTGGAAGAGATCGCTTTTACAAGACCGCCCTTTGTATACAATTAGAATAATACTAGTTCCTAAGTTTTCTGTAATGGTGTACAATAAAGTTTCATCTATCTATCTACCTATCGATCTTCTTGATATTCAATAACTACTGTGCTGAAGGTATTTTCGTATTTATTTTATGAAACCAAGTGAACTCATCTCTTTATTTTTAGACCACTACCATCGTTACACCTACACTCTAATTCACTGTTATAACTGTCCGCTAAGTAATGAGTGCGTTTGCCCCAGACAGGTCACCATTCCAGAACAATACAGTCCATTCAATCAGGTCAGAAAGGACACAACGCGTGAAAAATGTATACAGATCCACGACATGGTTGTAGTGACCCCTCTCGCTGTATTTCCCAGCTGTGCATGTTTCGCGTTCGCGTGCCTAATTAAACATCCCCCCCCTCCCGCAGCCCCCTCGCCTCATTCATTCCGCCTACAACTAAAACAACCCAAAAATATTTACGCCTTTCCTTGCTGTTTGCAATTACCGGTATACCCTCTTGTTTTGTATAAGAAAAATTCAGTTGCATCGGAATTTGATTGCAGATGAGCATACCGCCTGTCGTTGCATTTACTGGCCTGCAGTTTGATGGTATACCATTTCTAGTTACTTACTGCTTCACTCTTTTAGATCTTAATTAGAGATGTGCCGACTAGTCGGCCAGTAGGTACCGTAGTTGGCGACTAGTCGGCGATTATTCGGCAAAGAGTGCCGAATATCCGGCTTCTTACTTTGTAGTTTACAATCTATACTTTAATACATTGTAGCCCATACACGGCGGGACTTTCTTTTTGACATGATTAAATTTTAATTGAGCTCTTTCACTTTAATGAATAATAACAATACTATGTTTAAACAAAAGTTAAGTGGGTGGCGACGCGAAGGAGCTTTTAAAAAAGACAGCTGGATTCCTTCGAGGTGTATAATGAACTGAAGATTACATTATTTTCTTACAGACTATATTGAAACCTTATACTACTAATTAATCTAAGGGCTTAGCCTACGTAACTCAAAACAATTTTTTTATTTTTACACAAAAACATCGCTCAGCCCTGTACAAAAGTAAAAATCAAGAAACATGCGAAGTAAACAAAACAGGCTCCGTCACGCTTACTTGCGCGCGAATCAGTTACAAACGAAGCGTCACGGAAATGCCCGAAATGTGATCGGCTAGTCGGCCAAAGTCATAATCGGCACATCTCTAATCTTAACTATATTTTTTTAATAGCTTGGCCACATTCAAATAGTTGTTCAGATGAGCGCGTACAAACATCACTTTGGTATAAATTCAACACTGGAATGGATATCCCAGAGAGGCCAAGACAGACGGCCCCAGCAGGCAGACAAATCGTGGCGGCATTAACAAGATACGCCAAAGGTAAACGAGTTTTGGCAAATTGGTCGGCCTAATCAGATATTGCGTTGCTTTCAGCGCCTACTACGGACTTGCTGCTATTCTTATTAATATCTAAACATTTATACGTTTGTTTGTTTCTTCTCCAGACCCAAGAGACGAACGATTCGTATGAAATTTAGCTGTTGCCCGGCTTCGCTCGCGTACTTTAAAAATATTCGCAATTTCAGTAATTATAAAAGGTAAAAGGCCTGTTCACTTTCTTAGTGTCAAATTTTCATAAATACTGATACAAGTGTACATTTATTGCTAACTAGCTGTGCCCGCATTGCATTACACACACACTTCACAAACAAACCAAGACACACAAAGAGCCTAAAAATTAATAACCCAGGCACAGAAAAGAAAAAAACATCACACATGGCACTAGATAGGACAATATATATAAGTATAGATATAAGGCCAACACTGCACATGCACTCCTCACAACACCAGCTTGTAACAGATACACTCTACATTAGTATAAGTTTAGTATTAAAACTAGAATAAATTAATATAATAAGTTATTCTTAAGGTACACCAAAACATAATTATTACTAAATTAATGTCACACACAGTAACAAAAATAAACAATAAGCGTGTATGGACTCTAAAATTTTTCATAGAAATTAAGTTGTAAAAAAGGGTACGGAACTCGAGTCCGTAGAGATATTAATAATAATAAAAAAAAACATCCACTATCTGCCAGTGAAAGTCACGTTAAAATCAGTACAGCCGTTTCAGAGATTAAATAAACAGACAAACAAAATTTTAAAAATTGAAATTTTGTTTTGAGTACTGTATATACTTTCATATACATTTAGTAAAACACTGTTATTTGGACATTACAAACCGACACTTCAATTTTATTTATCTGTATAGGTAACAAGTGTATGAAAAAGTTGTGCTTTTTACTTTGAAAATGACGGAGTTTTATACAGTTCATCCCCTTTTCACCCCCTTAGAAGTTGAATTTTAAAAAATGTTTTCTTAGTGAGACATTAAAAGTATTATTACAATTCGCCACAGTGGCAGGCAAAAGCACAATATCCATACATCCTAACATAACATTTGAATAGGCAAAGGTTACAATTGGATATGACAGACTACTATTGGGCGGTTTATTATTCGCTTGTAATGTTTCAAAAGTATCAAGTTTCCAATTTATTTAGACAGGTAGATGACCCGTCTGATCGAAAGCGGCACCATCGCCTATTGACATTTGTAACATCAATGTGCTGCCGCTCTATTTTTGTATTTTTATTGCAGGAGATCAACAGACAGGCAGACGGCCCACTTGATGGAAAGCGGTTACCATCGCCTATGGACACTTGCAACAGCAAAGTTGCTACAAATGCGCTGCTGCTCTCTTAAGGGAAACTGGAACCTGGTCACTAATGCCGGAACACAACTCAAGGTTGTTATGGCGACATACTAGCCATCCAGTCGGGCAAATGCCCTACCACCCGGCTGTGGGTTGTATTGTCGCTTCTTACGCCAGGCCGCCCGAACGCAGGAAATTGTATTCTTTCTCCGTTCCTGCACGGATAATGAAGGGAGACTAGAACCAACTGCACGAACAATGCTGTTTCACTTCGCTTTGGTTTGGTGGCGCGTCCTTTGAGCGGTGGCAGGCGTGGGCGCCGCCGGGGAGGTCGGCTCAAAGGCAGCCGGCGCCGGACGCCCTCATAACAGGGCAAGTTCACGAGCGCCATCGGTTTCAGATTACCCTTTGAATTCGCATAACAGATGTTATGAATGTGCAAAAATATTCAGTATAGCAGAGGAGACTTCTTTAATTAACGGTTAGGTTAGTTAGTTTCGCAGTGTCATTGGCAAAACTATGTAGTACTTAAACTTTATCGGAGCTTCGGTTTCATTTCATTTTGATTGTGTGCGGTTATTTGATTTACCGATGATATCCGTGCAGGAAAGGAGAAAGAATACAATTGCCTGCGGTTGGGCGGCCTGTCGTAACAAGCGACGAAACAACCCACAGCCAGGTGGTAGGGTATTTGCACGACAAGCAAAATCACTCCACACTTTCAAAAAATTGGTAAGGGAATGTTATCTTTCACTTTAATTAATATTTGATATCAAATTGTACTTATTTTAATTTGTTAATATATTTATTAATATTGTATATATTATATTAATATATATGTAGGAATGTTAAGGATGTTTGATGTGTAACGGAACGCAAGTGTAGATCGAATGAGATGAATGAATGAAAGGTTTGATTGATTTTTGGAATGAACAGAGCAGAGTCGTGAGTCGGAAGCGAAAGAGGGTGGTAGGGTGCGTGTAAGACGAAGTTGTTGTTCTAAGGTGTATTTAATTAAAAGAAGATTAAAAAGTGTTTCATTTCAAAGAAGGTGTTTTATTGAAGACGAGCCAAATTTTTATCAACGCACGCACCACCCACCCCACATATATAATATTGATATATTGATTTTTGCTATTATTAATATTGTATAGCTATTGTTGTTGCTTTACACCTATTAATAATGTATATATTTGGATATATATAATATTAATATGTGTTATTGTCTATTTTCTTTTTCTTAATTGTATGTATTGTGTAATATCTATGTATCCTATCAATTACATGTATTTGATTTGCACACCACCGTCATACACTCTCGATTCCTTTCACCCAATCCACAGCCCGGGTTGTCTGGAAGAGATCGCTCTAAAGCGATAAGGCCGCCCTTTGTTCTTGCCTTGACACGATATGACTGTAAATGATTTACTTTATGTGTATGTGTTGAATACCTGACAGAAGAAAGAAGAGTGAATTTGGGGAATAGTGTGAATGGAGCGTTAGGTAAACTTCTAGGCGCTAAGAACCTCAGCCAGAAGGCCCAGCTCGCCATACACAACGCGGTGCTGGTACCTACGCTCACGTATGCAAGCGACAGTTGGGTATGGAAGAGAGAGCATGAAAGTAGAGTAAACGCGGTCGAGATGCGAGCACTGCGCAAAATCTGCGGAGTGACGCTCGCGGACCGCGTTCGTAATACCGAAGTAAGAAAGAGAGTTGGTCTGAAAGAGAGTGTCGGGGTGAAGGTAAGGAAAGGAATGCTCCGGTGGTTCGGGCATGTGGAAAGAATGCATGATGAAAGAATGACTAAACAGATATACAATGCAAAAGTGGATGGATGCAGAAGTCGTGGAAGGCCACGACACACCTTCCATGATCAAATTTATCGTGTAATAGCAGAAGGTGATGTCAGGAGCCTTAAGAACAGACGAGCTTGCATGACAAGAGTTATGAATGTCAAAGAGGCAAGTGAGGTGTGTAAGAATAAGCCTAAATGGCACTCTGTTGTTCGTGCCTACCCCGCAAGGGAACTGGCGTGAAGTTATGTATGTATGTATGTTGAATACCGAAGTAAGAAAGAGAGTTGGTCTGAAAGAGAGTGTCGGGGTGAAGGTAAGGAAAGGAATGCTCCGGTGGTACGGGCATGTGGAAAGAATGCATGATGAAAGAATGACTAAACAGATATACAATGCAAAAGTGGATGTATGCAGAAGTCGTGGAAGGCCACGGCACACCTTCCATGATCAAATTTATCGTGTAGTAGCAGAAGGTGATGTCAGGAGCCTTAAGAACAGACGAGCGTGCATGACAAGAGTTATGAATGTCAAAGAAACAAGTGAGGTGTGTAAGAATAAGCCTAAATGGCGCTCTGTTGTTCGTGCCTACCCCGCAAGGGAACTGGCGTGAAGTTATGTATGTATGTATGTTGAATACCGAAGTAAGAAAGAGAGTTGGTCTGAAAGAGAGTGTCGGGGTGAAGGTAAGGAAAGGAATGCTCCGGTGGTTCGGGCATGTGGAAAGAATGCATGATGAAAGAATGACTAAACAGATATACAATGCAAAAGTGGATGGATGCAGAAGTCGTGGAAGGCCACGACACACCTTCCATGATCAAATTTATCGTGTAATAGCAGAAGGTGATGTCAGGAGCCTTAAGAACAGACGAGCTTGCATGACAAGAGTTATGAATGTCAAAGAGGCAAGTGAGGTGTGTAAGAATAAGCCTAAATGGCACTCTGTTGTTCGTGCCTACCCCGCAAGGGAACTGGCGTGAAGTTATGTATGTATGTATGTTGAATACCGAAGTAAGAAAGAGAGTTGGTCTGAAAGAGAGTGTCGGGGTGAAGGTAAGGAAAGGAATGCTCCGGTGGTACGGGCATGTGGAAAGAATGCATGATGAAAGAATGACTAAACAGATATACAATGCAAAAGTGGATGTATGCAGAAGTCGTGGAAGGCCACGGCACACCTTCCATGATCAAATTTATCGTGTAGTAGCAGAAGGTGATGTCAGGAGCCTTAAGAACAGACGAGCGTGCATGACAAGAGTTATGAATGTCAAAGAAACAAGTGAGGTGTGTAAGAATAAGCCTAAATGGCGCTCTGTTGTTCGTGCCTACCCCGTAAGGGAACTGGCGTGAAGTTATGTATGTATGTATGTGGTGAACAATAAAGTATTCTCTATCTATCTATCTATTTGCCCGACAGGACGGCTACCACCTCTGGTCTAGAGTATGCCTCCATAACAACCTTGACTTGTGTTCCAGCATTAATGACCAGGTTCCAGTCTGCCTTAAGAGAGCAGCAGCGCATTTGTAGCACTTTTGGTGTTGCAAATGTCCATAGGCGATGGTAACCGCTTTCCATCAAGTGGGCCGTCTGCCTGTCTGCTGAACTAATGCAATAAAAAAATAAAATATAAATTTGAAAACATGAAAAAGTTAAAATAATGATGATGAAAGTTCTCAAGTTTTTATAGCGCCTATAAAATTATTTATTAATTCAACAAAACATCAAAAAGTAACAGCATACTTAAATACCTAGAACACCTCAAACTAGGTAGAAACCTGAAGTACAATAGGTGTCTTGATTCGCCGAGTGAAATGATGCGTGCGTGTGGCCTACTGATTTCTAGTTCCGATACATTCTACTAATGAGATTTCGGTTCGAGAGTTAAAATGGCCACCCGCAGCGTAATCACTTTCAAAGGAATGCTTTGTAGGATGAACGGTTCAATTTGTTAAGAGGGCGGATAATGGAAGATGCGGCGTCGTTATTCGCACGCCGTCTATACGTGAGAGTATCCCGTCGTTTCACCTGGATGATACGGCTAGTTTGTGCGCAGACCACTATTAAGGGCTCTTGTACTTTACATTTTAATTCGTGAACACTAATTGTGCAGAAACTTCAGAGACTGTTCTTCCTTGTAATCGATGTACAAAGAGAGATTTTTTTTATGACGGTGGATACAAAAGAAATTCCGTTAATAATGAACTTCTGTAAAACCCATGTAGGCACAATTGGTATGGCCAAATTAGCAGGCGCTTCTTAACACGAATTACTACCGTTTTTATCAGAGAGCGTGAGTATCAATAGAGGAGAAAGTCGATATTTTACATGGTGATACCTACAATTACACATCCTATCCGTGCAGGAACGGAGAAAGAATACAATTTCCTGCGTTGGGGCGACCTATCGTAAGAGGCGACTTAACAACCCACAGCCAGGTGATAGGGCATTTGCCCGACTGGATGGCTACCACCCCTGGTCTAAAGTATGTCTTTTTTTTACTTATTTTTGTTATTATTATTAATATCTCTACGGACTCGAGTTCCGTACCCTTTTTTACTACTTAATTTATATGAAAATTTTTAGACTCCATACACGCTTATTGTTTATTTTTGTTACTGTGTGTGACATTAATTTAGTAATAATTATGTTTTGGTGTACCTTAAGAATAACTTATTATATTAATTTATTCTAATTTTAATACTAAACTTATACTAATGTAGAGTGTATCTGTTACACGCTGGTGTTGTGAGGAAGTGCATGTGCAGTGTTGGCCTTATATCTATACTTATATATAGTCCTATCTAGTGCCATGTGTGTTGTTTTTTCTTTTCTGTGCCTGGGTTATTAATTTTTAGGCTCTTTGTGAGTCTTGGTTTGTTTGTAGAGTGTGCGTGATGGTAGTGCGCGTAGGTTTGAGTATGTGTATAAGTTTTATTGTTAGTTATGTCTATAGTATGTCGCCATAACAACCTTGAGTTGTGTTCCGGCATTAGTGACCAGGTTCCAGTCTCCCTTAAGAGAGCAGCAGCGCATTTGTAGCACCTTTGGTGTTGCAAATGACCATAGACGATGGTAACCGCTTTCCATCGAGTGGGCCGGCTGCCTGTCTGCTGAACTCTTGCAATAAAAAAAATCCCAACAAATACTGGCTAGTTTTAAGACCAGCAGAAATAAATGCAGAGACGGAACTTGTATGCGAATGTTCAGAACAATGGCCTCTGACGATGAATCATGTCACGTAAAACAACCGGCCGCTTCGTAAACAGCCATTTGTACCGCAAACGGATTTAAGGGAAACATGAAATTTGAAAACAATGAATTAAATTCTGTATAACCTGTTCTTTCTTACAAAACAAATTAATGAATTTAACTAAAGACATTTAAACATTATTAAGTTTTTACAAATTATCTTCTATAGAAGAAAGAATGGAAAGAATGCATGATGAAAGAATGACTAAACAGATATACAATGCAAAAGTGGATGAATGGAAGGCCACGACACACCTTCCATGATCAAATTGATCGTGTACTAGCAGAAGGTGATGTCAGGAGCCTTAAGAACAGACGAGCGTGCATGACAAGAGCTACGAATGTCAAAGAAGCAAGTGAGGTGTGTAAGAATAAGACTGAATGGCGCTCTGTTGTTCGTGCCTACCCCGCAAGGGAACTCACGTGAAGTTATGTATGTATCTTCTATAGAAGAACAGTGTATACAACTACAAAGGGCGTAATGCATCCTAATTCAGGCTTACTCCACAAACATGACACGAACAACGTATAAACGGTGATAAACGGCCAAGGGCGTGTCAGTCCGCGTTTAGTTAAAACCTCTGTGGCGGCGGGCGAACTTCCACTGTTTTTGTCAGTGGGCTATGGAACTATAAAAAAGTTTAATCATAAAATAAGCAAATTTTGACTTTCCAATACTTAATATTTTTCAAAATTTTCCATCCCATCCCTCATAAACTAGAGGGGAAACACTTTTTACGACTTCAGAACCGGATACCTCACCGATTGTTGACTTATCATAAGAAAGTTTTAAATATCAAAAGAATTTCCAAAATTTATAGAAAAGATCATCAAACGCCTTTTCTATTAACTAGTTTGTATATTTTATTAGTTGTAAACTATTGTAATTTCAAGTTTATGATGAAACTGAAATGTCAGAAGTGGTGCTTAGACTTAGCTTATTTTATATTACTAGTAGTTGCCCAGTGGTCCAAATTCGACTATAATTAATTTAAATTATAAGTTTGAACATTATTAAGATTAAGGTTCTGTTGTCAAAGACTTCTATAATCACAGATTTCGCCGAAGCTACACTGTTAATTTGACTTTAACAATAAACAAAAGAGTACATATGCGTGTGTGTAATATTTTTTTTTATTGATTTAATGTAATTTATATGCATAATTTAAAAAGAAAATTAGCATTCTGCTCTCCTTTTCTATATAAACTTGAAGTGTCCGAAATTTCATACAGCACCGTTCGCGCAATATTCGTAAAAAATGGTACAAAGTTTTTGCTTCACGTATTAATATAATGATAAGTATCCATTACATAATGGTGAATAAAAGATATTTCGTTCATTGTCTGTTTATTTGAGTTTGTTCCAAAAAACAGAACAACCTTCGGAGACTGGTAATACAATATGCAAAAGGGCCGCCCGCTAAGTGCCGGCCGACGGAGCACCTGACGACCTGACGACCACCAACGTGCGCCTTCTCGTTTATTTTCCAATAATACTTTCAACATTGAAACCAGTGTGACTATTGTAACAATAAAATTAGCGTTGTTACGTATTAAGCAACTTACAAAAATTAGACACAGCGTTAGCTTTACGTAGTCTGTGCTCTAAACCTCTACAAACAACTATAAGTTCTAAAGAGGGACTTAATTTCGGTGAGCAAAAGTCAAAGTTGCAGAGCAGGCAGCTCGGTTAGTTTATGACTCGTAAACGCACCGAGTCGTTCGAGTCGTGTGACTCGACACTAGTCACTTTACGAGTAGGCCAAGTGGGCCGGCAGTTCCGTGGAACGTGCTCCCATTACGCGGCACAACTTTATTTCTTACGGGAGTCCAGCGATTTGTTTATTGGAGCACTTTGACGGATAAGTTTGCGTGGCGCTGTACTCTCGCCCGAGGTCAAGACCTCGCCACGTCTCCTTTCTTCATTAAAACATTCACTTGTGAGTTTAGACCTCACCGACCCATGGAGAAACTTCGTGTGGTGCCAGGAGATAAATATTGTACTTCCGCGCATCAAAATATAATTACCCTCGAGTTTATACGACCGTGTAACGCTCTGATTGATTAGTATATACATATAGATTAGTTTTTATCCGTGCAGGAACAGACAAGGAATACAATTTCCTACTTTAGGGCGGCTTGTCGTTAGAGGCGATAAAATTGTCGACAGCCAGGTGGTAGGGTATTTGCTTGTCTGGATGGCAATCAAGCTTCGTTTAAAGTATGCCGCCATAATAACCTTGAGCTGTGTTGTGGCATTAGTGACCAGGTTATTGCGCTGGATCGGCTGGGCGTAACTATGTTCTAAATCTCAGCCTTTCCAACACATACAAAGCGCAGGGTCGTCAGGGAGGAGGGGGTTTTCAGTGGGTATTGGGGTTGCTCGCCCGTCCAGCAACGCTCGGAGTCTTCCACACTATTCTGTGACGCCGATCGCGGACGGAGCGCTGCCAAGAGCATACTATTGCTGCAGTGTTATCGCCCCGACCGACGCGTGTCGTTCCCCTAGCAATGACCCAGTTTGTGCGTAAATCGGTTAAGCATTTTCCCTCGCCTCAAAACAAAAAAAAAAAAAAAATTAGTGACCAGGTTCCAGTCTCCGATTGGTAGCATCAAATGTACATCAGGTAAGCCGTTTGCTGAACTCGTGCAATAATAAAAAAATAGTATAATGAGACCAAAATGAATACTAAACATTAATTAGACGTAGTTGCGTTAACTTCATGTCATTGACGTATATTGTGGCGTTGCCACCTATTTCGCTTCTTATGGCAGGTAGCCCTTAATTACTTACGGTTTGTTAGCCAAATCCTTTAATCCAATTTCTCTTGTTCTATTTTATTATGTTTCTAGGTAAAAGTTAACTTCTCTGAACTTTGTAATTCAGGTTTGGGAACACAGTTCTGTATTTTCTGATTAATTTGCACTTAACATTCCTTTCAATTTTTTTATTGCCTGAAGTGGACAAACAGGCAGACGGCCCACCTGATGGAAAGTGGTTAACGTCGCCTATAGACGTTTGCAACACCAGGGGTGTCTAAGAAATTTTATAATGCCCTTCTTAAAAAAACCCATACCATAACGCAAGGGGGAATCCGTGGCAGGAAGTTCCCTCCAGATCATCGTTGTACGCGGAACAAATGTTCTAGAGAACGGTTGCATGGTTGAGCGTGTGAGCTCTAGGAAATGAGGGTGAATATCCCGTCGCTGGCGAGTTATGCGGTTGTAGAAGTGAGGCGTTGGCACCAGACCAAACAATTCCTCGGAACATTTCCCGTTATATAGGCGGTAGAATACGCAGAGGGACGCGAAGTTCCGAAAGCTAAGCGGTTCTAAACCGCCTGTTAGTATGGGATCGTCGACGATACGATGGAGTCGAGAAGGTCAGTCTGGTAAGCGGTTTAGCACACCAAGCTTTTTAGAGGCAAGTTTGGCCTTGCCTTCCCAATGCCAATCCCAAGGATCCCAAAACGATTAGAGATTGTGAGGGGTGTTCCTTGGAATTGTGGCGCATTGATAAATGGGGTTTCTTTGGCTGAGAATGCGCAGACTTGTGTCCTTAATGATTTTTAGACGATATTTAGCATTGAAATCTTAAATAGAAAATTAGTAATACAAGCTACGAGTAAATTTGCTAATACCTCACCTGAATGTAATGTAGCTAAATAGGCTTACAAAGATTTTCTTAAGTAACCTATGACACATCAGCCAGGATTACGTAGCGTTCAGCGTAATTCAAAGTGCCGTGATATAGGTCTCGCAGCGAACCTGTTCAACTGTCCCAACAATTCATGTCATGTAGGGTAGACATATTGCGTGAGTATTCACAGATAACTAATATATAATGACTATGGCTTCAACGCATTACCTTACAATAATGGATTTGACGTAATGAATTCGCTTAGAGCAAGTACTGTATTAATTATTCGCAAAGCAAAGAGCAATAATTGAGCATTAGATGGAAATCTGGTTAAAGCGGTCTGTTTGTATTTGAATACCGCACGCGTGTTGGTGAGCTATCGCCCTAATGCGATGTCACATATGTACAAATATAAATTAACATAATTGACTTGACACATATCTGTATTATACAAATCTCAACAATAACATGACAAAGGTTTCACAAAAGAATAATTTTGATTACGACAAGGTTTCACACATAAAATATAAAAAAAAAAAAATTGAAATCAAAATTTTTCATAGTATAAAAACTCAGCAACCTGTAGATATCACCGATATGCAAGACAGCGGGCGACTCGTAGAAATGAACTAAGGTTATCTGTCACTTTTATTTTTTTTTGTTATAAAAGTTGCCAGTGTAAAAAAAATATTAGGTACTTTTATTTTATACCTGGATATGACTTGAAATTTCCCCGGGTTACAAAGAAGAGAATATAAGCCATCATTTTAATGAAAACTCTGTCGGAATAAGCTAATTTTTATGCACCCGAACGACTACAAACCGCTCCCGGGATAAAAAAAAAACTATCACACATTTGTTCACATACAATTACTATCGACCGCGGTTTTCGATTTTTTTTATTTGGCCATTTTAAATAATTGCCCAGAAAAAATCCCGCGGTATTCCCAGGATAAAAAGTTGTAAAAATTTGCTGTCGATCAGCGAAAACCGCATTGAAATCGACCCAGTAGTTTTTACGTGAACCCCGAACAAACAGATAAACAGACAAGAAATCTAAAAAAATTTGCATCGTGTTCTCCATCGTATATATAGTCCATTCCGTTTTTCTGTCAAATAGCTTCAACATTATACTTTTGATTTTAATTCTAGTACGTAACAAAAGTCAAACTTCTATGAAACATTTGTAATTTGTGTAATACAGATTTGCCGTAAATAAATAACGTCAATTTATATCTTGAAAGATTTTATTTTTTTATTGCAGGAGTTCAGCAGACAAGCAAACGACCCACTTGAGGGAAAGCGGGTACCATCGCCTATGGACATTTGCAACCGCAAAGGTGCTACAAATGCGCTGCTGCTCTCTTTAGGGAGACTGGAACCTGGTCACTGATACCGGAACACAATGCAAGGTTGTTATGGCGGCATACTCTAGACCAGGGGGTGACACCTGGCTGTGGGTTGTTTAGCCGCCTCTTACTCCATTCCTGCACGGATAATGATGATAAGATGAGGTGATGTGCGAGCGAGATGGGAACTCCGTTTAGACAGCCCCCCTGAGGCACGTGGACCCTAATAGACGGTACAAGCACGGGTATTACAAGTGTTTCTTAAAAGCGCCATAAATATTTGCGCGATTACGAGCCGTGAAATACTCTCTACATAAATAACGCCATTATGTATTTATATTCTGCATGAATATAAGCTTTTTATTTTTTGAGTTTTCATACTTAAAGGTAAAACTGGTCTCACGCCGGTGCCTGTCTATTTTTCACAGCTGAATGTCTAAAGAAATGACTACAGCTAGATACTTGAAATAAAGTAAACACATAGAGGCCTCGCGAATCTAGAACAACGTCGTATTATCTTTGTAAATATATTTAAATCAATTTTGAAATAAATACAACATGTTAATATCAACGAGTGAGGCAATAATGTTATAAACTGGAAAAACAAGTAACTGAGTTTAACATTAATATCGCTTTCAGTCGGCCGATCCCAGTTATCTCGCGACCACAATGTTAGCGGCCGGCTAGTGTCAGAGTCGCAGACTCAAATTTATTAAACAGAGTAAAATGAAAACCAACATTTCTTTCAATACCTGGAGAACCTCTCAATGCGCGGATCAGAAGATACTAATTCACATCATGCCTTAGTTCATTAACTTAATTCTGTCGGCATTGATCAATGAGCAATATTTAATTATGAAGCGAGTGAAGCCTTTTCGGAATTGGCCCCGTCGGCTTGCGCATTATCAGCCGCAATTGAAATTAACAGGCCCTCTTAACTGTTAATTTGAAAGCTAAAATCGTCTGTAATTAATTAAATACAAAAACGACTGTTAATAAATAAGCGAAGGGTCTGAGTTAATGCCGGGACTCGGAGCGGCTCGCGAAGAGGCTTTCTGTCTGCTCACCGCTGCGCTCATTGCCGTGGACCAACCAGTTCGTATCGCGTATCATTCTCACGATATTATTGTATGCTGTAGGACAGTAAAATATCTGTGAAAATCAAATCCTGTCTTTATTTACTACATTCAACGCATTAGCTACATAATCATTATAATAAGATTAATATAATTTTCATGTCATTGTCAAAATTATTTATACTGCCGACCAGCGCTCCTGGTAGACGTTTCCCTGCTTTGTAAAAATAAAAATCTGTAGCTTAAACACAGACAAAACATTTCATAAAAATGGGTCCAACCGTTTATCAAAAGTTTAGTGATCTACAGACGAACAGAAAAATATATAAATGAAGATAGTTATAGTATAATATAATAGTCTAAGTTTTGTTATATGTGCATGACAAGAGTTATGAATGTCAAAGAAGCAAGTGAGGTGTGTAAGAATAAGCCTAAATGGCGCTCTGTTGTTCGTGCCTACCCCGCAAGGGAACTGGCGTGAAGTTATGTATGTATGTATGTAAGTTTTGTTATAGTAAAAATTTCAAACCGGAATCTGGTTTACGGATGGAAGGCGATTCACATACCAATATTTTTTTTGTTAATTTATTGATGCACAAAACAAATTACAACCATAGAACTTAAAATATTAAATTAGTAACAAAACAGATCCGGATTGCAATCCAAGACAGGTTCATACAGAAAAAAAACTTAACTGATCAAGTGTAAACACGTATGTGTATATATATATATATATATATACACACATATACACGCAAACACGCGCTCGCACTCCCACACATACACACACACACACACACACACACACGCACGCATAGCAGCGTATGAGAAGAGTGTATTAAGAATATGTTTTAATAATTTGCGATATTTAGAGAAGCTGTCTTCAAATATATCAAGATCAGTTTTGTTACTTGCCAACTTATTATAATATCTTGTCATTCTCACAATAGGATTAAAGTAAGAGATGTTATTTTTGTGAACTTGAAGTGCAAAAAGATTAGTGCAGTGTGATCAATGTGATCTACGAGCAGTGTATCTGATATTAAAAGATATTTGTGAAATTAAGTCACTTGAGTTTATTATATAATGCTTAGTTTATTATAGTCTTCCTAATGTTATAAAAGTCAATAATTCCGAACGGTTATAACTGAAGGCTACTGCTATTATTGGACGAATGATCAGTAGATTTTCCAACCTTGTTGTACGGTAACAGAATGTGGTTTCGGCCCTCGAATCTGCTTGTCCTTTTTAGGGCTCAATAAACGTTGAAATCCATTTACGTGTCCGTCATTTGCTGCAGCTGACGGTGAACTTCCTCGTGGGTTACAGCCTACATTTATAGTCCGATATTACGAGAATATTGAATTCCATACGGCTTTAACTTATTTATACGCTGACTATGTCCGTGATTTCGTCCGCGTGTAATTGACGTTGGAATCACCGTCTTAATATAGTATAAGTTATGAAATATTATTTATTATTGTGTAGGTATAGTAACTGAAATCTTGTCAGCTTGCACGTCATGTCATTATTATAACTATGAAATTATTTTCTTTCCTTTTATTGTCTTGGTCTTATTTAGTATGCATTGTTTGCTAAAACTCCATTAATTCTTCAAAAAGTAATTCTGTAACATACTCCTGTACAAAACTTATAAAAAAAAAGAATTTGAGATATAAATAGAATATGAAATATAAAGAAAAACAATATTTAGCTAGACGTGTTGCTGGGGAGTTTCTTGCCGCTTCTTCTCCTTAACAGTATCAACACGTTGCGAAGCGGTGTACATAGAATAGGAAGTTAACTTACATGTATGACCTTCAAAAACTGTGCTCCAGTGGAACTTATTTTGAATAAAACAAAAAACAGCGCCTGGTTATTGTTAGGTTATCCAATTTTTACTGTTTGCTAAAATTGTTTTCGTGATTTCAATGTGATGATTGTAATAAGATTGTAAAACTTTTTTTTTATTGCAGGAGTTCAGCAGACAGGCAGACGGCCCACTTGATGGAAAGCGGTTACCATCGCCTATGGACATTTGCAACACCAAAGGTGCTACAAATGCGCTGCTGCTCTCTTAAAGGAGACCGGAACCTGCTCACTAATGCCGGAACACAACACAAGGCTGTTATGGCGGCATACTCTAGACCAGGGGTGGTCGCCATCCAGTCGAGCAAATACCCTACCACCTGGCTGTGGGTTGTTTAGTCGCCTCTTACGACAGGCCGCGAAGCCGCAGGAAATTGTATTCTTTCTCCGTTCCTGCACGGATAAAAACTGCGACGAAAGTTTCTTCTTATTCTTCTTTTCCCTGCTCGAACATGACACCGCCAAAGACAGCTCACAAGGATGCTGTGTTCTTAATTCCACGTCCCTCGCCGTTCGAATTTATACTCATATAAAACTAACATTTTACGATACACGTGTCAGGTGGGACACCTTCACGATATTTTTATTCGTCTAAGCGGGGACGGTAAAAGCATTAGTCCAATTTCCAATTTTAAAGTATAAGCACTTGAAACTATTTTTGTTTATTGCAGGAGTTCAGCAGACAGGCAGACGGCCCACTTGATGGAAAGGTGCTACAAATGCGCTGCTGCTCTCTTAAAGGAGACTGGAACCTGGTCACTAACGAACACAACAGAAGGTTGTTATGGCGACATACTCTAGACCAGGGGTGGTCGCCATACATACATAACTTCACGCCAGTTCCCTTGTGGGGTAGGCACGAATAACAGAGCGCCATTTAGGCTTATTCTTACACACCTCACTCGCTTCTTTCACATTCATAACTCTCGTCATGCACGCTCGTCTGTTCTTAAGGCTCCTGACATCACCTTCTGCTAGTACACGATCAATTTGATCATGGAAGGTGTGTCGTGGCCTTCTACGACTTCTGCATCCATCCACTTATGCATTGTATATCTGTTTAGTCATTCTTTCCACATGTCCGAACCACCGGAGCATTCCTTTCCTTACCTTCACCCCGACACTGTCTTTCAGACCAACTCTCTTTCTTACTTCGGTATTACGAACATTTATAGTAGATTCTCAGTTTCATTGTAATCTTGTGTTTGCAGCCAACTATAAACTGAAATTGTATTCTTTCTACGTTCCTGCACGGATAAATATAATTGATAATAGTAAACCCAGTGTAAATGAAAATCTACAAATTTTTGATTATGAAAGCGATTTCATTATGTTCAAAAATAGGTTAAGCACTTTAGATATAGAGCCATTTGCCTTGTATGAATACGAGTTACGTGTATGTGAGAATTCTCATGGGCGAATGGGCGCTTCGCATGATAATCCGTCTAAATTAAAAAGTATTTGAGTGAGGGGCCCATTGCTGGCGCAGGCGTCATCGGCGTGGGCTTTATTCCCCGATTCACATCCTTTGTTTTGGCACTCACAGCCAGAGTCGCTTGCTTCTCATGGGAACGTACGCAGTGTTGTACTGTACTTTAGTAGATTGTTTAAATGATATAATCTACTACAAGACCAGTGTTTTGTAGTAAATGATAACATGATAATGTATGTTAATATGTTGGGTATATTTTTAGTTTGGATATTAGAAAACATAGGGGCTTCATACATACATACATACATAACTTCACGCCAGTTCCCTTGCGGGGTAGGCACGAACAACAGAGCGCCATCTAGGCTGATTCTTACACACCTCACTTGCTTCTTTGACATTCATAACTTTTGTCATGCACGCTCGTCTGTTCTTAAGGCTCCGAACATCACCTTCTGCTAGTACACGATCAACTGCACCACGACTTCTGCATCCATCCACTTTTGCATTGTATATCTGTTTAGTCATTCTTTCATCATGCATTCTTTCTACATGTCCGAACCACCGGAGCATTCCTTTCCTCACTTTCACCCCGACACTCTCTTTCAGAGCAACTCTCTTTCTTACTTCGGTATTACGAACGCGGTGCGCGAGCGTCACTCCGCAGATTTTGCGCAGTGCTCGCATCTCGACCGCGTTTACTCTACTTTCATGCTCTCTCTTCCTTACCCAACTCTCGCTTCCATACGTGAGCGTAGGTACCAGCACCGCGTTGTGTACGGCGAGCTGGGCCTTCTGGCTGAGGTTCTTAGCGCCTAGAAGGGGCTTCATCTGCGATAATATTACAGATATAGACAGTTTCACGCCGATACGGCGATGGATTTATGTCCACCTGATGGAAAGCGGTTACCATCGCCTATGGACATTTGCAACACGAAAGGTGCTACAAATGCGCTGCTGCTCTCTTAAGGGCGACTGGAACCTGGTCACTCATGCCGGAACACAACTCAAGGTTGTTATGGCTACATACTTTAGACCAGGGGTGGTAGTCATCCAGTCGGGCAAATGCCTACCACCTGGCTAGGGGTTGCTTTGTCGCCGTTCCTGAACTGATAATAGGTGTTATTAGTAATAGGTTATTTGAGATGAGAGATTATTAATGACGTTAAATATTGACAGGTAACGTATATATAGACACTAATGTAGATATTCGTTATTTTTCAACGCTTTAAATAGACGTATTCGGCTACAGTCTAAATCTTGAACATCATCGCAGATGAAGCCACACCGTTATATTAATTGACTTGAATATTACATAATCTCATAACCGTTGGCAAAAGTTGATGTTGATGAGCAAAACCTGGGCAGCGGTTACTTTTTGCGAGACAGTAATGTCACTCAAGGAGGCCGCAGAACGAGACAGGGAGAGAAGTCCTGCAGCGCGTGCCAATGCGTCTTCTCGAGGTCGCCGGCCTTCAGCTGGCACCCGGAGAGGCAGGTACGCGCATTACTTCCCTCCATGAGTTAGGTTCCGTTTACCGCGGGGGGCCTTTAGCTTGCTAGGAAGAGCAAAGGACCTTCTACCCCCGCACAACGAAGTGGGGTGTGTTCTCCCAGGGCACACTCCAGGCACTTTATTGCGCTGGATCGGCTGGGCGTAACTATGTTCTAAATCTCAGCCTTTCCAACACATTCAAAGCGCAGGGTCGTCAGGGAGGAGGGGGTTTTTAGTGGGTATTGGGGTTGCTCGCCCGTGCAGCAACGCTCGGAGTCTTCCACACTATTCTGTGACGTCGATCGCGGACGGAGCGCTGCCAAGAGCATACTATCGCTGCAGTGTTATCGCCCCCGACCGACGCGTGTCGTTCCCCTAGCAACGACCCAGTTTGTGCGTAAATTGGTTAAGCATTTTCCCTCGCCTCAAAACAAAAAAAAAAAAAAAAAAAAATGAGCAAAACCTCTTAACACAGTTAATTTAATTACAACTACATTTTAACGATTTTCAGCGCGGCATTTTATTTGACTATTAACCTAAGAAATAAAAATGTAATAAACGCCGCGCTTAAAACCTCAACTCTTATATTAGGTAGGTAAGTAAGTAAAGCTCTGAGATTATGAAATTTGGAAACAACACGCTTGTTTTTTTAATTGCAGGAGATCAGCAGACAGGCAGACGGTCCACTTGATGGAAAGCAGTTACCATCACGTTGCTGCTCTCTTAAGGGAGACTGGAACCTGGTCACTAATGCCGGAACACAACTCAAGGTTGTTATGGCGACATACTTTAGACCAGGGGTGGTAGCCGTCCAGTCGGGCAAATGCCCTACTACCTGGCTGAGGGTTGTTATGTCGCCTCTTACGACAGGCCGACCCATTCCTGCACGGATAAGATGAGGCTGCTTGTATGCGTGATCTAACAGGTTTGATACTTTTAGCGGCTAATGTAATAGTACAGTATTAAAAGGATTACATAAATAATGATTTGATTTGATGCGATGGTCAGCTAAAGAGTTGAGCCCGGCGTGGGTCGGCTGCGGTGGCGACATGCACGGCCCAAAAGCCCACGGACGTGACAATACATAGTTTATGGAAATGAAGTTGAAATATGTGTTTCGGACCCCGGGGATCGGCCGGGCTTAAGGGGCCGGCTTATTCCGCAATAGCCCCCGAAGAGGCCCTTTCCCGAACACTACAGATCAATGAAATCGCTATCTTGTTATTTCTTTTCTAAACAGTTTGTTTCAGACGAGAATTGTATAATTCGCCGTAAATGGGAAAAAGGAGGTAGGCCTTACTATGTACTGGTCACGAAAATTAATTTTTAAGAACAACATTACATTTTATAAATAACTCTGTCTGTCTGTTTCGTTGTTTCTATTGAAATTTGGTATATATGTATTCTCAATATGGAAAACAGACATATATATTATGTTTGTAATGGATAAACTTAAAAACTAATGGACCGATTTCAAAAATTCTTTCACCATTAGAATGCAACATTATTCCTGAGTAACATAGGCTATATTTATACGTTTATCCCAAAGTGTTTAAAAATTACTGTTCATCCGTACGAAGCCGAGACGGGCCGCTAGTATATGATACTTTTGATCACGGCAATTGAGATTGTTTACTTATTAATGTAATCAAAACTTTCTGGGAGCGAATAGCGCCTGAATAAAACTGTATGAATGCTTACTCTGTAATTAAATAAGGGTTAAAACATATTTCACTCGCGCCGAAGCCGCAAAAAATACTCTGCTATTGATATATTTACTAAATTCGTTTTACACAATAATTAGACGTGAATGTAAATTTGTTTGTTTGTTCGTTACGCTTTGAAGCTCCAGCTAAACAAACGATCATTGGGATTTTTTTGTAGGTGTAAAATATCTTTCATCTACAAAGAATACTGTCCCCTAGGTATACAGAATAACTTTTGAACCACAATAATAATAATAATAAAACGCATTTTTTGGGGCCCATGGAGGGAGTGGCGAGTCACCGTCTGCCCATTTTTCCATGTTCCGTGTACATTGCGACGGGCAGACGCTATAGTCCCCATATTCCCAGACCCCTAGTACCACTAGCAGTTCACCCCAATAGCCCGGTACATTTTGTCCTCATTTCTCACAATAGTCCTACACTGGCCGGGGCTTGTCCTTGGGTGCATTACTATATGGTGTAGACAGGGATAATCGCCGGTCAGTGTCACGCCACATTTACATTAAATTTGTCAAGGGGCCTCTACGTGTTGGCCTTCCCATGGCCCCATGGAAGCCCTCCAAATGTCCGGGCCATTTTCATGGCCCGTGGTCTTCAAAGACATACATTTATAATAATTTCTTTATTTCAGGTAATAAAGAACCCATATAAATTTACAACATAAAATCTTACAATTAAGTTATGAAAATTTTTTTTTTTTAAATAGTACTATGTCATTTCAATTATACGTTATGCATTTATGTCGCGACAATCAAACCTGTAACCGCAATTTCGATGAGTTAATAAGCGAACCGGTTCTTGGAAGGAATCCGAGTCCACAGAGCAGGACCCGGTTGCCACTAGTGCGAGAACGTATTATAAATGGGCCGCGTGGGTGCCGCCGAACAAGCCGCCCGTTTAGCCCCGCTTTATTCGGGTAATAACGATAAAACCGGCAATCGGGTGCCCATTTTATCAAATATAAACCGTTAAAATGTACTTTATTTACTGGCAACTGCGGCCGGAGCACATAAATTCATTAGTATCGGGTCAAGAGGTCCACGAACACCTTACGCCGCGTCGAGCATTTTGATCGCTTTAAAGGAGATTACCTCAAATGACCCAAGACATGTTCCAAATTTTTAGTTTAATTTATTGTATAGTTTAATTTATTTATAATTTAGTTTATTTATAATTAGATACTATATCGATGTAACTAAGTTAGGATTTCTTTAATCTTATTAGTTTATGATGTCATACTTTTTTTAATATTATTTTTTACATTAATAGGATACATAGATATTACACAATACATATAATTAAGAAAAAGAAAAAGAAAATAGACAATAACACATATTAATATTATATATATCCAAATATATACATTATTAATATGTGTAAAGCAACAACAATAGCTATACAATATTAATAATAGCAATAATCAATATAACAATATTATATATATTAATATAATATATACATTTTTTTTAAGCTAGGTTTATTTATATTATGGATTATGCCCTCATTTTTTATTTAGTTCTAGTTTTTAATTTTAGATTTATTTTTCATACTGTAGTTTAGTTTTAGTATTTAATTGTATTTTTTTTATTGCAAGAATAAATATTTCAACATATATACAATATTAATAAATATATTAAAAAATTAAAATACGTACAATTTGATATGAAATATTAATTAAAATGAAAGATACTATTCTCTTGCCAATTTTTTGAAAGTGGGGAGTGATTTTGCTTGTCGTATGTTTTCGGGCAATGAGGTCCACAGTCGAACAGCCTGCACAGCGAAGGAGTTGGTGTAGAATATAGAAGCGTGTGCAGGTATTTTTAAAGTGAGATTATCAGAGGAGCGCAGGTTGCGGGTGTGAGAAGTATGGAGGAATTCGAAACTTTCCTTAAGATAGAAGGGGTAGAGGGAATAAATAGTATGCTGTACAATAAATGAAGAAGGTGAGCATTCCGGCGAAACGAGATTGACAACCACTTGAGCTTGAGCTACGATATTCAGTGACATGGTCATATTTCTTTAAACCAAATATGAACCTGATACAAAAGTTTTGAAGGCGCTCTAGCTTATTGAGTTGTTCTACGGTAAGGTCAAGATAACAGGCGTGGTTATATGACTGACGAACCTGGATTAGTCCCGTTATTGATTAAATATACGTGACCCTATTATTCGTCTCCATGCAGCTTCATTAGATAACGGGCATGTAGTCTTCAGAACATTAGTATGGTGGCTTGAAGTTGAAGAAAGGTAATCGACTTGAGGATATCTTATCCACAATTAAAAGTAGAAAAATCCTCACAGAGCAGCCGTTTGTCGCTTCCCCGTTGGCACATTACCCGGCCGGAGGAGTGAGCGCCGGTGATTTATGGGCCAATATCGCGGGCCACGAGGTGGGCTCCCTTGCATGCATAAAAAGGTATTTCGTCGGTGATAGCGGCCCCCTGCCCCACCCGGTCCCTCAGTCACCCTCCCCACAGCGCCGTCGAAGGATGTTTAAACTCCTGCAAGGTGAAGTATCAAAGTCGTTTGCTTATCAGGCGGAATATCCTCTGTCGCCGTATCGCGCGGCACCTCTATGGCCGACATAAATCGCGGGCCCCGTCCTCGCCCCGTCTCTATTTATCTCCGTCCTTCGATGATGCCTTTCGTACGTGCTGGAACACTGAACACTATACACCACACCGTGCCATAGACACGGCTCATGAATTGCACCATCGCTTGCTTCATCTTATACCGCATTAGGATCACTTAACGTATGGTCTAAGGATAAACGCGAATATTACAAAAAAACTTAATCTTGGTACATACATACATACATACATAACTTCACGCCAGTTCCCTTGCGGGGTAGGCACGGACAACAGAGCGCCATTTAGGCCCATTCTTACACACACACTCTTAAGACTCCTGACATCACCCTCCGCTAGTACACGATCAATTTGATCATGGAAGGTGTGTCGTGGCCTTCCACGACGTCTACATCCATCCACTTTTGCATTGTATATTTGTTTAGTCATTCTTTCCACATGCCCGAACCACCGGAGCATTCCTTTCCTTACCTTCACCCCGACACTCTCTTTCAGACCAACTCTCTTTCTTACTTCGGTATTACGAACGCGGTCCGCGAGCGTCACTCCGCAGATTTTGCGCAGTGTTCGCATCTCAACCGCATTTACTCTTTCATCTATTTTAATCTTGGTAAGCGATAATAATTAGTAACAAGCGGTATCCATTAATTTTCTATCGGTTTATAATTTGCAATCGGGTCCCGCCTGCTACTGAACTTAATGTGGATATTTAACTTAGCTCATAATATAGTCTGCATTGTTTCTAGTTCATTTTAATTTTGTTTTCTATTCTCAATTTTATTATTTTGAAATTGTATCGAGCGTGCATGACAAGAGTTATGAATGTCAAAGAAGCAAGTGAGGTGTGTAAGAATAAGCCTAAATGGCGCTCTGTTGTTCGTGCCTACCCTGCAAGGGAACTGGCGTGAAGTTATGTATGTATGTACTTTGAAATTGACGTTTTTGCTAATTGAGTTTTTGATTTTTTTCACTGTGTTATGTTCTTTGTAGTCATAAAGAAATGACCAGAATGTCTAAATGTGTCTAGCTACAAAGAACCACGACTCCACGATATATTTTTCATAATAGACACGACATAATTGTCGCCGCATTTGGGACGCGCGGCGGTTATTGAGGGGACAAAGCGACTAATTGCCGACCAGTCGCTGCTGCCCGTCGCCCCTCGCCTCACTCGTCTTGTGATTTGCACAAAAGTTGTAGGACGGCGCTGATTGCTTCCTTGTGCCCAAATTATAGCGAAAGAGCCGTACTTGTGTCACGTACTTTTAATTTTATCGAAAGTCTCAAGAGGAATGTTCCTCTCGTAATGATTTTGTTAAATTCGTTCTTAATAAAATAACATTCAGAGGTCGCTTTAGCGTTGGTAGTCGCAAATTAACACGAAGTGGCATTATCCTTACGACATATCTTGCATTTGCAAAGAAAGAAATGGCGAGCAAAGCTGCATGACACTTTGATAAATCTTATACTAATATATAAAGCTGAAGAGTTTGTTTGTTTGAACGCGCTAATCTCAGTAACTACTGGTCTGATATGAAAAATTCTTTCAGTGTTAGATAGTCTATTTATCGAGGAAGGCTATAGGCTATATATCATCACGCTAACATCAATAGGAGCAGAGCCACAATGAAGAATGTTTCAAAATCGGGGGTTTTGAAAACAAATTCCACGGGGACGACGTCGCGGGCACAGCTAGTAGCTTCATAAAGATAAGTTATTCATAACATTACGAAAAGCATAGTTCAATCAATCAAGGATCACGCATAGGTTTTGCATCAGAAAGATTGCTGCAGAAAACACTTACCACTGAGCAATCCTCACGGGACGTTTTGGGTCACGACGACACTGCTAGACCAGCGGGCTGCTATTGCTCTCTCTAAGGGTGGGTCTCGTCCAGTCACTGCCGTAATAGTCAGTAAAACATCACACACTAGGAGGCCCTAAATCCTCACTAATATGTAATTATACGAATATTCTGCCCCAAGTAGCCTAAGGCGTGCAGTATTCATCATGATACATTTGAAAGTATCGAGCCACGTATTGGCGAGATGTTAAAAGTTTTCTGTTTTAATTATGTTCTTTTTCTCTTTTTATTTTATTTTTTATTGCAGGAGTTCAGCAGACAGGCAGACGGCCCACTTGATAGAAAGCGGTTACCATCGCCTATGGACATTTGCAACACCAAAGGTGCTACAAATACGCTGCTGCTCTCTTAAGGAAGACTGGAACCTAGTCACTAATGCCGGAACACAACTCAAGGTTGTTATGGCGGCATACTCTAGACCAGGGGTGGTAGCCATCCAGTCGGGCAAATGCCCTACCACCTGTCTGTGGGTTGTTTTGTCGCCTCTTACGACAGGCCACCCGGCCGCAGGAAATTGTATTCTTTCTCCGTCCCTGCACGGATCTATTAGTAAGATGAAGATGAAAGTGGAATTGATTGAAAGTAAGTGTGAAGTTGTGAATAGCATCGGCGATTTGCATTCCGTGCTGGGGTCCCGCGGCCGACGGCAGTCCGCCTAACGAACGTCCCTTCTCACGCCAATTAAATGTTTTCATTCTAATGAATGAAACTTCTAATTGGGTTTCGGCACAAATCGGAGCTAACTAAGCAGACGTTCCACGAATTCATTTGCCGCTCATCATTCTCTGCCATCGAGTACATCGATCGAGCGCCATAATATAGTCCTACTCGATTACTTTGCTCTCTCTTCACGGAATACGTTTAATTTATAGTTTAATAATAGCTACGTTAGTATATATACATACATTATCTGTCAATATTTAACGTCATTAATAATTAATATCAATATTGCATCACAAACAACACATTGTTAGTCGAAACGGTAGTTATGTGAGATGGCCGTCGGAGGAAGTTTTAAAAAACCAAACATAATTCTTACACTTTAATTAAATTACATATATACATACATAACTTCACGCCAGTTCCCTTGCGGGGTAGGCACGAACAACAGAGCTACCATCCCTGGTCGAAAGTATGTCTTCACAACAACCTTGACTTGCTTCTTCCGACATTCATAACTCTTGTAATGCACGCTCGTCTGTTCTTAGAGCAGCAGCGCATTTGTAGCACCTTTGGTGTTGCAAATGTCCATAGGCGATGGCAACCGCTTTCCATCAAGTGGGCCGTCTGCCTGTCTGCTGAACACTTGCAATAGAAAAAAAAAATAAGAAAAATAATTATTACAATAATAACTTAATACTAATTGATCACGATGATCAGTTATGACCGAGTGCTACCGCGATTGGAGCCAGTCTGTCCCGTCCATCGGTCCGCAGGGTGGCTCCGAGGCTTTGCAGGAATCTCTCGACTCAGCACTTTCCCACGCGTATGCATGAGTCACCCACAGGTGGCTTGAATGAGGTGTTTTCTTTGAATTTGTTGTGTGAGAAACAACAGGGTTGCCTCATATATAAGTACCAGGACAGTTCTATAAATACCTGTGTTTTTTGTAACCCTCAACGGAATCTTATGCCAATGTATTTTGATTGCCCAATAAGAAGAGACACGGTTGAGGGTGGGTGGATATTGATGGAGCGGCTGCGAGTGACGGACGTCAGGGACGACGGCCTGTCACCCGCACCATGGCAGCTGAGAAGGGTTGCGCACGTGCCACATTTTATCCGTGCAGGAATGGAGAAAGAATACAACTTTCTGCGGCCGGGCGGCCTGCAAAATCATAGCCAGGTGGTAGGGCATTTGCCCGACTGGATGGCTACCACCCCTGGTCTAAAGTATGTCGCCATAACAACCTTGAGTTGTATTCCGGCATTAGTAACCAGGTTCCCGTCTCCCTTAAGAGAGCAGCATCGCATTTGTAGCACCTTTCGTGTTGCAAATGTCTATAGGCGATGGTAACCGCTTTCCATTAAGTGGGCCGTCTGCCTGTCTGCTGAACTCCTGCAATAAAAAAAAAATGTTCTAGCTCTAGTTTAAGGCTCTAATGAGGAACACCGTGGATTTAGTAGATGTTACGGATGTCACGGCTACCAGCGAGAGGTAGAATCATGCACAGAGCATTTCCATCTCGAAACAAATCGTGAAACAGTGAAACTGCGACAGCGAAATTTCCCGCCGGAAAAGTGTGCAGACCCACTCAATGGAAGCGTTACATGGAAATGCTTTATGGCTATGACGTAACCAGTGAGTTGTATTTTAGTTTCAGTCCATAATACATACATCCATAACTTCACGCCAGTTCCCTTGCGGGGTAGGCACGAACAACAGAGCGCCATTCAGGCTTATTCTTACACACCTCACTTGCCTCTTTGACATTCATACTCGTCTGTTCTTAAGGCTCCTGACATCACCTTCTGCTAGTACACGATCAATTTGATCATGGAAGGTGTGTCATGGCCTTCCACGACTTCTGCATCCATCCACTTTGCATTATATATCTGTTTAGTCATTCTTTCATCATGCATTCTTTCCACATGCCCGAACCACCGGAGCATAATAGTCAGTCCATAATAGTGTCTAAATTGTATTTATTGATCAATATTAAAGTTCAGTTTTATCAATGCATATGGAGTTTAGTTTGCTAAATTTATTAAGAGATGGCGCCACCGTCGTTTTGAATCGCGGTATGGTTTTTTGTTTCGTGTATTCTCTTATGTTATTGGATTTTATGAATTAAGAGCTTTTTGCGTTTGCATATCTAAGTGCGAGTGTTTGAGTTTTTAATCCCTGTGTAAAAGTGAATTGTGCAGTGCTAACAATAGTTTTGGCTAAAACCGAAAAAAATCAAATTACATATTTGAAGTGATTATCCTCATGAGAGCACGGATCGAGTGGCAATAGATTCAATTAATTCGAGTACATACCATATTGTAAATACATAGACCTTTTAGAATCGCCATCTTCCGCCGTTCGTCTGTTTGTTTGCATATGTGCAAATTTACCAGAGAGTATATATTCTAGTTTGTAACCAAATTACAAAAATAGTGGACATTGTTCTCCTCTAAACAACTGGTATTTTGTGAATCCCTATTAATATTATAAATGCGAAAGTAACTCTGTCTGTCTGTTCCGTTTTCACGGAAAAACTACTGGACCGATTTGGCTGAAACTCAGTATATATATTTTTTCGATGCCGAGAATGAACATAGGATACTTTTTATCCCGGAAAATGGGATAGTTTCCGGGATAAAAATATATTTGTCTTTTTGTTTGTTATCCTTTTATGGAAAGACTATTGGACCGATTTGGCTGAAACTCGGTACATTTATAATTTGAATACCGAGAGTGGCCAAGGGATACTTTTTATCCCGGATAATGGGATACATTTTGGGATAGATTTATGTAAAGTTTATCCCGGAAACTAGGACAGGTTTTGTGATTTTGTTCATTTCGTCCACTGGGTCCACTGGGTCCACTGGGTCCATGTTATCTATTTTGTAATTTTTGTCAAGTTTTGTCATTTATGTAGTTTACATGTAGACGGGGGTGGTATAGTTTGCGATATAAAATGAAGTGAATCTTTTGGGGGCAAATACATACAAATTTAATACAATGTAACCTGTACTGCTTGCTCTTTAAACAAGAGACACGCACTAGAGGTTGACCTGCGGCGCGGCCGCGGGGTAAACTCTAGTATTTTATATTCACTACACAGTGCTACGCAGTTACTACGCGCGTAGCAAACATGGCTGCGTAGCGTAATATCAAATAGACTGTTGACTCGACTAGTGTAGGTAATTGCCTCGGTTTATTTGGCAGAGGCTCGGCGTTGCGTAAGGCCTCCTACAGTTCAAGGACGTTATACTTTCTGTAACTACTTTTAACAAACATACAACACATTTAACATAATAATAAAGTTGAATTTAATTCATTTTATACACATAAAGAGTGGTTTGCAAGAGGTACATTGAAATATCTTTGTTAAGAGTGATATGTTGTCAATGTCACTCTAGCGTAGCGTCGTGTCTAAGACAGCGGGGGAAAGGGGGGTCGACCGCATAAGGGAGAGATAATAAAGTCTTTTCTTAAAATGGTCGCCAGCGCACTAAGTTCTTGAGGAATCGATATCCATTACCTTAATCAAAGTGGATTATAATGTAATCAGCGTTACTGTCAAGAGAGATCATTGTTAATCAAGCAATAGAAACATTATGTTGTTGGATTATAAATTAAAGGTTTTGAAAAGCATACAAGATGTTAATTTCATAAATATACCCAGATATTCATGCCATGCTATGATGGATGATGAAGAAAGCTTTCCTTAGCTTACATAGCTCCGACGAACTTATCAATTTAATAATATAATGTAAAGAAAATTGATTTTATTATATATTTTTTTAATACTTGACACAATACCAACAACGAGGTCATTTCGAAATTTCGCACATGTTTTTTTTTTATTGCAGGAGATCAGCAGACAGGCAGACGGCCCACTTTATGGAAAGCGGTTACCATCGTCTATAGAAATTTGCACCACCAAAGGTGTTGGAACTGGAGAAAAAGGAGACTGGAACCTGGTCACTAATGCCGGAACACAACTCAAGATTGTTATGGTGACATATTTTAGACCAGGGTTGGTAGCCATCCAGTCGGGTAAATGCCCTACCACCTGGCTGTGGGTTGTTTTGTCGCTTCTTACGACAGGCCGTCCAACCGCAGGAAATTGTATTCTTTCTCCGTTCCTACACAGATGATGTTTTTATTTGTCAATAACGATCGATAGTGATTTGAAACTTGCAAGAATACTTCGTACTTTGTAATGTGTTGTATTGAAGCTTCTTTTGGAATCGTAAACGCAGATGGCTAAGTCAGTTATAATTCCAATTTGAGTATCATTCACGTGAGTTAAATACTCGCTGAGCAGAGGGCGTTGCGGGGAAATTGCTAAAACACAATCTGTAGACCCTGTCAGTGTGTCGGTCGCGTGCTAAGGTGCCTTCATAAGCCCCACTCTCCCCTCTTCCTGCGCCCGTATCGCCCGATGGCACGTAAATGTTAATGCTCGCCACAAACGCGGAATGAGCCACTAATCAGCGCCTGTGAATTACAACCCACAACATTATTGCGGACTAATTGCTTGGCCCAATGCGGCAAAGTTAGTTCAAACCACTTTAACCACAGGCGTAGTCGCCTTTGCCAGCATTGCAACGCTAGAAATAAAACTTTACAAACAACGTGAGGCTTTAGCCTCAATATATTTAGATTCATTATTCTGTTGGCAACGCCTCGCATCTATATAACTCGCGCCATTGTCGTTAGTTGTCGATGTTGCCAGCTATGCAAAATTCGTGAGAAGCAGTAAATCAAACCGAAGGAAGACATGGTATTGTCCTCTTGACAGGCAATTATCGAGCGAGCGCGGGGAGCGTAGGGGGCTGGGGGGGGGGGTGACTAAAGTGGTTCCAGGCTCCTCCGTACATTTATAAACAGTGAATTAGATCCGATTCACGGTGGACGACGTACATCAACGCCACATCAAAAAAAAGCACTTAATTCATATCTATAACAAGAAAGTATGCAACATGTGTATAACACCAAATGTCTGTGATTTTCCCGGTTTTCATGTTATAAATAAACACTATTAAGCTGAAGACAGTAAATTATCACAAATTATTTTTATTACACAGGACCAAAAGTTCATAATTAATTTTATCCGTGCAGGAACAGAGAAAGAATACAATTTCCTGCGTTGGGGCGGCCTGTCGTAAGAGGCGACAAAACAACCCACAGCCAGCTGGTAGGGCATTTGCCCGACTGGATGGCTACCACCCCTGGTCTAGAGTATGTCGCCATAACAACCTTGAGTTGTGTTCCGGCATTTGTGACCAGATTCCCGTCTCCCTTAAGAGAGCAGCAGCGCATTTGTAGCACCTTTGGTATTGCAAATGTCCATAGGCGATGGTAACCGCGATCCATCAAGCGGGCCGTCTGCCTGTCTGCTGAACTCCTGCAATAAAAAATAAATAAAACACAATTGTTGATTGAAACAATCAACGAATGTGTTTAATCTTCTTTTGTCTTTCCCCAGTAATTTAGCGTCGGCACAATATGTCCTTCTCTTCGATACTTCTCCATTTTAGCATGCATCCTCTGTCACACCACAATTCATCATGCCGTTCTCCACACAATCCGTCCAGCTTTTTGGCCTTCCTTTATACTTATATCCATCGACCTATATAATTTGAGTTTAATATAATTTTTGTCAGATCACTTTCATTCTTGCTCCTAATATATCGGAGACATATTATTATGATCGAAATAATGTTACACGGACGATATCCTATAACTGAGGCTGAGGGAGCTTTCAGTTCCGATGGACTCGCAAATCCCGAGACAGGCAAGTTCAACTTGCCACTTAAGTTTAAAGGCAGGCCGCTGTCGGCGCTTTCAGAAAACCAATAACGAGATTAATGAGCGAACGAAGCCGACGCGGCTCTTTCAACGGCTCTTTTCAATTTTGACGCCAACATTGATACGCGTAATTAATCCCGACTCGCCGCCCGACGCCATTCAACTCGCTGTCCAAACATGTTTACTCGGGGCCAGCAAGAGTGCGCCACGTGTCCGCGTCGCCTCACCACTAATGCTTTTCTCGTGTAGCGTAACCTAAATACTATATTTATATTTATCCGTGCAGGAACGGAGAAAGAATACAATTTCCTGCGGCCTGGCGGCCTGTTGTATGGGGCGACAAAACAACCCACAGCCAAGTGGTAGGGCATTTGCCCGACTGGATGGCTACCACCCCTGGTCTAAAGTGTGTCGCCATAACAACCTTGAGTTGTGTTCTGGTATTAGTGACCAGGTTCCAGTCTCCCTTAAGAGAGCAGCAGCGCATTTGTAGCACCTTTGTTGTTGCAAATGTCCATAGGCGATGGTAACCGCTTTAAATCAAGTGGACCGTTTGCCTGTCTGCTGATCTCCGACAAGAAAAAAAAATCTAAAATACATGTAAAACACTCATCGAAAAATATAAAATCCGTTCTTTATTGCGATGCTGGGAAACAGACGGCCAGCTCAAGGAAAATAGTTACCGTCGCCTATAGGCATTTCAAACACCAGGAGTGAAGGCAATGCGTTACCAACCTTTAGCATTGGATGAAGAGGATGGAGAGTCCCCTGGCAGTGGAAGACTCCTGTGTGCGAGACCCACTCCTGCCAGGACACGCGGAGTTGGGAATCTCGTATACCTGTAGCGCAGGACGGAATACACAGGGGTTTTAGTCGAGTGGCAAGAGCGTAGCACTAGTTTTGACTGGGCGCGCTAGTACCACCCCCGATCTGGCGAATCTCACAGACGGGTCGCGAATTATCCCCCCAGGTTTCTGTACCTGTTGCGGCTTAGTCCTCAAACGGATTTCCCCTGGATAAAAAAGGGGATGAGATAAGGAAGATTCTCACTCATCGTACGAAACACGATTTTAACTAAAGCCTAACCGTTTCTCCCATTATGGTTCTAATTAACATTTTAGGGTTTCTTGAAATATACGTAATCCCAGTAGCGTTCAAGCTTTCCTCCTATCTTAGTTTACGAGATAAAGTAAAATTAGCATGACTTTATCATTTTATTTACATACGAATGATGCCTTGTAAGCATCTATATTTACAATGCGAATTCATTGTCTCAGGAACTTCTTCGACAAGGCTTTTGGGTATACCTATGTCTGTAGCCCTCGATATTTAACGCGTCAACTCATATTTGCCACGATGTCAAACTCACTGTTAGAATATCAGTCCAAATTAGTCTATGCATAGAGGGCTGGACTCTCCTATCTTGTCGTTGATATGTGTAATATGATATGTCCAATGACTTCATAATGGAAATATAATATCCATAATAGTAGATAGTGTTATACACAGTTCTGTTTATTTTTATTTTCTTATTGCAGAAGCTTAGCAGACAGGCAGACGGCTCACTTGATGCAAAGCGGTTACCATCGCCTGTGGACATTTGCAACACCAAAGGTGCTACAAATGCGCTGCTGCTCTCTTAAGGGAGACTGGAACCTGGTCACTAATGCCGGAACACCACTCAAGGTTGTTATGGCGACATACTTTTGACCAGGGATGGTAGCCATCCAGTCGGGCGAATACTCTACCACCTGGCTGTGGGTCGTTTAGCCGCAGGAAATTGTATTCTTTCTCCGTTCCTGCACGGATTTGTTATTGATTTCAATTAAAAATATTTATTAATAACTGTGTTTCGCTGTTGAAGAGATAAAACAATTGTTATATCAAACATGTGGCCAATGAAGAGTGAATAATACATCGCGAGTGGAGCACGACATACCTTCCGAAGATAGACAGAATTTGATATTAAAATGTCGCACTAGTGGGCGTTCATCCGGAAGAAGAGTTTTCGGAGTAGCAATGAATAAAACATTGCTTAATGAGGCGAGATTAATTGTCGGATTCAATCTGAATCAGCGGACTACGACAAACGCAAGGTGTTGTTGCTGAACCACCGTAATATTATGGTGATTATTAACATATATGTCGGGTTCACGCCGGGAGCGAAAGGATAATCTGAAATATTATAATCACTAGAATTATCACAATTACGAAATTAAATATTGCACAATAATACACAGATATATTAGGACAACTCCAATAGTTGCATCCACACTTGTCAGGTGTCGAGCAGCAATTTGCCATCCAAGAATACTGCGATTATCGACCACAATATATTATGTGCTCCTCGTCCAAGACTACCAATGCAGACTGTCCGTCGTAGACTTGGTTGTAGACTCGTAGACTGTCGATTGAAGACTGCCCCTCCTCTGCCCGAACACCGTGTATTTAACAGGTCCTCGTAGTGCGCTGCAGTGACAATATCCGGTAATGCTGTGGCGCCACTTCAGTTACGCTTCCTTCATAAAACGAACTTCCGCCATACGTATTAACTTCCAACATCCGGTTACTCCATTACCGATATCCGTTAGCTTAATAATAATTGCTTCTACATTGACATCCGGTTAAACAACTTCCGATTATTACATGAAAGAATACTCTATCAGGTTATTTATAGACTACTTCCGTCGTATGGTTATTTTATAATAACAAATACGATTCCTACATATATATGTTCAGATCGGAACCTTTTTGCCTGCCTTGCTTTCTGCATTGCCTTTACCTTCACCTGCTTCAATTCCCGCTTGGATTTAAAATATAACTTACTTTCGCCCGGCTTTGCTCGCGTCAATGTTATCCTACGGAAATCGTACATTTTACTGGGATAAAAAGATAGCCTGTGTCCTGTAATATATAATCTATCTCTTGGAGTTTTTGGTGGAAACTGAAAGCAGATGTTGTGCTGTGCAGTTTTATTTTCTAAAAATGTGTAAAATTACTCTAAAATGAACAATAGTTGTAGGATATTGATAGTTTTTGAGTAGTAATTATGTGTTTTGAGAGAAATGTGAACTGTATAGTCAAATGTGGTCTTTTGATTTGTCACAAGAACTCCGTTGAATAGCACTAGCTGATTACCTACAGTTCAGCTGTACTACACATAGGTTTAAGAAAATGAAGTAACTACATTGAATCTAAGATCTGGTATAAAGGCCTAGCTGTCAAGCCATAAAATCCAAAAAATCTATCTCTATGCCAAATTTCTTCCAGATCCGTTCAGCCGTTCGGGCGTGATCGAGTGACAAACATCCACCCAATATTTTACATTTGTAATCTATCTATCTAGGATATAATAAATATGTAAATGATTCGAGTTTGTCCATTGCGTTTACAAATGACTAAAAGAAACAGGAGAGATAATTCGGTTCGGGAGATTCTGAAAAATGCAACTTTTAGAATTTTTGTCTGTCTGTCTGTTAGATCATTACGTAAAAACTACTGAATGGATTCAAACGAAATTCGACAGATTGCTTTTGAAACTATCTATCTATCCGTAGAGGAACGGAGAAAGAATACAATTTCCTGGGTTCGGGCGGCCTGTCGTAAAAGGCGACAAAACAACCCACAGCCAGGTGGTAGGGCATTTGCCCGACTGGATGGCTACCACCCCTGGCCTAAAGTATGTCGCCGTAACAACCTTGAGTTGTGTTCCGGCATTAGTGACCAGGTTCCAGTCTCCCTTAAGAGAGCAGCAGCGTATTTGTAGCACCTGTCGTGTTGCAAATGTCCATAGGCGTTGGTAACTGCTTTCCATTCCAGGTGGGCCGTCTGCCTGTCTGCTGATCTCCTGCAATAAAAAAAAATGAAACCACATGACGAAATTCGACAAAAAAAGTTGTTGAAGTCAAACGTTTTTGATGGAGTTCAATTTAGAAGAAAACATTAACTGCAGGTTATATTGTTTATCTTCTATACTATAATGAACCTGCAAATGGTTCGAGTTTGTACAATAGATTTAAAAATGTGGAAAAACTCAGGGGGCTAATTCGGACCAACACATTCCAAAAATACAATTTTTAGAGTTTTTATTTATCTGTCTATTAGAGTATCACGTGAAAACTAAAGAACAGATTTAAATGAAACTCGACATAGAGCTATCTCAAATCCCCGGGTAAACTTACGATACTTTTTGTCTGCGGAGTGACGCTCGCGGACCGCGTTCGTAATACCGAAGTAAGAGAGAGAGTTGGTCTGAAAGAGAGTGTCGGGGTGAAGGTAAGGAAAGGAATGCTGCGGTGGTTCGGGCATGTGGAAAGAATGACTAAACAGATATACAATGCAAAAGTGGATGGATGCAGAAGTCATGGAAGGCCACGACACACCTTCTATGATCAAATGGATTGTGTACTAGCGGAAGGTGATGTCAGGAGCCTTAAGAACAGACGCGCGTGTATGACAAGAGTTATGAATGTCAAAGAAGCAAGTGAGGTGTGTAAGACTAAGCCGAATGACGCTCTGTTGTTCGTGCCTACCCCGCAACGGAACTGGCGTGAAGTTATGTATGTACTTTTAGTCCCGATAAATGACGTCGTTTCCGTGGGATAGTAAAATATAGCGAAAAAGATGGCGTTGCGATCGCATCCTTTTTGAAAACTACTAAACGTATATGATTGGAATACGACATAGTGCTGGCTTATTACCCGAATTAACACTTGTATACACTTTATCCCAACAAACGACGTAGTTTCTTTAAAATAGACGGATTAACAAAATAGATGGCGCTGCAATCGCGATGTAGACAACCATCGCTGTATTCAATAACAAATGCGTTAAATCAGGTTGGCTGCGACTTTTCTTTATCTGTTGCTGTGGCGTTTTCTACACTGTATTGAGTTAATTTCTTTGTAATCGTAGCGAATTCAACAAGAACCTCTTAGTATTGAAGGTTTATATATATATATAAAACACCTAATAATTTTTTTATGTACATACATAACATAGAGCTACTACCGAGGGTTTTTCACGAAGCGTAGCCGCGGGGAAAACTCCAGTCTATTAAGAAATTAAGACGTAAATGAATAAATTATTAGTAAGGTTAATTAAGGTCCTGACGTCGAACGGAAGGCCAAAGGGCCGAGCGCCGAAGGCCGGTATTCAAAGGGACCGCGAGAGAGTATTGTCCGTGCGTCTGTCACTGGGGCGAACAATACCGCTGTTCTTCGTTATTTCACATCAACATGTCTTTCCAAATTAAATTATTACCCCATTGTACTAAATATTAAACAATGTCAGCTTGAAAAGTTTATTTCGGTAGGTATATTTAAAATTATAAAAGATTTCGATTTGCGACTAAAACGCGGTTTAGCCATATAATCTACATACATACATATATAACTTCACGCTAGTTCCCTTGCGGGGTAGGCACGAACAACAGAGCGCCATTCAGGCTTATTCTTACACACCTCACTTGCTTCTTTGACATTCATAACTCTCGTCATGCATGCTCGTCTGTTCTTAATGCTCCTGAGTAATCTACACATAATCTACGAGGTCATTATTGTAGTTAACTAGTGTAAACTCCATTTTCTTGTAGTAACACCTTTGACAAAGTATATCCATAAGTACTCTGTACATGATAATAACTTTTAATTAATAAAGAACATAAGAACAGACAAGCGTGCATGACAAGACTTATGAATGTCAAAGAAGCAAGTGAGGTGTGTAAGAATAAGCCTAAATGGCGCTCTGTTGTCCGTGTCTACCCCGCAAGGGAACTGGCGTGAAGTTATGCATGTATGTAATAAAGAACATGTCACTATCAGAGTAGCTCACGTTCATACGTTTTATATTAAATATGTCATAGCACAAATTAAAACTTAGTTTCATATTTACAGCACAGAATAGAGCAAAGCGAGATCACACTGAAGATTCTAAGAGACACGTGGTTCAGAGATGGTTAGCAGTGCCCAAGGAAGGCAGTCGTAAATAGCCTTCGGGGTAATCGCGTCCGAGGCCCCAGCGCCGTCCTCCCCTCGTGCGCTGATACAGCTGATTGTAATTCAAGGCACCCACCGGGCTCAGAGCACGACATCTGTAACATTGCGACAGCGAACACGTGTGCCGCTTTAAACGGCTCTACGTTTTATAAGGGTTCACATATTTTTATTTACGCATTAATTTTGCTTGCGCGACATACGACCGTTGTAAACATTTTGTTAGTGTGTGTCGCGGACTGCAAGCTTTCCGTTTTTTTATCATCCTGGTTACAACGCCTGAACGACGCTGTTATCGGTGATTTCATCTGGATGCGGTTTAAAGCAGGTTTATCTAAACTAAGAATAAGGCCACGACACACCTTCCATGATCAAATTAGTCGTGTACTAGCAGAAGGTGATTTCAGGAGCCTTAAGAACAGACGAGCGTGCATGACAAGAGTTATGAATGTCAAAGAAGCGAGTGAGGTGTGTAAGAATAAGCCTAAATGGCGCTCTGTTCTTCGTGCCTACCCAGCAAGGGAACTGGCGTGAAGTTATGTATGTATGTATGTATGTAAGAATAAGAAAAAGTAAGTAGGTAGAAAAAGGGATTTCGCGCTCCGAAGCAGATACTTTGGACAAAACTGGAATTTTACGTGAGTATGATACATATATAACTTCACGCCAGTTCCCTTGCGGGGTAGGCACGAACAACAGAGCGCCATTTAGGCCCATTCTTACACACCTCACTTGCTTCTTTGACATTCATAACTCTTGTGAGTATGATGGTAATAATAAACACTAATAAGGTATTTGGAACGAACCTGGCCAACAGGCAAACGGTCCATCTGATGGAAAGTGGTAACCGTCGCCTTTGAACCCTGGCTATGCGTTTAGTCACCTCTTACGACAGGCTATCCGACCGAAGGAATTTGTATTCTTTCTCTGTTCCTGCACAAATAAAGTTTCCTTCAGATTGGCCACGTCACCTTTCAAGCGCGATTATGCCGTGGGTGCGTTCCATTTGTCTCCCAACGCCTCACCTGATAATCTAAAGATACACCACCTGAATATGGCGGACACAGGAAAATAATATGTCCGCCGCCCTGCCAGGGCCCGTGTTGCGTCCCCCACAACCCGCAAACAAAGGAAACGAAACTATTGTGTTTTGTTATTTATGATCCGGCCGACGTCTTGTCACCCGCTAATGGTGCTCTTATTTCCTAAACAATAACAGTGTTACGATCATAAACGAAACCAAATTATGTGTACATATACGTCTACTAATCCGGAGTTATCTTTTCTGAGTGTTTTGTGAAAACATATTGTAGAGGCTGAAAGAGAGTGTTGGGGTGAAGGTAAGGAAAGGAATGCTCCGGTGGTTCGGGCATGTGAAAGAATGACAAAACAGATATACAATGCAAAAGTGAATGGATGCAGAAGTCGTGGAAGGCCACGACACACCTTCCATGATCAAATTGGTCGTGTACTAGCAGAAGGTGATGTCAGGAGCCTTAAGAACAGACGAGCTTGCATGACAAGAGTTATGAATGTCAAAGAGGCAAGTGAGGTGTGTAAGAATAAGCCTAAATGGCACTCTGTTGTTCGTGCCTACCCCGCAAGGGAACTGGCGTGAAGTTATGTATGTATATTGTAGAGGCGGCCCGGTAAGAGTCGGGCTCGCGTATAGAGGATTCTTACATACGTAATTAAGCAGTAGGATTAAAATACAATAGATCTCACTTAAACCAACTTTGCAAATGATAAATTTTAGTTTGGAATCAATTTTTTGTTCTAAACTCCATAAATGGCAAGATCATTCAAAGTTTATGAAATATATAAGCAATGCGCGTAAGACTAAAATATGGAAAAAAAATACATACATACATATATACATAACTTCACGCCAGTTCCCTTGCGGGATAGGCACGAACAACAGAGCGCCATTTAGGCCCATTCTTACACACCTTACTTGCTTCTTTGACATTCACAACTTTTGTCATGCACACTCGTCTGTTCTTAAGGCTCCTGACATCACCCTCCGCTAGTACACGATCAATTTGATCATGGAAGGTGCGTCGTGGCCTTCCACGACTTCTGCATCCATCCACTTTTGCATTGTATATCTGTTTAGTCATTCTTTCATCATGCATTCTTTCCACATGCCCGAACCACCGGAGCATTCCTTTCCTTACCTTCACCCCGACACTCTCTTTCTTACTTCGGTATTACGAACGCGGTCCGCGAGCGTCACTCCGCAGATTTTGCGCAGTGCTCGCATCTCGACCGCGTTTACTCTACTTTCATGCTCTCTCTTCCATACCCAACTCTCGCTTCCATACGTGAGCGTAGGTACCAGCACCGCGTTGTGTATGGCGAGCTGGGCCTTCTGGCTGAGGTTCTTAGCGCCTAGAAGTTTACCTAACGCTTCATTCAAACTATTCCCCAAATTTACTCTTCTTTAGTACTACTACTAAAAATACTATAGTATTATTCTTCTTTCATGTCTAAATATGGTTTAGCCGCATAAACGTTAACTTTTTTTTTTGCAGGAGATCAGCAAACAGGCCGATGGCCCACTTGATGGAAAGTGGTTACCATCGCCTATGGACATTTGCAACAGCAAAGTTGGTACAAATGCGCTGCTGCTCTTTTAAGGGAAACTGGAACCTGGTCACTAATGCCGGAACACAACTCAAGGTTGTTATGGCGACATACTTTAGACCAGGGGTGGTAGCCGTCCAGTCGGGCAAATGCCCTACCACTTGGCTGTGGGTTGTTTTGTCGCCTCTTACGACAGTTCGCCCCAACGCAGGAAATTGTATTCTTTCTCCGTTCCTGCACGGATAGAACATAACTATAGAACTATATACATTCGCCAGGTGGTAGGGCATTTGCTCGACTGGATGGCGACCACCCCTGGTCTAGAGTATGCCGCCATAACAACCTTGTGTTGTGTTCCGGCATTAGTGACCAGGTTCCAGTCTCCTTTAAGAGAGCAGCAGCGCATTTGTAGCACCTTTGTTGTTGCAAATGTCCATAGGCGATGGTAACCGCTTTGCATCTAGTGGGCCGTCTGCCTGTCTGCTGAACTCCTGCAATAAAAAAAAAAAAACATATATAAGTTTTCTCAAAAATTATAAACATTTTAAAGAACTATTTACGAATACGAATTTACTTAGGTCAAGTGAGTTAATTTTTTTCAAATAGTCGTCTAATTAACCTTGGAGATATAGAGGGCAGAACAGTTATTTATTATATATATATATATATATTTTGGTAATAATTCTAGGGAACAAATTACAATATTATGCCTAACGTCATTATCGTGTTAAACGCACGAAAGCAGCTCAAAACTCAACAACAATACCAAGCCCTTAGTTTGATAGCAAAAAACAAAAAGCAAACCTCATTTTCAACCACAAAATTAAGTAAAAGAAGCTACGCCCGAAGCTATAGCATTCCTCGAGAGTACAGTCGAGTTGTTCCCACCAATAAGCCACAAAGAAAGGTATTTAGTACAACAATTCGCATCCAACAAGACTCTAATATACTTTCCGAGGCACTTAAGCAGCTTTCCGTGGTTCTGAGGAACGCACCCACTGACGTTGCTCGGTACTGTGGTCCAAACAGCTCTCACCGTCGTGACTTATTGCGAATGAAACACAATACATAACGCAGAAAAAATAAAACGCTAGTGAAGCTGGCAACCGTTTCAGTGGGTTTTATGACGACATCATAATAATTTGCAAAGACTTCAAAGGGAAAACGAGAAAGAGCTATGTGAGCAAATTCAGCGCTCGTATGATTTAGGGGGGAAGTTAGATGTTATTATTCATAACGGTTATTTAACTACGTCTTCTTCGTTAGGAATTTGATAGGTTCCTCAGAAGCCTTCTGGGAGTTTTTCTTTACAGAAACAAGCTTTAATTTATTGAGGTGTACACATTTTTCTTAATCATATTAATAGGGGAAAGCAGGGTATATTGATCCGGGAAAATTGTAATGTGTGTTATTGTAATTGTCAAAGAAGCAAGTGAGGTGTGTAAGAATAAGCCTAAATGGCGCTCTGTTGTTCGTGCCTACCCCGCAAGGGAACTGGCGTGAAGTTATGTATGTATGTATGTAAAATTGTAATACCTCAAAATATTCTACTTATCCATATAATTCCTTTTTGCTAGCGAAATGTCGAAGGAATCGTTGATAGTGAGTGCTCTTACAATTATTACATACATACATACATAACTTCACGCCAGTTCCCTTGCGGGGTAGGCACGAACAACAGAGTGCCATTTAGGCTTATTCTTACACATCTCACTTGCCTCTTTGACATTCATAACTCTTGTCATGCAAGCTCGTCTGTTCTTAAGGCTCCTGACATCACCTTCTGCTAGTACACGATCAATTTGATCATGAAAGGTGTGTCGTGGTCTTCCACGACTTTACAATTATTAGCTATATAAAAATCATCTGTCATCATGTTCCTTTATATTAATCTTCGAAAGTACTAAACAGATTTTAAGGAAATTTTGTAAATGTGTATTGCTTGTTGCAACTTGAGAGATAGGATAGTCTTTGACGTAGTAGAGTTTGATCCTGAAATCGATCGGTGTGATACCATGCTCTCAAAGGATATTGTCGTGAAACGGCTAGCTTTTGAGCTAATCGTGTTCCATGTGAAGAGGGAGTGTTCCGAAGACCTATCCCCATCCTCTTTCTCCCATCCCTCTATTCCATTATTTTATCCCATCGAATCTATTTCATCCTAAAGGCTGGCATCGCGTTGGATTAATCCTGGTGTTGCAAGCATATTTGTATAGACGACGGTAACCACATTTCGTTAGTTGAGTCGTCTGCCTATTTGTCATTTTCGCAATTAAAAACTATGCTGAAATTTTTTATCCGATATGTGACTCTTAAAATCCAGACAGCACAACGCCCCTCAAATCAGCTTGTACCTAATTTATAAAATGCAAACTCTTTATTTTCAAGCTCTTAACCCGTTACTGAATACAAAAATTCGCTTTAGAATTTTCTGCTTTCGCAGTCATTGCACCTGTTTAATATAAATACTCATTAAAGCCTTTCGCTATATGAAGTGAAATGACTGAATACATTTTGAATTTTACATTTCTAAAGGAGCTAACGTTCTGCGTTACATTAGTAGTATGCATCGAATTCAACACTTCACCTCCGTCCGCGACTTACAACACTTCCCCCATTCGCGGCCCCGTTTTCGCCTTACCCCGGCTTCCTCTCCGCTGGGCTTAAGCGTCGTTACAACTTTCCTCATAAACAAAATATAATTCAACTTTGATTTTAATGCTTTCTGCAGTTCAGAGTTCTGCGAAGATACTCCATTAACTTCAAAGTCATGGCTTTAACGTCATCATTTATTTTTCTTCTTGAATACATACATACATACATAACTTCACGCCAGTTCCCTTGCGGGGTAGGCACGAACAACAGAGCGCCATTCAGGCTTATTCTTACACACCTCACTTGCTTCTTTGACATTCATAGCTCTTGTCTGTTCTTAAGGCTCCTGACATCACCTTCTGCTAGTACACGATCAATTTGATCATGGAAGGTGATCTTGAATACATACATACATACATAACTTCACGCCAGTTCCCTTGCGGGGTAGGCACGAACAACAGAGTGCCATTTAGGCTTATTCTTACACACCTCACTTGCCTCTTTGACATTCATAACTCTTGTCATGCAAGCTCGTCTGTTCTTAAGGCTCCTGACATCACCTTCTGCTAGTACACGATCAATTTGATCATGGAAAGTGTGTCGTGGCCTTCCACGACTTCTGCGTCCATCCACTTTTGCATTGTATATCTGTTTAGTCTGTTTATCTGTGTATTAATTGTACTTTGTTAATTGTGGTATTTGTTTTAAATTAAGGATTATATTATTTAATAACGTTTTAAATATCCGCATAGACGCCATAACGAAGTATCTCAGTGTATGTAAATCGATACGCACCTGGCCTATTCTTAGAGTAGCTAGACTAACTAGAGACTAGAAAACCATGTATATTCTTCTTCTTCTTCAGCCACTCTCAGTCCACTGCTGGACGTAGGCCTCCCCAAGTAAGCGCCACATAACCCGGTTGTGAGACCACCGGGCTGGCGGGCGTCCTACGTTACGTTTGCCGAGACGTGGTCTCCACTCCAGGACTCGTTTGTTCCATCGGCCGTCGGTCCTGCGACAGACGTGACCGGCCCACTGCCACTTCAACTTGCTAATTTGGCGAGTTATGTCAGTTACCTTCGTTCTCTTACGGATGTCCTCATTTCTGATTTTATCCATAAGAGAAACACCTATCATAGCTCGCTCCATAGCCCGTTGAGCGACTTTGAATTTGTGGACCAGTCCCGCTGTCAGTGTCCATGTCCTTTAATTGTCATAAATATTTTATTAATTAAGTTTCTATAAAGTTATCTTTAAGTTTTATGTTTCTATATTGAATAAGTTAAGTTAAACCCGACCAAATATAAAAGTGAACATTTAAACTATTTTAATCACGCGACTGTCATTTATAATTTGTTTATGTTGTTGTTGTTTTTAGTTCCATGGATAGCTTTTATTTGGCGATTAAAAAAAAACGTTACGTCGTAAAATAGATTTTATTTAAAAAATTAAAAAAAAAAACGAAAAGTCAGCTGGGACATCTAGTAGAAATGAAATTTCAACGGAAAACTGGAAAAACGTATCGCAACAAAATTTTAACTTGAGTTTTACGGGCAGGTTTTCAAATTGGACAAGTACATTAACAATCTGCCCGTAAAACTTTGTTGCGATTCGTTTTGCCACTTGTCCGTTGAAATTTCACTTCTAGTATATGTCCCAGCACACATTTAGATTTTTCGCAGCTTTACTGCAAATTATGATTTGGTTACTTTAGATACATTTTAATGAATGCATTTTTATTTAAACATATTTTATTTTATCAAACAAAAAAACTGAATTCGTTCCGGAATCAAAAAAAAAAAATATCCAGTCTACTATAAAATTATGCCGCCTTTCACTACGGCCGTAACGCTTTTTTGTGACAGAAAAAATCCAAATACCCCCCGTCTACATAGAAGTTTCACTTCAAAAATGTGATCATACTTGCCTCAAAATCAGAGCTTTACTCAGAATAACACGTGTTAATTGTGATGTAAAATAGTTTGCTGGGAGCACGCGCGGTGCGGGCGTAATTGCGAAATTGCAGCGCCACCTCGCGTGTCTGCGAGCGCAATTTAATCCGCCGGGGCCGCCTTCCACGCGTTTTATAACCCCAACAAACGCGGCGCGTGCACCCGTTTGTAAAACATCATAAAATTCATCCCTTAAAAGCATCCATTCGTCGTTTATCACATGAAACGGCGGCACATATGGACGCCTGATAACAACCAATCACTCAGTTTTATGTAAAAGACATTCGTGTTATGGACTAATTTATAGCTCATCTGTGATCTGTCTTATACATTTGACATATGACAACATCGACGACATTTGACATTTCCATCAATGTTATAGAGAATCAGCAACACAATCCTATAAGTAACAGTCAGCAAGTGATTTGCATCCTGTCAATATATTCAACATATTGTTACACGCCGACAAAAGTGGACGCACATCTGCCTACCATAAAACACACACTTTATTACCTTTCCGCATTTGGACTTCTTTTGTTTACTTTGTGTTTAAAATGTATAATTAGAAAAACAGCCTATTGTGTATTGTAATCTTTTATGGCAGTCATTAGACAGGTGTGTCGATCTGATCCTAAGAAATACGATCTACGCGGGCGGGCAGCCATATTGTATCGCTGCAGTATAAAACAATGGCCCAATGGAGAGATCGGCAGTCTAGCGATAGTCACAAGCGAGGCAAGACATGTGTACATTCGATAATCTATATAGTGACGGACTTTGCGCGTGTTATTGAATCGCGCATTACGTTTGGACTGAATGTGTTCAGTTATATTTGTACCTGTTTGTATAGTTTTAATAAATTCTATAGTAATTCCAAAGGCAATTTTTTAATTCGAGTCCTGCAACTTGTAACAATATTAAGGTTTTCTGTAGTATACTTCTGTATTCTGTAACATACTTCTGTATAAAACTGTTATAATGTGAGATATAAATAGAAAAGAGAAATATAAAGAAAATCAATGTTTAGCCAGTCGTGTTACTGGGGAGTTTCTTACCGCTTCTTCTCCTTTACAGCATCAACATGTTGCGAAGCGGTGTACATAGAATAGGAAGTAAAAAATTAAATTTTAACTTACATGTATGATCTTCAAAAAGTGTTCTCCAGTGGAACTCATTTTGAATAATAATAATAATATTATAAGCATTGTATTTCTATAAAAATAATATTTCTTAATTTATGCTAATATCATAAAGAAGAAAGATTTGTATTTTCCTATGTTGCTGACTGCTATGACTGCTTTCAAAAAATTTTTTACCGTTTGAAGCGTAGGAAGTCTTCAATGAAGCACCCTTTGGCTTGAAATGCGTATATTTTCAATAATTTGCGATTTTACAATAATTTTATAAAATAGTTGTTGCGCGTACAATATTTCGTCTTTGTTCCGTTCTTGATTTTCGAATATTGGCGGTTGGCCGTAGACAATGAGCGTCTGTCATAGGCAATTTTGATATTGCGTGTACACACCGGCGCGAGCGTACTGATTTCATACCCGGCTGGACCGGTGTGTACCTTCTTTTAGTAAATGTGCCGCGACATCGTTCCAAAACTACATTATTCCTGATTTTTATTTTCTCAGGACAGGAGAACGTCTGCAAATACCGCTAGTTATTTACCCAAAATCAACTTTAATATTATGTTACCCATATTTTGTTCGCAGCATTATAGTATCGAACGACTGCTGTCTGTTCACAAAGCTCGCTGTTTTGTTGATGTTTTTATTTTATATTTATTTTATTAATTATTATGTGGATGATTGTGAATTGCGATATCTAGGTTTGTAGAAGCATAACAGTAATGATGGTTTCACGGATCGTCTCATCAAAACATCAACTTTATACACTAGAATGAATTGAGGCTGTACTCAGACTTTTACAATGTTTGTACAAGTTTAGTATTAAAATTAGAATAAATTAATATAATAAGTTATTCTTAAGGTACACCAAAACAGAAAAATTACTACATATAATGTCATATACACTAACAAAAATAAACAATAAGCGTGTACGGAGTCTTAAATTTTTCATAGAAATTAAGTATTAAAAAAGGGTACGGAACTCGAGTCCGTAGAGATATATATATATATAATAATAATAATAAAAAAAATACAATATTTGTACAAGTTAGAAGAGTATGATTTTAATCTATGTATAATACAATACAAAGAAGCAAGTGAGGTGTGTAAGAATGGGCCTAAATGGCGTTCTGTTGTTCGTGCCTACCCCGCAAGGGAACTGGCGTGAAGTTATGTATGTGTGTGTGTGTATAATACAATATCTATATAAATAATATTATAAAATGCTAAACATGCAGTGTCTGTACATTGAAGCCATTAAAAAAAATACAAATGGAATAGATTATATAAACAACTAGCTGTCCCGGCAGACGTTGTCCTGCCCTGAAGAAATAACATTTAGAACCCGATTGCAGCGCCACCTACCGGATCCAAATGTAACCTATCCTATCTTTCAAGTCGGATCAAACTGCACACGGTGTGCAAATTTGATTGAAATCGGTCAAGTAGTTTAGGAGTCCATTGAGGACAAACATTGTGACACGAGATTTATATATATTAAGATAAGATGGAGAACACGATTCATTTTTTTTAGATATCTTGTCTGTTTGATCGGGATTCATGTAAAAACTAGTGAGCCGATTTCGATGCGGTTTTCACTGGTCGACAGCAAATTTGTAGACTTAAAATCTGCATTAGTTTTTATCACGAGAATCGCGCGGGAATTTTTCTGGGAATGATTCAAAATGGCCAAATTGAAAAAATCGAATTCCACCGCAATTTTTTGAGTGATCAATATCAAATTTTATGTAATAAAATTTATACTGGGAATTCCGCGGAGATTTTCCCGGGAGCGATTTTTAGTTTTCGGGCGCATAAAAATTAGTTTATTCCGACACGGTTTTCAATAAAACAATAGTTTATATTCTTTTTTAAATGCTGTATCCCGGAAATCCCGCGGGAATTTCCGGGGAGTATCCTAGTAGATAATAAATCTGTAGAGGGGTTGAGTTTGTACAATAAGTTGAATAAAAATAAAAAACCAGTAGACTAATTCGGAAGAGCCGATCTCAAAAATACAATTTAAGGATTTTGGTCTGTCTATTCGATTGTTACGTGAAAACTAGTAAACGGATTTAAATGAAACTCGACACAAATTGTTCCGAAAAAGATGGTGCTCGAGTTTTTGTGGTGGCGCATTTACAATTTACTAACAAATACGTCGTCGTTATGGCAACACAAACGAAGTTCACTAATGAATGTTAGTAATTCAATTTATTTAATGCGAAAATGGGTATACAAAAAGTGTTAAATTTAACAAAGTACAGCTCTCCAAATTCCGCCTTTCGGCATGCATAACTATGTATAGGTATCATGCTTACAAAATTTTATTATAATATATTTATCTTATTATTTATTTAATTATTTACTTAATAAAATGTCAACCAATAAATTATAAAATTGTGTATTAAATTATGATTATATCAATTAAAATTCATACAATTTATATTATAGTTTTGTCATTTCGTTACCTGTGTCGATACACTGGCGCCTTCTCATCTCCAGGAGTCCAAAGTTGGGGCCGGTCGCACTGCCACTTCTGCCGAAAACCTCAAACGGCTCAAATATGTAACCCTTGGAACAGGTTACATATTTGAGCCGTTTGGGGTGGAGACTTTGGGCCCATGGGGGGCGAGTGCCCACAAATTATTTAAAATAATTAAAAAACGCCTAATGGACAAAACAGGAGACCGGAAGGCTGGAGCTTACCTCGCTCAAAGGATTAGCCTTTGTATCCAGCGAGGTAATGCTGCCAGCCTTCTAGGTACAATGCCCAGCGACAGTGGTCTGGTGGGGCTGGACGGGCTTTAATATAGGTTTTATTTTAATATTAGTTTTTTTTTTTTACTATTGTATATATATTTTTAAGTTAGGTTTATTTATAGGATATTTTAAAACTGGCGTTTGATTGTATTGTTTTTTTTTTTTTTGTCTCCTTTATCCTCAGGCAAACGAGATATGCCCGAGTAAGTACTGTTTTATTTTTCTTTATTTAGTTTACATTTTTTAGCTTATATGTTACTACAATTTTCTAATAACACAAATGATTTGACACTGTGGGGATTTGTTGGTTAAGGTTGGGATAGGTTGGTTGTGATATTGGGAAGTGTGATCAAAATAGTTTTGGATTGGCTTTAAGTGGGAGGGAAGGATAGGGTAGTAGGGTTTGTATTTTTATTTTCATTTATTATTCAAAAGATCTTGCCTAATTTTACATCAAATGATTGTATTGATTGAAATTCTTCTGGGAGGTGATTATACAGTTTTGGTGCTATACAAAATATACCTTTATTCAGAAACGCGGTTTTGTTGGGAGGGCAGTATAATGATTAATTAATAACAGCAGATAATCCGAACAGCGTCGATTTAATAAAGGAGCTCAGGTGCAAGGGGAAGGTGTTGCGGAAACAATTATTTTGGTTGTCGCCGGGAGTAACGAGAGTTTTAAGTTTAATTAACATCTCGGGCGAACTTCGATCGGGAATCGGTTCATTAGTTAACAACGTGTGCGCCCTAACTTCGGCTGCCATTTAGTTAATCTGTTCGCTTATGTCGGAGGTGAACTCAATAATGTACGTTGATTCCTGAGAGCGATTTATGTTCTGGAGTTATCACGACACCCGACACCCGACACCAGACACCAAACACCAGGCACCCGCCCTAATCTCCTTATGAGGAATATCTCGGCGGCAATGAGAGCGCTATCGCCGCCGGAGCCTCTCTCGCCGCACTCCGGAATGCATAAATCCGGAATAAGGACCGCCGCTCACTTGGTAACACTATGCTACCACTATCTTCAAACAGAGTCTAGGTTTAATTCACATAAAATAAATTAAACTTGTTCCTGAAATTACTTTGAATACAGACATTTTGTTATCATTTTTATTAATATTGTTACGAATTTGTAGGATGTAAATTCGAAAATGCCGTTGCAATTATCACAAAGTTTATTAGAAGTACACACACGTAATTCACAGTTCTTACGAGTATATCTGAATACAACAAAACCAACCCGTAGGGCAAAAAATCGTCACCACATAGCTCCGAAAGTACAATAGGTAACGCCTCTTTCGCAGTCAGAACACGATTGGCGCATTTCCCGACTGACCGACCCTCATCCGTTTGTAAATTTAGCACGGCCTTCTAGCAACATGCCGCCCACTGGTTCTTGAAATCGTTAAATGGTCAGCTTAATAGCCTTCAATAATTCGCATGAAATACCAACAAAGGAAAGAAGGTTTTATGCCATCTTAAGGCGGTCGCGATCACTTAAATTCAAAGAGGTAATAAAACACCTGCAAGGGCCGCTTTGCATCAATATGTATTAATTTGATTTTATTGGCTTAATTTGGATTGAAGCATAAAATGAGGTCAAAACTCGCCTAAATATAATTTATGGAAGGCGATATGTTCAATAAAACTAGGTAACACACTTTGAGCATCAAATATATTAAAGCTAACACCAATATTATAAAATCCATTCCAGTCTACTTGATAACCTTCCAAAGAAAACGAGGTTACCACGAAAATGTTAAGAATGTCGCAATTCATTCATTTCCGCATTTCATGTCATTTCTTTTAAAGCTCAAAGAAATATGTCGACTTACATTTCTTACTAAAGTTTATCCAATTTAAAAAGCACATTTTCATGTATCTCCGGGTTATCTGCAAACACTAGTCACAATGATGAAAGATGACTGTCAGGCGAGAGGCTTACATTTGAATGCGAAGAAAACAAAGGTTATGGTGTTTGAAAGAGAAGAAACCAGAACGAATGCAAGGATAATGGTCGATGATGTTATGCTGGAGCAAGTGAATGAGTTTGTATATCTTGGATGTGCTTTTAGCAGGGATGGAAGGTACACCGCTGATATAGAAAGAAGAGTGAATTTGGGGAATAGTTTAAATGGAGCGTTAGGTAAACTTCTAGGCGCTAAGAACCTCAGCCAGAAGCCCCAGCTCGCCGTACACAACGCGGTGCTGGTACCTACGCTCACGTATGGAAGCGAGAGTTGGGTATGGAAGAAAGAGCATGAAAGTAGAGTAAACGCGGTCGAGATGCGAGCACTGCGCAAAATCTGCGGAGTGACGCTCGCGGACCGCGTTCATAATACCGAAGTAAGAAAGAGAGTTGGTCTGAAAGAGAGTGTCGGGGTGAAGGTAAGGAAAGGAATGCTCCGGTGGTTCGGGCATGTGGAAAGAATGCATGATGAAAGAATGACTAAACAGATATACAATGCAAAAGTGGATGGATGCAGAAGTCGTGGAAAGCCACAACACACCTTCCATGATCAAATTGATCGTGTACTAGCAGAAGGTGATGTCAGGAGCCTTAAGAACAGACGAGCTTGCATGACAAGAGTTATGAATGTCAAAGAGGCAAGTGAGGTGTGTAAGAATAAGCCTAAATGGCACTCTGTTGTTCGTGCCTACCCCGCAAGGGAACTGGCGTGAAGTTATGTATGTATGTATGTCCGGGTTATGCTGGCCCTATGAGAGATAGTTTATTTTCTCCATATTCTTTCTGTGTTTCAATAGTTATGACGACATCTAATCAGTGAGCAAAATTAAGACATCATTGAATTCTGTCTTCAAATTGTAGTTGGCGTTAAATATTGTAATATAACCTTCGCCATGACGCCATATGGCTTTAGTAGTCTTCGGTTGCATATCCATTGAGCGTAATATTTACATGTCCTATGTAGATATAAGGTATTATATATAATATCGATTTATCCGTGCAGGAACGGAGAAAGAATACAATTTCCTGCGTTGGGGCGGCCTGTCGTAAGAGGCGACTTAACAATCCACAACCAGGTGGTAGGGCATTTGCCCGACTGGATGGCTACCACCCCTGGTCTAAAGTATGTCGCCATAACAACCTTGAGTTGTGTTCCGGTATTAGTGACCAAGTTCCAGTCTCCCTTAAGAGTGCAGCAGTGCATTTGTAGCAACTTTGCTGTTGCAAATGTCCATAGGCTATGGTAACCACTTTCCATCAAGTGGGCCGTCTGCCTGTCTGCTGATCTCCTGCAATAAAAAAAATAATATAATATAAGGTAGTATGTAGATATAAGGCCAACACTGCACATGCACTTCCCCACAACACCAGCATGTAACAGATACACTCTACATTAGTATAAGTTTAGTATTAAAATTAGAATAAATTAATATAATAAGTTATTCTTAAGGTACACCATAACATAAAAATCACTAAACTAATGTCACACACAGTAACAAAAATACAATAAGCGTGTATGGACTCTAAAATCTTTCATAGAAATTAAGTAGTAAAAAAGGGTACGGAACTCGAGTTCGTAGAGATGTTAATAATAATTAAAAAAGAAAAAAACATGTCCTATGTTATCGATTACCAAAATAGCCGCAGATAAATATCGAAGTAAAGTAGAAAAAGAAGAGTGATGCATAATAGCCGTGTAGTGCACCGAGCGCCGATCGCAAGCCGCGTCGCAATCACTTATTCATCGCCACTCGCATCTTCGTCGACGTCGGATCGCCTTTTGTACAGTTACAAGAAAATAAGGGTGGAAAGCTTTTGTATTTGCGAAACTACCTTGTTTATTTCGCATTTCACTGTTCATATAGAGTATTACGATGGCCTCGGAAGCAAGATACACATAAGTGTTGCCATTTTAACAATTTTATAAAGATAATTAATAATACAGATATTGAGCGCCGGCTTTCGATTGTTACGCGGTACTTTTTTTTTTATCGCGTCGAAAAAGCGGGTATGCCGGTGATTTGCTTGAAGACGCCCGGTGATTGCTCTCGCGCAATATATTTAATATTACATACATACATACATACATAACTTCACGCCAGTTCTCTTGCGGGGTAGGCACGAACAACAGAGTGCCATTTAGGCTTATTCTTACACACCTCACTTGCCTCTTTGACATTCATAACTCTTGTCATGCAAGCTCGTCTGTTCTTAAGGCTCCTGACATCACCTTCTGCTAGTACACGATCAATTTGATCATGGAAGGTGTGTCGTGGCCTTCCACGACTTCTGCATCCATCCACTTTTGCATTGTATATCTGTTTAGTCATTCTTTCTACATGCCCGAACCACCGGAGCATTCCTTTCCTTACCTTCACCCCGACACTCTCTTTCAGACCAACTCTCTTTCTTACTTCGGTATTACGAACGCGGTCCGCGAGCGTCACTCCGCAGATTTTGCGCAGTGCTCGCATCTCGACCGCGTTTACTCTACTTTCATGCTCTTTCTTCCATACCCAACTCTCGCTTCCATACGTGAGCGTAGGTACCAGCACCGCGTTGTGTATGGCGAGCTGGGCTTTCTGGCTGAGGTTCTTAGCGCCTAGAAGTTTACCTAACGCTCCATTCAAACTATTCCCCAAATTCACTCTTCTTTCTATATCAGCGGTGTACCTTCCATCCCTGCTAAAAGCACATCCAAGATATACAAACTCATTCACTTGCTCCAGCATAACATCATCGACTATTATCCTTGCATTCGTTCTGGTATATTTAATATTAAATTATTTATTGAGATTTTCTGATAAATACCAGTTAGTGGAACAATATAATAGTTAATATATTCAGTGAACAAGTGGTTGTGACGAAATAGGACGAGGCGCGGGTGTATTTGGACAGACATTTTATCCAACCCTACGGGGGTTCCCTTAGTAGTAGTTTGGTAGGATATTTTATATATTTCCTCTCAAGGGGCGCCCTCCCTTAAAATACCGACAGATTAGTGTTCCCCCTTGTTCCTGCTCCCACCACCGCCGGCTGGAGTACCAGTACCTAGAATATAAGTACCAGAATTTACCTTGTGGGTTTGTGCCGTCGGGTTACCGATCCCGCCGTGTATGGTACAATAGGTGTATATTCTATCCGTGCAGGAACGGAGAAAGAATACAATTCCCTGTGTTGGGGCGGCCTGTCGTAAGAGGCGACTAAACAACCCACAGCCAGGTGGTAGGGCATTTGCCCGACTGGATGGCTAGTATGTCGCCATAACAACCTTGAGTTGTGTTCCGGCATTAGTCACCAGGTTACAGTCTCCCTTAAGAGAGCAGCAGCACATTTGTAGCACCTTTGGTGTTGCAAATGTCCATAGGCGATGGTAACCGCTTCCCATCAAGTGGGCCGTCTGCCTGTCTGCTGAACTCATCTACGTCCCCCCCCCCCCTTCAGTTACACCTCTGTCCAAACATAATTAATTATGTTCTCGTATTTATGTTTGTCGACGTTAAATAATTTTATGATTTTTTTTATTGCATGCGTTCAGCAGTCAGGCGGACAGTCCATCTCATGGAAAGCGGTTACCATCGCATATGAACATTTGTAACACCGAAAGCGCTACCAAAGTACTGCCGCCCTCTAAAGTACTGGAACCTGGCCATTAATGCTGGAATACAATTCACGGTTGGTATGGCAACATACTCCAGGCCAGGGGTGGTAGCCATTCACACTAACATGATCTGTGTAATAATTCCTGAAAATTTAAGCTATCAGCTAAACCGTAACATAATAAATGTTATAAAAAACTTATAAGTGAGTATAAAAAGCTGTATTTTGTAGCATCGATCGTCGTTCATAATATTTTTCTTCCATGCATATATGCATGGGTGAATAAATTTTTTGAGTTGAAATAATTAGTTAATGTTTGCACGTCGAAGGGTACCAACACACGAGCTGCGTAAGTTTCTTAGTGCTATTACACATAATATTTCAAGCAAAAACTGAAATCTTATATATTATATTATATCTTAATATATAAAGCTGAACAATTTGTTTGTTTGAACGCGCTAATCTCAAGAACTACGGGTCTGATTTGAAAAATTCTTTCAGTGTTGGATAGCCCATTTATCGAGGAAGGCTATAGGCTATATATCATCACGCTAAGACCAATAGGAGCGGAGCAGCAATGAAAAATGTTTCGAAATCGGGGGGGCTTTGAAAAGAAATTCCACGCGGACGGTGTTGCGAGCACAGCTAGTTTAATATATAGGAAGATTCTAGAACAGCCATCGTTAATTATACACAAGTATAAGTATTAGTACTTATTCAAAACAAATAACTTGAACTATAAAAAAAAATATAAATAAAATTGTAAGAAGGCAAAATCGAGCACTTTGGTGATGAAGTTATTTCCATATAGTATTTAATGGGGGGGAAAGTATAAGTTAAGGTGCGGTTATAACGTGGCATGTCGACCGCAGTGTGGTTGTTAGCGAACTCTTATTAACTTCGTAATTGGGGCGGGATGCGGGATCGACGAGCAATGGGCAGGCGGCGTCGCACGCCAAGCCGACAGTCGGACGCATTTCACAAGTTTAGTAATGAAGGAACATCGTCGAGTAGGAACTTGAGAAGTCATTATTTGCTCTCCTTTTATACAACTCAAAGATATCTTCATGTGACCCCTGTTGCTTTTAATTAGGAGTAGAATGTTTCGCCTATTATGGTGATTTTGTAATACTTGAAGATTCATTTTAGTGATTTAATATTCTTAATCTGCGCAAAATCTGCGGAGTGACGCTCGCGGACCGCGTTCGTAATACCGAAGTAAGAAGAGAGTTGGTCTGAAAGAGAGTGTCAGGGTGAAGGTAAGGAAAGGAATGCTTCGGTGGAAAGAATGCATGATGAAAGAATGACTAAACAGATATACAATGCAAAAGTGGGTGGATGCAGAAGTCGTGGAAGGCCACGACACACCTTCCATGATCAAATTGATCGTGTACTAGCAGAAGGTGATGTCAGGAGCCTTAAGAACAGACGAGCGTGCATCACAAGAGTTATGAATGTCAAAGAAGCAAGTGAGGTGTGTAAGAATAAGCCTGAACGGCGCTCTGTTGTTCGTGCCTGTTGTTGTGCATCCACTTTTGCATTGTATATCTGTTTAGTTATTCTTTCATCATGCATTCTTCCACATGCCCGAACCACCGGAGCCTTCCTTTCCTTACCTTCCTTAAATATGAGCTTAATATTTACTATCATCAGTGACAACTTATAAATTATTTATCCGTGCAGGAACGGAGAAAGAATACAATTTCCTGCGGCCGGGCGGCCTGTCGTAAGAGGCGACTTAACAACCCACAGCCAGGTGGTAGGGCATTTGCCCGGCTGGATGGCTACCACCCCTGGTCTAAAGTATGTCGCCATAACAACCTTGAGTTGTGTTCCGGCATTAGTGACCAGGTTCCAGTTTCCCTTAAGAGAGCAGCAGCGCATTTGTAGCACCTTTGGTGTTGCAAATGTCTATAGGCGATAGTAACCGCTTTCCATCGAGTGGGCCGTCTGCCTGTCTGCTGAACTCCAGCAATAAAAAAAAAATAAAAAAAATAATAATGTATAATATCGTTCTATCAATGTAATGTCCATAATCTTGGTTTTAGAAGTTCAATTGCACGTCTGAAGCAGTTTAAAAAGGCGCCTTCCAAATGTCATTTTTAATATTCTTTAGAATTTAATTAAAGAAGCAGAAGTGAGTCAACGAAATAAATGTAACGCGGCGCGTGTAAACGGCGACCCTCGGCCCCTTCCTCCTTCCAAATGGCACAACTTGCAAATTGAGCAACACCAAAGCATTACACAAAATATTGAAACTGACAAACTTTCTAACAAGCTTCATATTATGTACATGTTCGTAGAAGGAACATTAGCCCGAATTGCCTACAGAGCGATATTGTCGAAGACGTTAGATCAGAGCCGGTAAGTAGGAGTTCGAGGATGTCCTGAGTGTGGCAACACTAGTTTTTTAAGATTTGCATTATCTATGACCTATGTTCTCTCTCTCGATTATTACTACACATGAGACTATGTTATATTTTGTTACGCGCTTTAAAAACTCAATATATAGATGTTCAATATTTAAATAGTGGTGTTACTTCGTTGCCCAACTCCTGTAGATGCGAACATTATAAAAGGGGACGCGTCTTCACCTACAAGAGGTGCACGCACCAATCCCTAAAGTGGTGACCACCGACTTCGCAATACGCAGTGTCTCAAGCTCAAGATCGTCGCAGGCTTTTAAAAGTCGCAGTTACTTAATACGCTGCCTACCACTATACTATTAACATCGCCGCGAACTAGTTATACGCGGCTGCGAGCAGAACAACGCCTCATAACAAGCTCAAAATCGCCGTGAACGGAAGAACTGGATATTCTGCAACGACCAGCACCGTGTGTTTACGTCGAGCGTCGCGCGTTTACGCCTACGCCGTCATCATAATCACCGATTTTTTTTTCTTCGGCGTCCAAGAGTGTTTTTGTGCGTGTGTGTATCAGTTCATTTCATCCGTCTGTACAAACAAATGCGCGTCGGTCATTTTTTTCGATCCGTGTTTTGTGTTTCGGTTCATTTAAAACGTCTGTACTAGGGCGGTGCATCGATAAACATTCGATTACAATCTGTCAACATAGACTTATCGTCATTCGTTCGACCAATCATTCACTAATAGTATTAAATTCTCAGATTGGTTTCGATATCAACATACATTGTGACAGTTCGTGAACAAACCAAATGTCAAATGGTTTAAAATTGTAAACAAACTTTATATAAGTTCATTTCATAAGTTTACCAATGTTAACAAGAAAGTCTTCTCAATATAATGCATGACTAAACTGGATGTAAATTGTAGGCAATACATTATTTTGTCGCTTGGTCTACTTTATACTAATATTTAAATATGTTTTTCTATTTTCTTGTGTTTTTTAAAATATCATTTAGTTGTGTATGAGATGTGTTTTTATGTGATTACCCATAATTATTTTTTTTCTTTATAAAATAACTTTGTTTGTGTTGTTAAGTAGCAAACGGCCCCACACCTCCCCTGCATCTGTATCATTATTATAATTATTAATTTATCTTATAGCTATCCCTGAGAACCATGACTGAAGAACAGCTTAGGTTAGAGGTAGATAAGCTCAGGCAGGAAAATGCAGCTTTGCAGGGGCGTTTCACTGGGACTACTGATGCCCAAGTTTGTAAGGTATCTGCCAAAATACCACCTTTCTGGCCACACAGACCTGCTTACTGGTTTGCTACAGTAGAAGCACAATTTGAATTGGGAGGTATTGTAGCAGATAACACAAAATTCAACTACCTCATCGGTCATCTGGATGAAAAATTTGCAGAAATTATAGAAGATATTGTCATAAATCCTCCACCACTAGGTCAGCGTTATGAAAAATTAAAGGAAGTTTTGATAAAGCGTGTGTCTTTGTCTGAGGAATCTCGAGTTAGACAACTTCTCAATAATGAAGAACTTGGAGATCAGAAGCCATCTCATTTCCTCAGACGCCTACGGTCTCTCGCTGGCTCGAATAAATCTGATGACAGCATTCTACGCCAATTATGGTTAAGCCGTTTACCACAGCAGGTACAGGCTATCTTGGCCTCTCAACCAGATTTAACATTAGACAAGATGGCTGATCTAGCTGACAATATAACTGAAGTTTTCAACCCTCCGCAAGTCATGCTTTGTACAACTACAACAACATCTCCAGGACCATCTACTTCATTTATGGAAATGGTGGAGAGGCGTTTTGACAAACTTACTAAAGAAATAGCAAGTCTAGCAGTTACCCAAGCTGAGTACCGTCCACGTGGACGCGGTAATTTCAGAGGACGATCAAATTCTAGAGGACGTTCCCAAAATGCATCCTCCGACAAATCCAACATATGTTGGTATCATAAAAAATTTAATATTAAGGCAACCAAATGTACAAAACCGTGTAGCTGGATGCCACCGGAAAACCAACCCGACAATCAGTAGAGGCGGCTACTGATTGTTCTCCTCCAGGCCGCCGGTTGTTTGTTACCGACAAGAAGACCCAACGCCAGTTCCTCGTAGACACTGGCTCAGATCTCTGTTGTTTCCCTAGAAGACTTCTAGAAGGCCGGTTACCATCACAAGAATATAATCTCAGCGCTGCGAATGGGAGTACAATTAAAACATATGGAAATATTCACCTCCGTTTAGACCTTGGTCTTAGACGCGATTTTAACTGGAATTTTGTAATTGCAGATGTTGGCATCCCCATCATTGGCTCGGATTTTCTGAGTTTTTATCATTTATTGCCTGATTGCCGACAAAAACGTCTCATCGATGGTTTAACCAAAATGTCTGTCTGCGCTTCCATCTCAGTGTCACACCAGGACAGTGTCAAATCTGTATTTATTGGTAACTCATGTTTTGCTAATATTTTGGCTGAGTTTCCAGATATTACTCGACCTCCCGGTTTACCTAGGATTATAAAGCACAACACTGTTCATTATATTAAAACCACAGATGGACCACCAGTGTCTTGCCGCCCCCGACGTTTGGCTCCCCAAAAACTTAGTGCAGCGAAACTCGAATTTGATGCAATGGTGCGGTGTGGAACTGCCCAACCCTCAAAAAGTGCATGGGCCTCTCCTTTGCATTTGACAACTAAGAAGGACAAAACCTGGCGTCCATGTGGCGACTATCGCGCTTTGAACGCTAGAACTGTCCCTGACCGATACCCAGTTCGGCATATTAACGACTTTGCCAATAGCCTCGCTGGTGCCACTGTTTTTAGCACCTGTGACTTAGTAAAAGCATATCATCAGATTCCCGTGTTTAAAGAGGATATACCGAAGACTGCCATTATTACCCCGTTTGGCCTCTTCGAATTTCCGGTTATGACCTTTGGTCTTCGCAATGCTGGTCAAACATTCCAGCGGTTTATCGACGAGGTCACGCGGGGTCTCGATTTCTGTTTTCCATATGTTGATGACGTACTGGTCTTCTCTCCGGATGAGGCAACTCACAAAGAACACCTCCGCACACTCTTTAGTCGATTCAAAGATCATGGAGTTGTAATCAATCCTTCAAAATGTGTTTTAGGTGTTAGCGAGGTTACATTTTTAGGCTACGTCATCAACGCCAAAGGCACGTGTCCTCCTCAAGATCGCGTCCAAAGCCTACTGGAATTCCAGCCTCCACAAACTGTGCAAGCGATGAGAAGATTCCTCGGCATGATCAATTTTTATCGCCGTTTTATACCGCACGCTGCAAAATTCCAGGCTCCATTAGTCGATGCCTTAGTTTCTACACACAGCAAAGGTGCTAAACCATTCCCTTGGTCACCCGAGCTTCTGAAACATTTTGAAGACTGCAAGAAAAGCCTCAGCGACGCCACTCTGCTGCAACACCCAATCAGCGGTGCCCCTTTAGGCCTCTTCACTGATGCTTCAAGCGTTCACATCGGTGCTTGTCTGCAACAGAAAACTAATGGAGATTGGTTCCCCCTTGCTTTCTTCAGCAAGAAACTCACTCCTCAGCAGACCCAGTGGCCAGCATATTATAGGGAGCTCTTAGCAGTGTACGAAAGCGTACAACACTTTCGCCATATTTTAGAAGTCCAGCATTGTACGATTTACACTGACCACAAGCCGCTACTCTATGCTTTCACACAGCGTCGGGAAAAATTGCCTCCCTCGCAACTTAATCAATTATCGTTCATTAGCGAATTCACTACTGATATCCGCCATATTAAAGGCGAAGATAATGTGGTTGCTGATGCCTTATCAAGAGTCGAAGCCATCAGCCTAGATCAAGAATATGAGATTCTCGACAAAGCACAGAAAGAGGACAATGAACTTACTAAATTATTAGAACCTGGCTCATCCAGACTTAAATTGGAAAAAGTTGATATACCTGGCACCGGTATTTCATTAATTTGCGACACTTCCACTGGCAGACCACGTCCCTACGTCCCTCCCAGTTTACGTCGTACTATCTTTAGTAAGCTACATAGCTTAAGTCATCCGGGTGCCAAGGCTTCGATACGACTCGTAGCTGACCGCTATGTTTGGCCTTCAATTAATAAAGACTGTCGAGAGTGGTCTCGCACGTGCGAGCCTTGCCAGCGGAGTAAAGTCTCAAGACACAACGTTGCCCCTTTGGGGACGTTTGATACACCATCTGGTCGTTTTCTCCATGTTCATTTGGACATAATCGGACCATTACCCGTCTGCGATGAATATCGTTACTGTCTTACAGCCATCGACAGGGTGACAAGATGGCCTGAAGTTTGGCCAATGCGGACCATCACAACTGAAGAAGTAGCCGAAACTTTTACACGTGAGTGGATATCTCGCTTTGGCGTGCCCTCAGTCGTAACTACAGACCGAGGTACGCAGTTCGAATCTGACCTATTTCGCAGATTAATGTGCAGTTTCGCCACCAAACGCATTCGAACAACGGCATACCATCCTTCATCAAATGGAATGGTCGAACGTGTTCACCGACAATTAAAAGCCTCTCTCATGTGTCATGGTAACTCATGGACGAAGGCCCTACCATTGGTGCTTTTAGGCATGCGTTCGGCTTATAAGGAAGACATCGGAGCCACCTCTGCTGAAATGCTTTTCGGTCAAACTCTACGCCTCCCTGGCGAACTTTTAGTTAACATCCCCAATTCAACAGTTTTTCAAGATTCTTCAGATTTTGTGGTCAAGTTGCGCCAACACATGGACTCAATCCGTCCGGTCCCTGCATCAAGACACTCTCAGCCCGGGCATTTTATTTTTAAAGAACTCGCCACTTGTTCTCACGTATTTCTGAGAGAGGACGCCGTCCGGCGCCCCCTCCAACCACCTTATACCGGCCCATATCAAGTAGTCGAGAGATCCAGCGATGGAAAAACCATTACCATCAATTTAAAAGGAAAACCTGCAGTAGTAAGTGTGGACCGCGTGAAACCAGCTTTTAGGGAGCAACACAACACTCAAGATGTCCGGACACCGACACCTCCAGTAATAACGCCAACTCCACCTGCAGCAGCGCCGCTACCGAGCTTTCCACCTCCTGCTACGCCTGTATCCCAACCCGAACCATATATTACGCGTTCAGGGAGACATGTTAAATTTAAACAATTTTCTGATTAGCCTAATTTTCTTCGTGGGGGGGTGGTGTGGCGCCCTTACTCGCCACTATACTTTTTGTGTTTAGTGTGGCAACACTAGTTTTTAAGATTTGCATTATCTATGACCTATGTTCTCTCTCTCGATTATTACTTCACATAAGACTATGTTATATTTTGTTACGCGCTTTAAAAACTCAATATATAGATGTTCAATATTTAAATAGTGGTGTTACTTCGCTGCCCAACTCCTGTAGATGCGAACATTATGTGTGTGTGTGTGTGTGTGTGTGTGTGTGTGTGTGTGTGTGTGTGCGCGCGTGTGTGGGTGACCGTGAGTTTTGTATATGTCCCGTATTCTTTTAAAGTATTGTACACTACCATCTTTTAGTTCGTGGATAATGTGGTTGGATAAGCAGTGATTTTATACTATTTTTTTATTATTATGTAACTTTAGTGTATATCTGTTTATTATCCTAAATAAATAAAATAAAATAAATATTTACAGCAAACATGAGTCATAAATTGACTCGAAATTGGATGTTGTTTTAGAATAAAATCTGAATTAGGAAAATGTGTAGAAGATTAACAGAACTGTGCAATTTATTTCTGATTCGCGTGAGCAGAGCGTCTGACAGTTGCTACGCCGGCGGATCATTTGATTCGAACAATGCGGGAGCCATTAGGGTCATTACTGTTCCTGATGAAGTAATCATTGGGAACACGGAAGATAAAGCGATAACTAGCTACAGCATATCTTGTATAAAACGAACCTTAACTTCTATAGTAATTCCTATGCAAAAAATTAAAACAAAAGTAAACAATCAATTGAAATCTGCTTACAATATTTAAAATGCGGGTAGCAATTGAAAACAATTAAAACGTTATGGAATTTCAATTAATTGTTCGACGTCAAAAAAATTGTTAAAACAAAAATTTTGAATGAATGAATGAATGAATCTGCTTTATTGTGTGTTAAAAGATACATTTAACAGAAATAAAATAAAGGCGGTCTTATTGCTTTTAGCGATTCCATCCAGACAACCTTTGGATAGACAAGAAGTTAGGTAAGAACAGTGGTATGTTGCATAATTGCTACTTTACTGAGATTAGTATCTTATACATACATACATAACTTCACGCCAGTTCCCTTGCGGGGTAGGCACGAACAACAGAGCGCCATTCAGGCTTATTCTTACACACCTCATTTACTTCTTTGACATTCATAACTCTTGTCATGCACGCTCGTCTGTTCTTAAGGCTCCTGACATCACCTTCTGCTAGTACACGATCAATATGATCATGGAAGGTATTAGTATCTTATAATAAATAAATCCCTATTAATATTATATATGCGAAAGTAACTCTGTCTGTCTGTCTGTTCCGTTATCACGGAAAAACTACTGGGCAGATTTGGCTAAAACTCAGTATATATATATTTTCGATGCCGAGTATGAACATAGGATATTTTTTATCCCGAAAAATGGGATAATTTCCGGGATAAAAATATATTTGCCTTTTTGTTTGTTTATCCTTTTATGGAAAGACTATTGGACCGATTTGGCTGAAACTCGGTACATTTATAATTTGAATACCGAGAGTGGCCAAGGGATACTTTTTATCCTGGATAATGGGATACATTTTGGGATAGATTTTTGTAAAGTTTATCCCGGAAACTAGGACAGGTTTTGTGATTTAGTCCATTTCGTCCACTGGGTCAACTGGGTCCACTGGGTCCACTTGATCCACTGGGCCCCCTTGGTCCACTGGGTCCACTGGGTCCATTTGGAACACTTAGGGTCAACTGGGTCCACTGAGCCCACTGGGTCCACTGGGTCTACTTGGTCCACTGGAGCCACTGAGTCCATTTGGTCCACTAGGTCCGTTGGGTCCATTGGGTCCACTTTGTCCACTGGATCCATTGGGTCCAGTTGGTCCACTCGGTCCATGTTATCTATTCTGTCATTTTTGTCAAGTTTTGTCATTTATGTAGTTTACATATAGACGGGGGTGGTATAGTTTGCGATATAAAATGAAGTGACTCTTTCGGGGGCAAATACATACAAATTTAATACAATGTAACCTGTACCACTTGCTTTTTAAACAAGAGATACGCACTAGAGGTTGACCCGCGGCGTGGCCGCGGGTAAACTCTAGTATATACATACATGATATAACATACTATAATATATTATAAAAATTAGACTAAAAAGATAAATAAATTACAATACACTTAAAGAGAAAAAAAGCTAATAAAACAATAACTGCAATTATTCTGTAATTGTAAAACTTATTCATGCATTTAAGAAGACTTGGCGTATTAGTTATATAATCGGCAGTCAAACACACACATTGTATATCCTCAAATTAAGCAAGTTACGCTTGTGTTATGGGTAATATACAACGGACTACTCTGGGGCCGATCCCAGACACCCAGACCATAGTAAATAACGGAGAAAATACGTTTCCGATATTTACTATACCAGGAATCGAACCCGGAACCTCTGCGTTGCAGTGAGGTACGCCGGCAAAGGCTTAGCCCGCTCAACCACAGAGGCCGTCAGTTATATATACTTATCACATACATTTTACAATCGAGGAGTATTTTAAACTCGCCTAAATGTCCAAGTGCCAATCGCAAACCAATAACAACTGTAGTGTGTAATATCAATTGGGCAGAGTGGCCGTAATTCCCAGTGGTTTGCACAGCGCTGTGGCCTCGTCAGGGACCCCCCAAAACTTTGAAGTAAACAGCGCTCTACTAATATTATGAAACGGGAGAGTTTTGTTTAATTTACTCTTCGATTCTTGTTTGTGTTGTACTCGAAACCATTTCGCCATTGTTTTATACTAATTTCATTACAGACGCAAAAGGAAACAGATTGGCAGACTGTGTTTTGAACGCGATTTTCAGATTGGATAACAACCAACCATTTAAGAATTTATTTTCGAGTAGTTAGCAGTTAAAGCGACATGTATGTATGTATGGCACAGACTTGAGAATACTAGTAAAAAAATTAAAACAAAATACATATCAAAAGGAATATAATAGTACATTATGGTACTAGTGTGTAACATTGGTGATTACCGCCGAGGCGCCATTGAAACTCGAGCCGTAGGCGAGGGTCTTAAGAGAGCCGAGGACGGTAATCATCAATACACACGTGTATCATACGACGTTTTTCAACACACTTGTGAATAAAATAACAACAAAAACTCATTTTATTTAGTAGATAAAAAAAGTTATATACGAGTGAAAGTTTTATTTATTAAACACGTACGAGTTAAAATTATCTATTTAAATATGAAGTTGCATGAAATGAGCAAGCAATAGGAACATTAATTTATTTGTTCTATAGAACACGATCTTTTTTTTTGAATAAAAACTTTTTTAAGAACAAAGCAACTTAACCAATAAAATTTAAAAAAAAATCTATAACTCACTAGTGAGTTATAATGTTTTTTAGTCACAGTTTGATTATGGGTGTCATTCTGTGCCTAATTGCGGTGACCATAGAGCCACTTTATGAGTAAGTGTGTTGAAAAATAATGAATAAAAAATCGAAATGTGTGCTGGGACACATGGTAGAAGTGAAACTTTAACGGACAGGTGGAAAAACGAATCGCAACAAAGTTTTAACTTGAAGTTTTACGGGCAGATTGTTAATGTACTTGTCCAATTTGAAAACCTGCCCGTAAAACTTTGTTGCGATTCGTTTTGCCACTTGTCCGTTGAAGTTTCACTTCTACTATGTGTTCCAACACACGTTTAGATTTTTCGCAGGTTTACTGCAAATTATGATTTGGTTAGATCAGGTACATTATACATACATACATACATAGCTTCACGCCAGTTCCCTTGCGGGGTAGGCACGAACAACAGAGCGCCATTTAGGCTTATTCTTACACACTTCACTTGCTTCTTTCACATTCATAACTCTTGTCATGCACGCCCGTCTGTTATTAAGGCTCCTGACATCACCTTCTGTTAGTACACGATCAATTTGATCATGGAAGGTGTGTCGTGGCCTTCCACGACTTCTGCATCCATCCACTTTTGCATTGTATATCTGTTTAGTCATTCTTTCCACATGCCCGAACCACCGGAGCATTCCTTTCCTTACCTTCACCCCGAGACTCTCTTTCAGACCAACTCTCTTTCTTACTTCGGTATTACGAACGCTGTCCGCGATCGTCACTCCGCAGTCACATCCATAGTCTACTCTAAAATTATGCCTCTCACTCACCACGTCTAGTCTAAATTCATGCCGCTCCTCAACGTGGCCGTAACGTTTTTTCGTGACAGAAAAATCCTAAGACCCCCTTTATATAGAAATTTCACTTCAAAAATGATGCAAAAACACACCAAAACTATGTTTATACGATCAGGAGGGCAGAAAAACAGGAAGCCCTTTTAATCCCTCTCAAAATCGACCAAGTGGAATTCGCACTTAACACTGCTCAGTTCCTTAAAGAGTTTTTTTTTATTGCAGGAGTTCAGCTGACAGGCAGACGGCCCACTGGACAGGCAGATGGAAAGCGGTTACCATCGCCTATGGACATTTACAACATCAAAGGTGCTACAAATGCGCTGCTGCTCTCTTAAGGGAGACTGGAACCTGGTCACTAATACCGGAACACAACACAAGGTTGTTATGGCGACATGCTCTAGACCAGGGGTGGTAGCCATCCAGTCAGGCAAATGCCCTACCACCTGGCTGTGGGTTGTTAAGTCGCCTCTTACGACAGCCCGCCCGGAGGAAATTGTATTCTTTCTCCATTCCTGCACGGATAAATACAGTAACGTGACTTTATGTACATAGAAATTCAGTTCATCATTGTGGGCCCCGAAACGTAAAATAATTTTCCCATTTGGATAGAGTTTTAGAGATTATCCCTTAAATACTAATATAATAGTAGCCCCTAAACTACTAAGCCCGGGGCTCTCATTTCAGAGGAAGGGTCGGCGCTGTTACGCTCTCGGCGCTCTCGTCCTAAACATAATTAACAAATTATAATGAATAAAACTATAGTCGTATTAATCTTGCATTGGCCTCTTTGTTTTACTATATTACAGTCTATTTTATACGCTTTTTATTAGCTTCATACGTATGTTAGTAACGGAAGCTTTCAAGTTAAATTTGATCGACTTCCCGGTTTCCGATTGAGCTGAAATTTTGCACGTATGTGTATATCGCGTGACAATGCAATAATGTGGTACCATGGAGCTGATTTGATGATGGAGTCGGAAGGTGGCCTTAGGAACTCCTGTACTAAACAAGATAGACCCGTCATGTTTGGTCTCGTTTTACTTCTCTTGGCTAGCACTCTGCTGCTACATGATATGCAGGATCTCAAAAGCTTGTATTTAAAAACCTTTTTAAAAAAAGCTTATTTTTACATAACGTTCCATTTTATCATAAGAGTGTATTTAATTCTTTTTTCAAAGTTTCCACGGAGAAGGGAATTAAATCATTAAATAATCACTAAAAAATAATAGTTAAAAAAAACTAAAATATACGCTTTTATAGAAAATCCAACTAGAAAATAGAAAATAAATTTGAATTAAAAATAGTGTAAGAAAAAATGATTTTATTGTAAAAAAAGCGTGGGGTGCTTTTCAAACTATTGATACCATGCTATTTTTTAGTTGGATACTTTTTATCCCGAATAATGGGATAGTTTCCGGTATAAAATATATTTGTCTGTTTGTTATCCTTCTATGGAAAGACTATTGGACCGATTTGGCTGAACTTCGGTACATATGTAACTTTAATACCGAGGGTGGTTAATGGATACTTTTAATCCCGTATAATGTATGACATGATTTTGGGGTAGATTTATGTAAAGGTTATAGTTTACAGATAGACGGGGGATGGTATAGTTTCCGATATAAAATGAAGTGAATCTTCCGGAGGCAAATACATAAAAATTTAATACAGGGGTAAGCTCTAGTAAATTAATTTGATTATCTATCTAATTATTAAATATTATTTTGCTATTCTGAAAATTATAAAATGTTAACGTTCATGATACAGGTGTATTCCAGTTTCTCAAAAAATTGTAAATCCTAATTTATTTACTGCACTTCACTTTATTATTATAGATTTTACATACATACATACATAACTTCACGCCAGTTCCCTTGCGGGGTAGGCACGAACAACAGAGCGCCATTCAGGCTTATTCTTACACACCTCACTCGCTTCTTTGACATTCATAGCTCTTGTCATGCACGCTCGTCTGTTCTTAAGGCTCCTGACATCACCTTCTGCTAGTACACGATCCATTTGATCATGGAAGATGCGTCATTCTTTCCACATGCCCGAACCACCGGAGCATTCCTTTCCTTACCTTCACCCCGACACTCTCTTTCAGACCAACTCTCTTTCTTACTTCGGTATTACGAACGCGGTCCGCGACTAGCTTTTTATTGTAGTTAATTGCTCTTAGTGCTCTATGTGCTACATATGTACACACGCTTTCGAATCCAACGTCCTCAAATCCCTCCACAACATTTCATTTTGAATGCATCATATTTGAATACAAAGTGAGATGATCGTCGCGTTGGCAACGAGAGCGACGGCGGGATATCCGCAGATTAACAATCCCATTTGAAACTGAACACTATGAATAATTCTGTTCGGAAGTTGGGTGAACAACAGCTGATACCCTTCTCGGCAGTTAGTTTCTGTTTGTTCATTGACAGCTGTAAAGTTATTATTAGCAATAAGTAAGCGAGTTGGTGTCTGCGTCTCCCCCCACCCCACCTCCCTTCCACCACCACCATGGGGGAATAAACTCTCCGTGGTCGTCGAACTAGATCACGACTCTGTTAGTGCTCACGTGACGTCTCGACTCAACGGCCGAACGGACGACACGTCTGCATCCTGTTATTATCAGCAGGGTCAATGTTACACACCAAGACGTTCTTCATTTCATATAAGATGGTATCTGAGGGCGTATAATTTTAACCCAAAACAACGTTTCAAACTTTAGAAGATTTACATAAAATTACACTGGTTGGCAAAAAAAAATATAAAATTCACTCCTTCTAACTAATGTGATTGTGTGACACACAAAAAGCCAAAAAAATTAATAACCCAGGCACAGAAAAGAAAAAAAACAACACACATGGCACTAGATACGATTATATATAAGTATAGATATAAGGCCAACACTGCACATGCACTTCCTCACAACACCAGCATGTAACAGATACACTCTACATTAGTATGAGTTTAGTATTAAAACTAGAATAAATTAATATAATAAGTTATTCGTAAGATACATACACCTCAACACAAAAATCAATAAATTAATGTCACACACAAGAACCAAAATAACTAATAAATTAAGTTGTAAAAAAGGGTACGGAACTCGAGTCCGTAGAGTTGTTAATAATAAAAAAAACTATTGTAATTTTTTTTTATAATTTTGACAATTATAAATATAGATATTGTATTAAAAGTTTTGTATCACTTCCATTATTTGTAATTGATCATTTAAATTAAGCGTTTTTTTTTGCTTTACATACAAAACGCATATTTAATTATTATGACAACAGTCAAATTATTGATAAAGCCATTCCAGTTAGTAGTTTTTTTTTTTTTTTTATTGCTGGAGTTCAGCAGACAGGCAGACGGCCCACTCGATGGAAAGCGGTTACACCAAATGTGCTACAAATGCGCTGCTGCTCTCTTAAGGGAAACTGGAACCTGGTCACTAATGCCGGAACACAACTCAAGGTTGTTATGGCGACATACTTTAGACCAGGGGTGGTAGCCATCCAGTCGGGCCCTACCACCTGGCTGTGGGTTGTTTAGTCGCCTCTTACGACAGGCCGCCCGGCCGCAGGAAATTGTATTCTTTCTCCGTTCCTGCACGGATAGGATATTTTCTCCATTTTCATGTAGTTTAATGTAATTTTGTGGCGAATCAAGTAACAAAAATTTGCAAGTAATCATTCTGAGCATTTACCGTTCGTATCGTTTATCTATACGTAATATATCTTGCTAGAATCTTTCAGCACATCCATAAGATATTGCTTAAAGATTGACGGGAAAGGAAATTAAATCTACTGACATGATGGTATTTTGGAGCACGATAAGAAGAAAAAAGTTTTGCACAAAAAATATTCAATTAGGAGCAAAAATTTAAAAATATATATGTACGTGATAGCAAGAAACTAAAACCAGTTCTAAATTCAGCATGTCAAATTCTATATATCTATCGAATTCTTATTCAATTATATTATTTTATATTACTAATTATATTAGTCTATCGGTGCAGGAACGGAGAAAGTATACAATTTCCTGCGGCCTGGCGGCCTGTCGTAAGAGGCGACTAAACAACCCACAGCCAGGTGGTAGAGTATTTGCTCGACTGGATGGCGACCACCCCTGGTCTAGAGTATGCCGTCATAACAACTTTGTGTTGTGTTCCGGCATTATAGTAACCAGGTTCTAGTCTCTTTTAAGAGAGCAGCAGCGCATTTGTAGCACCTTTGGTGTTGCAAATGTCCATAGGCGATGGTAACCGCTTTCCATCAAGTGGGCCGTCTGCCTGTCTGCTGAACTCCAGCAATAAAAAAAAAGAAGCTGGTTAAGATGGGCGGCGAGAGTGTTTGCGTTGGGTATTATAGCTTTTGGTGACGGGTCTTATTCTTCTAACGATATGCATTTACATTCTGTAAGACAGGATAGTCTGTGGAGTTTTCGTTTAGGTCTACTACTAGGTTCAGCAGGGGCTGCTTCTAAGCGTAGGGGCGTCATGGTGCAGTTACTCTGTACAAGATCCCATGACGCCCCTTAAAAGCGCTATAAATGGGGCGCAGGTTTAGGTTTAGTGGGTAGTTTGGCGGCCGTTTCTCGCGACAACTTCGTTTTAGAAGAGAGCGTGGAGGACCGCTCGCTGAGAGTGCCACACACCCTCGATGCAGGTCTTATGCCTGCATTTTGGCCCTTCCCCCGAAGGACCCGAGTATGGTGTCCAAAGACATTCCCCCTGCGTTATCAAAAAAAAAGCGGCTGCTCCTAAAGGAAAAGGGTGGACCCCATTTATATGCCTAAGGTAAGGAACTTTACACCTGATGTGAAGTGGAAGCGGAAGATACCTGTTCACATGAGATTTTTAAATTTTGCCTTAGCCGTACGCAACAGAAATGCGCAGGAAAGAAAGTGCTTCGTTCGCTTGGTTGATATATAGAAGCGCAAGTCTGGCGGTTAACTCTTGCGTTATAGGGACGTAGTCAAGCCCATCTGTCTGCATGTGACATCTCAAGTGACAGTTGGGAAGATCGTGCTCTCCAAAGAAGGGAGTGGCGTAGTTCTATTGATAAAGCCGTTGCTGCCTTCGAAACGCAGCGCGTAGAACACTCTGACGAGCAACGCATTATCAAAAAGAACCGCTCTAGAATCTCCTACAGCTACACATATGACTCATCAGGACGGCTGTATTCCGCTCCTTGCAAAAGAACTTTTAAAACCAAATTTGGTTTCGCTAACCACCTGTGCTCGCTCAGCCGGACTTGACAAGGAGTCAAGGAGGCCTATGATATATTGTCCGGTGGTGAAATAGCAAGGAAGTAATTAACGGGTCCAATTCCTCGATATATCATCCGATTACATAAAACAAGATAGACTTGAATCCAGTAGTGCAGTAAGACATCTATGGACTGATACAATTCTGTTGATCTGTAATTATCGTAAAATGAAATGAATGCCGCACTCACAGTCGTATACAAATAATCCTGGGGAATCCGGCATCGTTTGTCAATTTGGCTTCTGCTCTGGCTGCTTTCCAACAAATAAAATATTCAGCTTTTCTCTTACACTTAGGTAAGTACTGCGTACCATATCTACATGCGAGCCACTTTATCTCGCATTCGGATTAGTGTTGCACACAATATTTATAATTAGCATTTTTTTTTATTTCAGGAGTTCAGCAGACAGGCAGACGGCCCACTTGATGGAAAGCGGTTACCATCACCTATGAACATTTGCAACACCAAAGTTTGCATTTGCAACTGCTCTCTTAAGGGAAACTGAAACCTGGTCACTAATGCCGGAACACAACTCAAGGTTGTTATGGCGACATACCTTAGACTAGGGGTGGTAGCCATCCAGTCGGGCAAATGGCCTACCTGAAATGGTATTATGTATTTTTCTACATATACGTGAAATAAATAGGATAAGCGTGGTTTTTTTTTATGAAGTTAATCAATATAATATCTATTTTTGGTAAGTTACCAAAAATTGCGCATCGCTGGTAAAAATAATTAGTTATGATTAACATTGAGCCAAAGCGGCTTTGCCAAGGGACAGGCTACGAAGCTGTATAAAATTGTGATTTTTGAAATATATATAGCATGGAATATTTTGAAAAATTCCAAAAAATGGAGCTTAATAATATAAATAAAAGAACCGACTTCAAAAACTAAAAAACTAAAAAGTATAAAATAACTTATTTCTAAAGCTATTATTATTAATGTATATTGTAAAACATCTTAAAGTCAGTGCTTAGTAATTTTCAAAATATAGTAATTTTTATGATTTACTTTGCATTTGCTTTAGAAATAAGTTATTTTATACTTTTTAGTTTTTGAACTCGGTTTTTTTAAATGAAGTTTTTTATTTTTTTGTTACTTTTTAGTGTTTAGCTATGTATGGGTAGACCTACGAAAGGTGCCACGCTCCTTAAAAATATAGGTCCCAAGAAACGGGAACAAAAACATGTTCGTAAAATGAAAACTACTGGGCCAAACTATGTCAAATTTTTACGGGACCAAATGGCAACTATTCCGCATCAAACTAAATAAGAATCACGTAAATCGGATCATAAATCTCAGCGTAATCGGTGTACATATGAAACGGAACGGAAAATTTTTCATAAAAAATGTTCATAAAATGAAAACTACTGGGCCAAACTATGTCAAATTTTTACGGGACCAAATGGCAGCTATTCCGCATCAAACTAAACAAGAATCACGTAAATCGGATCATAAATCCCGACGAATTGAGAACCTCCTCCTTTTTTTGAAGTCGGTTAAAAATACTTTAGTTCAAAACTGGTTTGAAGAAGACGTGGGGTATATGACAAAACAAAACAGTTGACGTTCCCCATCTTTACGGAGTTCTGGTGAACATGACTCGAACAGTAACCAAGTTGTTCCGCAAAGCTACTTAGCGAACTTAATTGAATTGTGTTTATTAGAGGTCATTCCGAAGATTCCGCCACAGGAGCGGTTTCCTTTGTTCGTTACAATGCTGAGAATTTATAGCAGTCTCATGACAAGCATTCGGGGCACGCTCCTTCGGTAACGAGTCGGGAATTCGGTCCCGAAAACCAAAGTGTCAGCGCATCACTGATACATCGGTATTATGACGGTCGCCTGCCAATATATTTTTAATAATATAATTTATATTCGTAATAATTTGAGTGCCTAGAAGCAGTATAAGGATGTACACAATTTCAACACCAGGCATTGTAATAGACTAATATTGCCATCCTTTAGATTACAAAAAGTACTGTCCTCTTTCTTGGGGGTTGGTATACGCTTCTTCAATAAGATTCCGAGTGAAATGTTAGATCTGCCTTTCACTAAATTTGGTATAACGTTTTTATTTTTTATTGTGCCATGCTTGTAAGGAATTTGTGGAGACATATTGCAGCATAACATTTTAGCACGTCATGTCATTATTATAACTATAATGACATGACGTGTCTTATTGAGTATGCATTGTTTGCTACAACTCCATTAATTCTTCAAAAAGTGATTCTGTAACATACTTCTGTACAATACTTATTAAAAAGAAGAATTTGAGATATAAATAGAATATGAAATATAAAGAGGCACAATATTTAGCTAGATTTGTTGCTGGGGAGTTTCTTGCCGCTTCTTCTCCTTTACAGCATCAACACGTTGCGAAGCGGTGTACATAGAATAGGAAGTAAAAAAAAAAAAATTAACTTACATGTATGACCTTCAAAAAGTGTTCTCCAGTGGAACTTATTTTGAATTTGAATTTGAGGTGACGGGGCCTGAGGTCGGAGCGGGGTGACGCTCGCATCCCGCATATGTTTAAGACGTATTTCCATGTGAATCGTTCTCTTGTTTGCTATTTCCTCGCGTCCATGACTTGTATACGACGAAGCCAATTTCCTGTTCACTGACGCAAGAGGTAGCTCTCTCTCGCTGGCAGTGGCCACGGTGACCAATTAGCTTTTATGGCTCACTAAAATCAAATACCAGTCAAGTGTATGCCGGTCTGGACACGGCGAAGGGTCCCATCCAGACGACGAACATCACTGATTTGTTTTATCTTTTAGCCACGGAACCCTATAAAAGACATTCAATTGAAAGTATTCAAATATCCGTGCAGGAACGGAGAAAGAAGAGGCGACAAACGACCCACAGCCAGGTGGTAGGGCACTTGCCCGACTGGATGGCTACCACCCCTGGTCTAGAGTATGCCGCCATAAGAACCTTGTGTTGTGTTCCGGCATTAGTGACCAGGTTCCAGTCTCCCTTAAGAGAGCAGCAGCGCATTTGTAGCACCTTTGGTGTTGCAAATGTCCATAGGCGATGGTAACCGCTTTCCATCAAGTGGGCCGTCTGCCTGTCTGCTGAACTCCTGCAATAAAAAAAAATATACTTTTCAAAGTAAATCACAAATGCATTTTACGAACTTAAAGGCGAATATGTTCCTTTACTATTAACTTGAACCAAAAATCATTAAGAAACATCATTATGATTTGTCAAGACTTAGCTAACAAAACCCCACACGACTGTCTATGCTGCGTATTATTTAATCCCATATAATAAGATAGTTCACTGGGACAACTGAGATATTTTTAATCGTCTACAATACGTCTAAAGCACCTACATTTTGTAAGAGAATAACAAGTTATAATGTTAGAAATATATTATACTATATTTCTAACGTTATAACTATACTGTGCCAGCGACGCCGTCCGCGTGGAATTTGTTTTAAAAATCCTCCGATTTTGAAACATTCTTCATTGGTGCTCCGCTCCTATTGGTCTTAGCGTAATGATATATAGCCTATAGCCTTCCTCGATAAATGGGCTATCCAAAACTGAAAGAATTTTTCAAATCAGACCAGTAGTTCCTGAGATTAGCGCATTCAATCAAACAATTTTAGTATATTTGGCTACAACACTAATAGTTACATTTTAAATATCGTGAAGTCTTTTGAATGAAACGTCCGAATTGAATCATTCAAAAAGTTCTAGAAAGGTATTGAATATGGAGTAATTTATTTTGATAAGGATTAATACCAAGGTACAAAATAAAGAGTTTTTGAAGCGACGGCATTTTAATTATTTAAAAAAATAAAAGAAAACTCTTATTACACGATATTTTTTGTAGACAATTATATGTTCTGCAAAGTGGTAGTACATTGTTTTGTTCTATAATCAATAGTTTTCGCAGCGCACGCCGTGTAAGGATTTTTCGGGTCATTTTTTTACACCTTGGGCTACATTATTTGACGTGCAGTAAAGATCCCTAATTTTTTTGAAAATATAATATATCCTATAGCCTTCCTCGATAATTGTATTATTCAACACTGAAAGAATTTTTCAAATCGGACCAGCGGTTCTTGAGATTAGCGCGTTTAAACAAACAAACTCTTCAGCTTTATAATATTAGTATAGATGTTTGATAGAATTGTAAATTAGATTCAACTCACAGTTCGCTTGTTGCAGATTTTAATTTGAAGAGAATGAATGCGGTATCGTAATAATGGTGGCGCCACTCGTAGTTGTTCTTAAAGATACTCTCGGTTTCAAAGTGACGCTAGAGCAAGCACTTGTGTTTTATATGAGACCTAACACCATAATTAATTAATTAGGGTTGGGAACGAGAAGTACGCCGTGCAATATTCCGCCGCCATGGCGTTGCGGCCATGTTCGGCCGTCCCCGGGCCCCGACTAGGAATTTCATTTGGCAGAGGTGGAGGTGGAAGGTGAGGAAACGACTGTTGCCTCACTATCCCCTTTATTAGAGCTCATTCCGTCAGCCACCTGTTCAATTTAATAATATCATTATTACATACATACATACATACATAACTTCACGCCAGTTTCCTTGCGGGATAGGCACGAACAACAGAGCGCCATTTAGGCTTATGTTTACACACCTCACTTGCTTCTTTAACATTCATAACTCTTGTCATGCACACTCGTCTGTTCTTAAGGCATCTGACATCACCTTCTGCTAGTACACGATCAATTTGATCATGGAAGGTGTGTCGTGGCTTTCCACGACTTCTGCATCCATCCACTTTTGCATTGTATATCTGTTTAGTCATTCTTTCCACATGCCCGAACCACCAGAGCATTCCTTTCCTTACCTTCACCCCGACACTCTCTTTCAGACCAACTCTCTCTCTTACTTCGGTATTAGGAACGCGGTCCGCGAGCGTCACTCCGCAGATTTTGCTCAGTGCTCGCATCTCGACCGCGTTTACTCTACTTTCATGCTCTCTCTTCCATACCCAACTCTCGCTTCCATACGTGAGTGTAAGTACCAGCACCGCGTTGTGTACGGCGAGCTGGGCCTTCTGGCTGTCATATGTCATGTGAATATCATTATTGTCTGGTGGATATGCAATCTCACCCTTTATTCCTGACCTACCGTCGATTTGATATCAATAATAAATTCAGTAGCATCATGCTAAGACTGGGTCCAATAGGACTTGTTTTGTTTCTATTGTCTTACTAATGATCTTAACTTTCTGCTTTTGTCCTAAGTAATTCAATTTCATCTGTACAAGAACGGAAAAAGAATACAATTTCCTGCAGCCAAGCGGTAGGGTATTTAAACAAAAATTTTCTGTGACCTCACTTTGCGTACCACCTCGCCTTTTTTTTTTTTATTTTTATTGAATAGGTTCGCGTTTGACTGACAATGCACCTGACGTCAGGTGGAAATGCAGTCTAAGGTGGAGCACGCTTACCTGGAAGATACCTGTTCACGCGAGACTTAAAGACACCTAGATTATATTTTTCAGGAAAAACAGACGACGGTAAAGAGTTCCACTCTTCAGCGGTGCGTATGATGAAAGAGGAAGCATAGCGTTTCGTCCGCTTCGTTGGTATTTCCACCACATATCGGTGGCGTGAGTGCGTACGTCTGCTTGTCCGGTGGTAGAATGGTGAGGGAGGATCCAATTCATGTAATTCCGTGGCACACTCCCCGAAGTGTATCCTATAGAATACCGACAAACTAGCGACCTTACGTCGATGACTTAGGCTCTGAAGCCTCTCGTCGAATAGTTGGTTCAGTAGTTGTTTCGATTTTACCACCCTATTCTTTTTTAAATTATGAGTTAAGAAATGACCAGTGCGTCTCTTATGGGCTGCAAGTCCTAAGTCATCTCTTAAAATACGCGACATGGTTCTAGATGATATCTTCATCTCCCGAAATAAAATCTTTTGCTTTCGGACAGGATTTCTTCGAATTTTTTCTCTTACTGCTTTGACCATCTTTTTCGTACGAACACTACATGGACAGCCAGATCTTTTTCTGTCACAAACAGAGGAGTCTCATTGTACTTATTAATAGCCCGGTACACAAACATTTGACTAATACCAATCGTATGGGGAGTTTTAAAAACTGCATTTGGCTCCACACCTACTTTGTGTAATACAATCACAGCGATTTGGTTCTCTTCATCGCCCCACTCCATTTTAATATCGCAAAATGTTGTACAATGTATTGGCGCCAAAATGAGAAAACACAATGAACAATCATACAAAAATGACAGATTCCAAATTCAAATGTAACATTTTGTTTCTTTTTAATTGTAACAGTATTTATGGCCAGACTAAGTATATTTTCTCTGAGGCGAGTCGGTTAAAAAGTTCTTTAACAATACTACCTCTTTAATCCTTTACCTTTCCCAAACATTTGGAGTTGGTGCAGTACCTCTTCAAACTCTTCTAAGTTTAATTTACTGTATATAATTATCATTTATTAAATTCTGTTCTAACAGAACAGCTAGGTAGCTCTAGCTACCTAGTGGCCCCACAGGGTAGAAGTGGGACGGGGCATTTCTAATGCCGTCCATCTGTCAGAGGAGCTACATTTGTCAAGAGACGGACGCCTGTTATTTTTAATACCACCGCCATTAATCATTCGAAAATATCTTTGGAGACACGCCGTGAAAAGTGATTTTTGTCTTTTCATTCGCTTAACGAGGGGGGGGGGGGGGCTGTCGGGCCTAAATAACTCAACGGAATCATAATCTAATACCTGTCCTGTTGCCGTAGACTGTGCCGTTTTAATTAAAAAAGAAATGCTTATTTTAGTTCACAACGCCGTCTAAAATAAATGGTATTTTATGTATAATTAACCGACTTTAAAAAAAGGAGGAGGTTCTCAATTCGTCGGGATCTTTTTTTTTATGTTTGTTCACCGATTACTCCGAGATCTATGATCCGATTTACGTGATTCTTTTTTTGTTCGACGCGGAATAGCTTCCATTTGGTCCCCCAAAAATTTGACATAGTTTAGCCCAGTAGTTTTCATTTTATGAACATTTTTTATGAAAAAACTTTCATTCCGTTCCATATGTACACCGGTTACGCTGAGATTTATGATCCGATTTACGTGATTCTTGTTTAGTTTGATGCGGAATAGTTGCCATTTGGTCCCCTAAAAATTTAACATAGTTTGGCCCAGTAGTTTTCATTTTACGAATATTTTTTTGTTCCCGTTTCTTGTAAATAATTAGATGAAATAACTTTAACTATGATTTATTGATATTAACTTAATACTAGATATGATATGATATGATGTATGAGTAACACGTACGCGAGTCGCGGTGCTTCTACGTGAACTGTCGATAATAACGCGTGCTCGCGTAAATGCTGATTGTGCGTTCTGTACGGTTACACCGTACATGTTCCCGCACAGCAAGATGAGATATGGAAGATGAGCTAACCTAATCACAAGATGAAAAAAAACAATAATCCTTAAAACTAAGTACAAAAACGACCCCGATAATTATACTTCGATCTTAAAACTACGCTTCATTAGAATAGGTGACGTGTTGATAGATTCAGTAGAACGACACTTAGCACACTGATTGTCTGATGGCCCTACATTTTCGCTATCACTCACGCACTCTACACTTGTGTCTCTTTTCACATTTGCACTATCACTTACGCACTGTACACTGCTGCTGATGGCGGGCTGGTGCGCGACCGGCGCCGGGGAAAAGCGCCGCCGGTAGGCGCAGCCTAGGCCCACTGCTGCTGTCAGTCCTGCCGCCGCTAGACAGTAAATGGCTACGTAGTGGTGTACATCGTGATAAGACACGTCATCCTGGTCACCCTGAACCTGATCCGATGCCGCTTTCATGTCTTCTATTCGCTTACCGAGATTCAATAGCGAGTGATTTATAGAACTATAGTCTAGCTCTGGTCTGATGTTAGGTATCGATATGTTGATAAAATTGTTGACAGGTGCGATTTTCGGAGCTAGTATCTCCGGCTCAATATTAATTTGATTTATGAAATCTTTGTGGGATGTGATGGTGGATAAATCGCTTTTGATGACACATTCATTCCACAAAGTGATGACATTGAGGCCAGTCACCTGTTCGCCGGTAACTTGATCACCACATATAAATCTAAGGGGACATTGTCCGCAACAGCTGATTATAAAAATATTGGTTTTAATTGTTATCCACGTCGTCTCACATTCACTTAGTGTAATCTTACACACGTGGCTTTGTTTACTTGTAACACACAGGTTATCATCTGAGTGTCTGCGGTAGACGGGCGTTTGAAGTTCGCAAAGATAAGTATTTGAGTTGTACGATATACACTTATCAAAGTCGCTAGTAGACATAGGTATAAATGTATCCTTTTTTAAGTTCATCGCTATATGACTTGATACAGGAATGATGTTCACCATGTGTTTGTCTATTTGATGTGGAAGTGGAAATGTTTTGTAAATGTCATAATTCTCTCTATTTATTAAAGGAATTTGTATTTGAAAAATAAAGTATTGTTGCGTCATTCTAACTTTAACTTTTAGTATTTTATAGATATTTTGTAGATCGGTTTGCAGATTATCTAATGGAAGTGCCAGATCCTTTGGGAGCTGTCCTCCTATGATGCTAAGTTCATTTTGTAGTTGGGAAGGAGTAAGAAGATGAATATTGAAGTGCTTGAGGTTCGTGATAGTATCTAATAGTGCGTCTTGGATATTTTTTAGATTCAAAAGAATGTTGTTAGCTATGATGCTTGTTAATATGAAGTCGCTTGTAGTTTCTACTTTAATTATCTCTTTCTTCACATTATTGGTGACTTGATCTAGATCATTGAGGTGTTGATTAAAGATTTTGTGTTGCTTCTCTATCGTATTTTCTATTCTTTGTAGTAAATTATTTTCTGCTTCTATAACTGATGTTTGGTTCTTCCAAAGATGTAATAAATGATTCTGATTAGTTTTGACTAAATTAATATCGCGCTCGTACTGTTCAGCAAAACGCTCGTCTAAGACACCGAACAATGTATTCGCGATATAGCCGATTCCGTTTACAAGGCCTCGTCGCATGCGCCTCGGAGTATCGAATTTCTGATTACGTAACATTCGGTCATAGAACTCTAATTCCTTGTACCCGTGACGTAGTTGGAGTAAAACAATGCTACAATGGTTGTTGTTTTCTGAATGAATGCACATTTTATCCAGATGAGTAATATAGCTCGTAAGCACCTTTGATCCTTGCCAATAGGGTTGCATATCGTAGTATGCAATTAATTTCCATTGGTCTTGAATTAAGCGCATATCTCCCACGTTGTCGAAAAATATATGTTTATTATTATTTAGTTTTGTGATATTGTATTCGCTACTTGCGATTACAGCTGAAGTAAGGAAAAATATTAATAAAGTAATAAGGGATATAGGATTGATTCGTAAGACACTGTTTAAGTTTTGATGTTTATGTGTGCTTGTGGATGATATGCTGGTTTTTTTATTTGATTCTGGATTGTTTGTTGGAAGCTTTGATAATTTTATGATGGGTCTCTTGATTATCCCTTTTTTGATTTGAAGATACCTTTGCTCACACGAGTTGTATGCTTCTTCATATTCTTCATTCTCTTCGTAGAGCTCGCTGTCAATTTCCCAATGCAGAGCATCAATAACGGACCATCGTGTCTGCACTGAGGTCATTGCGTCTTCAAATTCCCATTTTTGGGAAATGATTTCCAGGTCTATGCTCTTGATAGTTCTTTGGAACGCTTTAAAATTACTACTTTGCTTTCTTAATAATTCTTCCAGTCTACTAGGCGAACCTTGAGTCTTCGGAACCTGAAAGGATGTTTCGGAACGCGCGGATGGTTGAGGCGTCCTGTCTACCCCCTGCGCATGTCTCTGATCGCTTGATGGTGGTTGTGTTAAATGCCCTGGCGTTTCAGGTCTGATGATACCTTTCTCCTTAGATTCCGATGGCAAATAATTAATCATATAGGCACGTGTTTCTGAATAAAAATTTGACGTTCTTTCATAATACCTATTTATAAAATAATCATGTGATTTATTTTCAAATTCACAAATTTTTATGTGGTTACACTGAAACTCTTGCCAATACGTTTCCAATGTGCTTATCCGCTTTTTTATATGAGCCGGAGTCTTGCGTTCGACACCGTCTTTTTTGAAATTGACCAGGAGTTGTTCCATGGCTCCCATGATTTGATTTTGTGTTAGAACGAGATCTTCCATTTTCTCGTGATAGTAACGATTAGATTTCTTAGATAAGATTGACAATGTGGACTCACCGATGTTGCTAGCTCACTTACGTGGCAGTTCCTACCGCGCTGGTACTCCTATTATGTATCAATCACTCGCGAAGTAGGTCCTGCTTAACGTAAAGCTCGAAGGACCATAAAGATGTACGGTTTGTCACATCTGAGGATATTAAATAATTAGATGAAATAACTTTAACTATGATTTATTGATATTAACTTAATACTAGATATGATATGATATGATGTATGAGTAACACGTACGCGAGTCGCGGTGCTTCTACGTGAACTGTCGATAATAACGCGTGCTCGCGTAAATGCTGATTGTGCGTTCTGTACGGTTACACCGTACAGAAAGTGTGTCGTGGCCTTGCACGACTTCTGCATCCATCCACTATATTAGTAAGTAATACAATATAATTTCTTAACACTAATGTGCTCCTATGCAGTCTTCGATATAATTATGTTTTGGTTTATTATTTTATATTTATTTTAATAAAAGGTTTTTTAGTTTAATTTGAAAAAGTTTATATTTTTACATTTTTGTAGGTCGTCCGGCAATTTATTCAATAATTTACTAACTGCACACCTGGAAACATAGTGTTTTTATCCCGTAATTTGTTCGTGGTAGACTTAATTGAAATTGCTTTTTACATACATACATATATAACTTCACGCCAGTTCCCTTGCGGGGTAGGCACGAACAACAGAGCGCCATTTAGGCCCAGTCTTACACACCTCACTTGCTTCTTTGACATTCATAACTCTTGTCATGCACACTCGTCTGTTCTTAAGGCTCCTGACATCACCCTCCGCTAGTACACGATCAATTTGATCATGGAAGGTGTGTCGTGGCCTTCCACGACTTCTGCATCCATCCACTTTTGCATTGTATATCTGTTTAGTCATTCTTTCATCATGCATTCTTTCGACATGCCCGAACCACCGGAGCATTCCTTTCCTTACCTTCACCCCGACACTCTCTTTCAGACCAACTCTCTTTCTTACTTCGGTATTACGAACGCGGTCCGCGAGCGTGACTCCGCAGATTTTGCGCAGTGCTCGCATCTCAACCGCGTTTACTCTACTTTCATGCTCTCTCTTCCATACCCAACTCTCGCTTCCATACGTGAGCGTAGGTACCAGCACCGCGTTGTGTATGGCGAGCTGGGCCTTCTGGCTGAGGTTCTTAGCGCCTAGAAGTTTACTTAACGCTCCATTCAAACTATTCCCCAAATTCACTCTTCTTTCTATATCAGTGGTGTACCTTCGATCACTGCTAAAAGCACATCCAAGATATACAAACTCATTCACTTGCTCCAGCATAACATCATCGACCATTATCCTTGCAAATTGCTTTTTCTTCCGGATATTATATTTATAAGTTTTAGCAGGAAAGGATATCTCGGAGTGTATATTTTTATTGGTTATTTTTTATTAGTATGCAGGTATTATATGTGTATATTTGAGAAATATTTAATAGGTTTGTTTTAGAGTATAAATGTTCAGTTGGAGTAAGATAATCTGGATGGATAAAAGTCGGGGGGCCTTTAGCTATCAAGGGAGCAAAGGATTTATCACCCCCGCTGACGAAGTGAATGTGTTCTGATTCCCGGGGCACATTCAGGCACTTTTTGCGCTGGATCGGACTGGGCGTAACTACGTTCTAAGTCTCAGCCTTTCCTACATAGTGGGTGTTGCCCGTGCAACTTCTCTGAGTCTCCACCCAAGCTGGCTTGATTAGTGTCCGGATTGCTCTTTATCAAAGGGGAAAGCCTTCGTGATCAACTATGGTCTAATCCCTTGCAAAGGACCCAGTATTGTGCGTAAATAGCATTTCCCCCGCCTTAAAAAAAAAGAATGACTAAACAGATATACAATGCAAAAGTGGATGGATGCAGAAGTCGTGGAAGGCCACGACACACCTTCCATGATCAAATTGATCGTGTACTAGCGGAGGGTGATGTTAGGAGCCTTAAGAACAGACGAGTGTGCATGACAAGTGTTATGAATGTCAAAGAAGCAAGTGAGGTGTGTAAGAATGGACCTAAATGGCGCTCTGTTGTTCGTGCCTACCCCGCAAGGGAACTGGCGTGAAGGTATGTATGTATGTATGTAAAAAAAAAGAGATGGATAAAAGTAGTATTTGAGTTCATTATGAATAAGTGAAAAACATGCGCATCGTGTGGACGCTGTTGTTGCGCTTTGTTAGAGCGATACGTGGCTGTGGTTTACTTCGATTCCGATTTGATTGGTCTATTTTCGGAGCGGAACAGACTCAGCCGAAAGACTCGGTACGGACGCCGCGCCCGCAGCCCACCGCGCGGCAGCGGCGATACTATATTGCCGGTTGCGTATTGATATAGTTCGCGACACGAAAAAATAACGCTGCCTCTGAACCTGCGCAGTGAGCGTTTCATCGATCAAATTGGTGGTATGAAGGGGGAGAGACGGGAATTTCAGCCAATTCCAAAGTACTAAGTAGCTATTAAAGTACCTAATAAGATTCTACAACAAAAAAATTACTCATAAAACATTATCATAGTACCTTAGGATACGACTGTACACCTGCGCAGACACATCCCCTCCACTACCGCTCAGCGTTCTTTTTACGTGGCGGGACCTATATGTAAATCTAAGCATTCAATCATCTATCCTTGGGGTTGTCTGGAAGAGATCGCTTTTTAGCGATAAGACCGCCCTTTGTACACATAACTATTTTATTGCAGGAGCTCAGCAGACAGGCAGACGGCCCACTTGATGAAAAGCGGTTACCATCGCCTATGGACATTTGCAACACACCAAAGGTGCTACGAATGCGCTGCTGCTCTCTTAAGAGAGACTGGAACCTGGTCACTAATGCCGGAACACAACTCAAAGTTGTTATAGCGGCATACTAAAGAACAGGGGTGGTAGCCATCCAGTCGGGCAAATGCCCTACCACCTGGCTGTGGGTTGTTAAGTCGCCTCTTACGACAGGCCGCCCGGCCGCAGGAAATTGTATTCTTTCTCCGTTCCTGCACGGATAGAACTAGATATAATTTTAGTCTTTAAGTTCATGTTTGTATTGGTGTACAATAAAGAGTTATCTATCTATCTATTCTTCAACGTTAAATTTTAATTTAAGATTCTTCAAGAAGAGTTATTTAGTTCTATGTACATTTCTGTTTAGTTATAAAATAAGTGAATAGTTACTTAACCTAATTAGTTGGTAATTAAGCGAAATATTTTTTACTCCGAAAAGAGTTCCGAAGGAAATATGAGGAATCCGCAGTTTTGCAAATTAATATCATTATGTTTAATATAAAAAAAAACAACATCAACAAAATAAGCCAAGTGGTAGGGCATTTGCTATAACAACCTTGAGTTGTGTTCCGGCATTTGTGACCAGGTTCCAGTCTCCCTTAACAGACTCCCTTAGCAGCGCATTTGTAGCAACTTTGGTGTTGCAAATGTTTTGACGGCCTCTGTGGTTGAGCGGGCGAAGCCTTTGCCGGCGTACCTCACTGCAACGCAGAGGTTCCGGGTTCGATTCCTGGTATATTAAATTTCGGAAACGTATTTTCTCCGTTATTTACTATGGTCTGGGTGTCTGGGATCGGCCCCAGAGGAGTCCGTTGTATATTACCCATAACACAAGCGTAACTTGCTTAATTTGGGGATATACAATGTGTGTGTTTGTCTGCCGATTATTATTATTATTATTAAATGTCCATAGGCGATGGTACCCGCTTTCCATCAAGTGGGCCGTCTGCCTGTCTGCTGAACTTCTGCAATAAAAAAATTAAAAAAGACGAAATTCCTCCGTTGTTTAAAATGGGTTAAAAACAAAAAATCTCTTTGTAGACAAAATAGAAATAATCAGGCTCTATTTTTAAATAACCGATCACGTTCAAACATCAACATGTAAAAGATTACTTACTACAGGCTATAAATAATTAACCATCGACTTATGTTGATCGTAACATATTAATTTGTGCTCGTAATGGTTTAGTGAATACTATATTTATATGTAGTACAATATAGGAAAGTTCCGTTAAACGTATCGTTCCTTGATTCGACCCAAAAGGTAGGCGCGGTCTTAGCGGCAAACAATGAAAAGCTTCACTAAGGGACCTTTTACTTAGTATTGTTTTTTATTGTCGGCTTCTGATAATGGTCTCCCCAGGCCACTTTTATACTCACAACACAGCAAAAGTTTCATGCTATTTTTTTAAATACATTTAATATATTATTGAATGGAATGGAGCGTTAAGTAAACTTCTTAGCGCTAAGAACCTCAGCCAGAAGGCCCAGCTTGCCATACACAACGCGGTGCTGGTACCTACACTCACGTATGGAAGCGAGAGTTGGGTATGGAAGAGAGAGCATGAAAGTAGAGTAAACGCGGTCGAGATGCGAGCACTGCGCAAAATCTGCGGAGTGACGCTCGCGGACCGCGTTCGTAATACTGAAGTAAGAAAGAGAGTTGGTCTGAAAGAGAGTGTCGGGGTGAAGGTAAGGAAAGGAATGCTCCGGTGGTTCGGGCATGTGGAAATAATGCGTGATGAAAGAATGACTAAACAGATATACAATGCAAAAGTGGATGGATGCAGAAGTCGGGGAAGGCCACGACACACCTTCCATGATCAAATTGATCGTATACTAACAGAAGGTGATATCAGGAGCCTTAATAACAGACGAGCGTGCATGACAAGAGCTATGAATGTCAAAGAATCGAGTGAGGTGTGTAAGAACAAGCCCGAATGGCGCTCTGTTGTTCGTGCCTACCCCGTAAGGAAACTGGCGTGAAGCTATGTATGTATGTATGTAATATATTATTATTAATCATTCGAATCATCATCATGATCCGAGCGTTAAATTCCGGTTGCATTCGGAGTGTTCACTCCGTCGTCCAGGGTCCCCTTTTCTACTTTTTCTACTCCACTTCGCGCGGTCTTTATCATCCCCCGTTTTGAGACTATCGGTATCGTAATCGATATTACATGTCATCCTTCACAACGTCAAGCCTGGTGGACCTGGTGGAGGCGGCATGGCCAGACGTTTGTTCCCTACATTATTAGCCGGTCTCCGTAAAACGTGGCCGTACCGGCGTAAGCGACACTCTTGATCATAATCATTCGATATATTTTTTTATTGTATGAATTCAGCAGACAGGCAGATGGCGCACCTGATGGAAAGCGGTTACCATGCTACCAATGTGCTGCCGCTCTCAAAAGGGAGACTGGAACCTGGCCACTAATGCCGGAATACAACTCAAGATTGTTATGGCGGTACACTCGAGTTCAGGGATGGTAGCCATCCAGACAGGCAAATACCCTGCTACCTGGCCGTGGGTTATTTTGTCGCCTCTTACGATAGGTAGCCCCAACGCAGGAAATTGTATTCTTCCTTCGTTTTTGCAAAGACAAAATTTCCTTTCTAGGCCAACAATGCTCTGATATTGTAAATATCAACAGGCACAGTAATATTTTATAGCAGATAAAGTATCAGCCTTTTAGCTGTTCTTTTTTATAGCTATAGCATAGGGAGTTTACTCGCATGCAGTGGATGATAGTCACGGTTAGTGTCCCGCGGTGTGTGGCGACTAGCGACTAGCAATGGCAACCTCATTCCGGAGCGTTGGCGCTGCTGGCCTACTGCTTTGACACGGTGCGCTAAGTAGGCCACTAGTGCACCTGTCCCGAACCCTTCTTCTCTGTGCCTCTACAAATCATGATATTCCGTTAATAACACTTTGCCTGCAACTGTTATTGGTTGTAATAAATTATTGATTAATAAATATTTTCATGTAAAATGAAGAAGTGATTAGAAAACAATTATGTATATCTATACTAATATTATAAAGCTGAAGAGTTTGTTTGTTTGTTTGTTTAAACGCGCTAATCTCAGGAACCGCTGGTTCGATTTGAAAAATTCTTTCAGTGTTGAATAGCAAATTTATCGAGGCTATATTATATTTTCAAAAAAATTAGGGATCCTTACTAAAAGTCCAATAATGTAACCCAAGGTGTAAAAAAATGATCCGAGAAAATCCTTACACGGCGTGCGCTGTGAAAACTATTGATTATAGAACAAAACAATGTACTACCACTTTGCAGAACATATTATTATAATTGTTTACAAAAAATATGGCGTAACGATATGTCTAACTATTGTAGTTATCTCACAATAAGTGTTTTCTTTTATTTTTTTAAGTAATTAAAATGCCGTCGCTTCAAAACTCTTTATTTTGTACCTTGGTATTAATCCTTATTAAAATAAATTACTTCATATTCAAGATAAATTCAATACCTTTCTAAAACTTTTTGAATTATTCAATTCTGACATTTCATTCAAAAGATATCGCGATATTTAAAATGTAAGTATTAGTGTTGTAGCCAAATATACTAATATTGTTTGATTGAACTCGTTAATCTCAGGAAGTACTCCGAAAAGGAATGCTCCGGTGGTTCGGGCATGTGGTAGGAATGCATGATGAAAGAATGACTAAACAGATATACAATGCAAAAGTGGATGGATGCAGAAGTCGTGGAAGGCCACGACACACCTTCCATGATCAAATTGTGTGTTCTGTTGATGTCAGGAGCCTTAAGAACAGACGAGCGTGCATGACAAGAGTTATGAATGTCAAAGAAGCAAGTGAGGTGTGTAAGAATGGGCCTAAATGGCGCTCTGTTGTTCGTGCCTACCCCGCAAGGGAACTGGCGTGAAGTTATGTATGTATGTATGTATAAATGTTTATAAAAAAACCTCTCATTTGGTTTTATGATCTAAATGTGCACCATCATGTCCAATTTGATATTATGTTTTAATGATATATTGGTTTCGCAACGTGCCGCGGACTCGCCGGCCGCTACTTGGCAAATGCAATCCCATTAAAACGTGAGCCGAACCCATTCTATTAACTTTGAACCGCAGAAAGAGCAATTGCAGCCATCGCGATATTCATTACACTTCACTGCGTTCGCTTTGTACCTGAAACTGATTGCTGCAATCATTCTATTATTAACTGGCAACAAATAGTGTTTTATTCGTGTTTAACAATTATGATTATAGTTATACGTATTATATATATATGTATATATGTATTATAAATCACATTAAAGTATTTTATCCGTGCAGGAACGGAGAAAGAATTCAATTTCCTGCGGCCGGGCGGCCTGTCGTAAGAGGCGACAAAACAACCCACAGCCAGGTGGTAGGGCATTTGTCCGACTGCCCGACCAACCTTGAGTTGTGTTCCGGCATTAGTGACCAGGTTCCAGTCTCCCTTAACAGAGCAGCAGCGCATTTGTAGCAACTTTGGTGTTGCAAATGTCCATAGGCGATGGTAACCGCTTTCCATCAAGTGGGCCGTCTGCCTGTTTGCTGATCTCCTGCAATAAAAAAATATATAATTAAAACAACATTCTACAAAACAAAAAAGATGAAAATTGAACCTTTTTTATTATTATTATAAATAACTCTACAGACTCGAGTTCCGTACCCTTTTTTACAACTTAATTTCTAGATACAATTTTTTGAATTTAACACGCTCATTAGTTATTTTGGTTCTTGTGTGTGACATTAATTAATTGATTTTTGTGTTGAGTTCTATGTATCTTACGAATAACTTATTATATTAATTTATTCTAGTTTTAATACTAACCTAATACTAATGTAGAGTGTATCTGTTACATGCTGGTGTTGTGAGGAAGTGCATGTGCAGCGTGGGCCTTATATATATCCTTATATATATATTGTCCTATCTGGTGCCATGTGTGTTGTGAATCTGATTTTAACATTATAACAACAATAATGATATGCAAAGGAAAACAACTAAGTCTCCAATTGATTAGAATTACCAGACGAATTACAAAGGTTTTTTTTTAATTTATCGTCCAATATGCTTACATTCATATAAATTAAAAACTCGTTCGATTGTAGCACAGAAACCTCATGGGTTACATCAAAAATAGGAGCAGAGGCGAGTAATTGTTATCATCATACAAGTGTTTAGTTCTGATTTGATAATAAAAGCAGAGTTATCATCATTCTAGTATATGGTTCTGACTTCTGTTTTAGTCCCAGGTCTGCACATGTGAGCCTTTGGGAATCAATATGGAATCTTTTCATGTTATATTTGGTCATCATCATCATCAGGGTCACTTACAATGATTGCTGTCATTTATTCCTCGTGCCTTGTCCCCAACACGTTATTATATTTAGGAATAATATTTTACATGCGCCAGATCTCGGTCTCATGCTGTCAGGTTTAGTCTTTTTAACTAATAGTTCCGATTTGTTACATTCAGTTAGTATTAAAAATTTAACATTACAATATTTGAATAATTCTTTATAATTGACTTCATGTTTAGATTTAATATTCTTGGGTACTATGGTTTTCAATAAACGTAACTGATCTATTCGTGCAGGAACGGAGAAAGAATACAATTTCCTGCGTTGGGGCGGCTTGTCATAAGAGGCGACTTAACAACCCACAGCCAGGTGGTAGGGCATTTGCCCGACTGGATGGCTATCATCCCTGGTCTAAAGTATATCGCCTTGAGTTGTGTTCCGACATTAGTGACCAGGTTCCAGTCTCCCTTAAGAGAGCAGCAGCGCATTTGTAGCACCTTTGGTGTTGCAAATGTCTATAGGCGATGATAACCGCTTTCCATTAACTGGGCCGTCTGCCTGTCTGCTGAGCTCCTGCAATAAAGAAAAAACTGAAGTTTGTTCGTATATATGTATATATAGGTATAAGAATTAAACAAAATTAAACTCAAAACACTGCTGTCTAAAGAGTAAACACGTGTAGCGTTCTAATAATAATGCAAACAACATACACAACACCGCATTAGAGTTAAGATGATTATATTTTAATAGGTGTAAAGTTCTCATGAGAAATAAAGTTATTTGCCGTCACAAGCTTCATCTCGCGTGTCTACTTTTCAGTGTAATTAAAAACAAAGCACCTAAGTGTTTATTTAAAAAACTTTTTTAGGCAGGCTCACATAGATCTACTAATCTACGACAATGTGCAGTACAGCTTATTAGTCTGCGACACCATTCAGCGGCTTTTAAAAGCAGCTTCCAGCCGCTGAAACAATATTCCGCCACCAATAAGAACCGCTCGAAGTGCATATATTTTTAAAAGTAAACTGAAAGCGTCCCTGTACGAACACCAGAGGCAGCAAGCAAATCTCGCACTAGCCTAGTTGAGTCTTTTTCATAGTTATAGTTCTATTTAATTTAATTTCTTTTTGTTCGTAATACCTATTATTATTTTTCAAATTTCAATAATTATTACACAACATATTATGCACTTATATTAAATTATTCAAAATATGTCTATTCTTTGTTTCATGGTGCATTATAAATGATATTAAATGTTCATTAGTTATTTTATTTTTTCTTCTGTGAAGGTGACGTCACTGCCTGGCACTAACGGAAGACCAGCGTTGGTTGTGATCAACCAGCATTTGCTGAGTTAGGGCCTGTTTAGAGTTAGTTAAGTTTTGGCTTTTATTAAACTGCTTATGTATACTTTAATCATTTTAAATAACTCTAAATAAACATTATTTTCTTTCTTTCATTTGAGAATTTCGCTCGTCCATTTACCCCGATCCTAGTAATCGCAAACCTTCAAGTTCACTGACAACTCATTCGCTCGACATGACAACGCAAAAGAAGTGCGCCGCAGGGAGCCACGCTCCTATATCATTGTTGCGCACCTAATCCATATTAAATGTTGGGGATAATGCTATGTTCTATTATTGGTCACGTTCCGCTCTTCCACTTTTTCACAATATCATGTACAAGCTTAAGAGAATAATAAATCTACAATTCAGTCATTTAAGTTCAGTTTTAATAGCCGCCTTCCCTGGGTTGTTACTGACTACACAGTGTGACACGTGATTCATAGCATTATGATAAGAAATACAGAAGTTTATTCCACATTTTCCTTCCACTATTTTGCCCACACATGTGGGCACAATATTATAATACCCGTAGCTCGGTCCCTTGGGACCTAGTAACTGTTAGTTGGGTGGATATTCCGTGAGAAAAGGAATTTCCTACCTAATTAAATTACCTAGTTTAATATAAGATTATCTTAAAGATATTTTATTTTTTATTTTTTTATTGCAGGAGTTCAGCAGACAGACAGACGGCCCACTTGATGGAAAGCGGTTACCATCGCCTATGGACATTTGCAACACCAAAGTTGCTACAAATGCGCTGCTGCTCTCTTAAAGGAGACTGGAACCTGGTCACTAATGCCGGAACACAACTCAAAGTTGTTATGGCGGCATACTTTAGACCAGGGGTGGTAGCCATCCAGTCGGGCAAATCCCCTACCACCTGGCTGTGGGTTGTTTAGTCGCTTCTTACGACAGGCCGCCCGGCCGCAGGAAATTGTATTCTTTCTCCGTTCCTGCACGGATAGAAACATGACGATTTAATAAAAATTACTGCTAAAATTGCTGCAAAATCCTAAGTACTGCCTAAAACCAGTTTTTAGGATGGCGTTTGTAAGTAATACTTCAAAGCTAAGGGAAATTAATACTGGAATTTGTCGTGGAAGGCCACGACACACCTTCCATGATCAAATTGATCGTGTACTAGCAGAAGGTGGTGTCAGGAGCCTTAAGAACAGACGAGCGTGCATGACAAGAGTTATGAATGTCAAAGAAGCAAGTGAGGTGTGTAAGAACAAGCCTGAATGGCGCTCTGTTGTTCGTGCCTACCCCGCAAGAGAACTGACGTGAAGTTACGTATGTATGAAATTAATACTATTGAATGTTAAACATAAACCAATAGCTAATTTGAGTCGACGTCGTTGTCAGCTAATCACAGTCCACTGGTCGACGAAGGCCTCACTAAGTCGGCGGCACTCATCACGGTCCTCCGCCTTCCTCATCCGGTGCCTACCGGCAACCGTTCACAAGTCGTCCATTCATCGGGCTGGAGGGCATTTGACACTATATTTACCGAAACGCGGTCTCCACTCCAGAACTTGTCTGCTCCATCGGCCATCGGTCCTGCGGCAGACGTGACCAGCCCACTGCCACTTCAACTTGCTAATTTTGCGAGCTATGTAGGTTACCTCGGTTCTTTTACGGATATCCTCATTTCTATTTCTATCCATAAGAAAAATAGCAACATAGCTCCATAACACGTTAATCGACTTGAAACTTATGGACCAGTCCTGCCGTCAGTGTCCACATCTCGGCCCTGTAAGTCAGGACGGAGAGGATGCACTGCACGAAGACTTAGGTACGTCTTTAGGCATTGCGAGATGGTCGACGAAGAGACTTGACGAGGCTTACCTTGAATAGTGCGGTTAAATCTCTTTATCCTCAACCAGGAGAAATCCCAGGTAACAAAAATAATATTGCCGACACGCAATAAACTACTAAATTTGTTTCACGTGAAAGTGATCGAATCTCTTCGGCCTGGAGGTACTTAATAGAGTGGGTTCTGACGGAAGCCCGCGCGGGCGTCTTCGAACCCGAAACCTACGTGATTGGGAGCCAAATTAGCCCCACGGGCCCCAACCGAGTGAATGTCTTAAAACTTCCTAACTCACAGGTAACGAAAATCGCTATTCCAACAACAATTTGTTATCTTTACGTTTTGTTCGGGTTGCTCCAAGTTAAAAGGTAAGTTTGTTCCACGGACGTCGGCCGACGTGGTTGGAGCACAAACATAATATATATCGCAAGTTTTATTTTATTACTTGCAAATGGTGAAAACTTTGCAGCAAAGGCACCTGCGTCGCGATCGAATCCTATGAAATTTGAAATTGTGGGAAAAATAAATAAAATTTGATTATTTAACATTAAATAGTATCTTGGAATGACTAAAAATGAAGGTCCAGAATAAAATAATCAGCATATAGTTAAAAGTCTATAATGACCTTTATTACACTAAAATCACGACTATAATATAAATAACTAGCTGTCCCGGCAGACGTCGCCCTGCTCGGAAAAGCTTCAATCGATATGCCGACAGCAGCGCCACCTACCGGGTCCAATTGTGACCCAACTCAGAAACCTTCTTTGGCTCATGCACAACCACTTTGCTAAAGATCATCACATGATCAAAAAAAAAAAAAACTTGAAAATTTAAAACACTATTTTATAAATTGTGCCATAGTAACTAGTATAACAGCTGATAAACACGCATATTATATATCCCCAAATTAAGCAAGTTATACTTGTGTTATGGGGTAACATAGAACGGACTACTCTGGGACCAGACACCCAGACAGTAATAATGTAAATAACGGAGAAAACGTTTCCAAAATTTAGCATTCCAGAAATCGAACCCGGAGCCTCTGCGTTGCAGTGACATAAGACGTCAAAGACTTAGCCCGATCAACCACAGAAGCCAACAACTGCCTTGAATTAATTTAAAAAAACACAATAATTATAAATTTAACTCTGTTAACATTCATAAATTGTAACATTATCAAGATAAATGTGTCAACCCATGTTAATTATTCAAAAGGATTTGTTTTAAAGGTAAGCAAACTCACGTGAAAATTGTAAAAATAAAAAAAAATAAAAAATTAAAAATTCTAATGTATAGTTTACGATTCTATGAAGGACATACAGACAAACATTCATTTTTATATATAACAAGAAGAAGAAGATTGAGAAAATTTCACACCTTTCAAATTCAAAAGCGTCAAATCGTGAAATACAAACTGATTTGGTTAATTTGTTAGTATTACATATTTGTAAAATGCGACAAGACGTACGAATGTTTGCGCTGTATTTGAGCAACAATATTAGTGTCGTAAAGTGGAACGAGTCTCCATGTCTTATAAAAACGGTGGGTTTGTTTATCTTGTAAGTCGACGGCGTCGGGCTTATACAATATGCATTCTACGGAATCGAGCGGAGAGACTTAAAGCGACAGGACAATTCCCTGCGACGGAGACCGATGTTAGGGCTGGAGAACGCCTTCCCGCAGTAAGATAAACAACTCCGATTTAAAATGTTACAAAGGATCAAGTACTTTTCTTATAAAATAATTATGTCACATATTTGACTGATAATAACTAAATCTATACAAACATCAACTAATAGGTACAGAAGATGGAGAAAATCATATCTTCTCTAAATATATTAGTTACAATGACTTTATAAACTAATACAATAAAAGAAAACTTAACTCGTTTCTATTGTATTCTACCCTCAAGACTATAAATAGAATAATGAGTCAAGATCAACGTCTTCTATGGGTAAGGTGTCCAGAAGGCTGGCTATTTTTCCTCGCTGGATCGCCATACTGATCCGTTGTCCGAAGTAGGCACCTGCCCTCTATGAGTGCTATAAGAATCTGGATGGAAAGTTTTTCCCTTAGAGGTTTTCTCTATCAACTTGGGTTATTTATGAATGACTTCATAAGACTTCGTCGCAACGCGTTGATGACGCTATTGTTATTGCAAAAATCCATAGACGGCAGTGACCACTTAGCGGCGGTGAGCTGCCCTTTTTTCTCCTATCCTGAGTCAGGCAGTAAAATGACTGTATAATGCAATTACAATTAGTCACATGACATGATAGTTTTGTTTTCTTTTCAAATGCATAATGGTAAATCGACCGAAATCGGTAAGGAGGTAAATCTCAATCTTGAGGTTTTATTAAACGACAGCTTAATCTTATAATGAGAAAGTATACACACTCCACCAGGCTGAAGACGGAGAATCCCAGAAAGAGACCCAGCAGGCCTCCGCACTGCGCGATGAAGTCAGTCTGACCGAACAACTCTGACCGCCGCATGCTCATGAAACTATCATGCTTAAAAAACAGGTCTAACCTTGAATAATCTTTGGTTTTACTATAATTACATTCACTGCTATAACATAGCTCTATCTGATGGTCTTTAATATCGAAAGGCAATTTAAAGCGGTCTGCCTTATATTTCACTTGATTGCATGTGGGCAAACAGTTGCAGGGATCTTCCTCTCGAGCGCTTATTACGTCGAAATCGTCATTGTCATCTTCGTAAGACGAAATATTATCAGCGGTGGTCGTTGTTTCGTCTATCGTTGTTTCCTTTTGTCTAAATCCCAGCACGTACAAGGTTCGCGCCAGTTTCACGCAATCACCTTCACCCAACGAACATAATCTGGTGTTATTGTCGTGCGGCATAAACTGGCTGGCGCATCCGCATTCTTCGAGCGTGACGTTCGTGAAGCATTCCATCCGACAGTTGTTCGCTGTGTATGCGCGAAAGAAACGAAGATAACGCTCACCAGGAAAGTAGCACTGTCGAGCTTCTGGCGCGTAAGCCTTGAGCTCGTCGGGTGTGTGAGTGGTCTCGAAGCTGAGCGCTAGGTTAGTCGCCTGCCCCGGGTGTATCGCGTAATAGTAGAGCCCCGACTGCGGCATGTCTGCCTGCTCGTGCAGGTATACTTTAAATCCATCAAAAGATTGATGGCAATGCTTGTCCTTGTCTTTCATGTTTAGCATCAACAATATTGATAAATCCGAAACTTCGCCGTTCCAATCCGCCCGAAGCATATAGTTGTCATGGTTTAGAGTTTCCCAAGAAGAGTCCGGCAAATATAAGTATTCGTTGTGCATATTTTTTTCACGAAATATATCGTCTGTTTTATATGAGTTCATCGTGTAACAAACACCCTCTCGTGTCAGCACTTTTCGAAAGAGACTAGTACAATTCTTTTCTATAGATTGCCAAAAGCATCTGATGAACACGTCATCGTAATCGGGAGCAACATCTAGAATATTCTTAACGAAGGTGGTAGGTTTAAAATAAATTTTGGAACTCTGCCACTTTGGATTCTTTTCACACAAAGTTGATATCGCTTCAAATTTCGTGACGAATTCTTTCATATCCTCAGTTAGGACTAATATCCAGGTGAGGTTATCGTATTTTTGCTTTTCAAGTGTGTAGTTGTAAACTGTTGCCTTACATTTGATTTGTGGGCATATCGTGACGGAGGGGAAGTAAACGTCTTCGATGGGAGTGGCCCTCTCATTGATGGTAATCACAATGGGGTTGGTGCGCCATTTGTGCCATGAGTTGTGCATGAGGAAGACACACATAGTGACGCTCGCGATTATCGCCATCAGCCAGAACACCTTCTCGATCCTGGTCATCGTCCTGTCAACGATGTACTTGACGCCGTGCAGCGATGTATTTTTAGCGTAACTGCTTAACGTTTCAACGACCTGCCGTTTACGCTTCCTTCGTGATTTCTTTGGCGCATTTTCTTCCTGTGCCATTGCCATAATTTTCAAAGAATTCATTATGGCCATAGGCACTGATTTTAATCACTGAAATAATAATAATACACGTTGTAAATTTAATTGTTATCAAAGAGAACGATGACATTATTTTTAATATAATACATATTGAGTCGAACATATTTTATAGTTTTAATTCAATCCCTAAATTATACATTTTCAATTAGGTGTTATGTTTTGCGATCATCTGATTCTTATCTACATATATCATAAATTATTTCTCCCCTTTTTTAGTCTTTATATTTAATCACTCAAGATTACAATGTAAAAAGATCTTCTTTGTATTTTTTCTCTTTTATATTCTTGTATTAATTTACAGGTCGGGGTATGCATCTGGCCCTTGCTCTCCCTCAGCTGCTGTTTAATTCGCACGATCAATATAATATTCACCTACCGTATGTACTATTGGATTGCTGTTGACAGGATATTGACGCGACCTTCCAGCTCGTCTCCGGGGGCCCGAATACGGAGCTATCGTCTAAATCAGCCAACGACTCCTATCAATTTGGATGTTCACGCACCCAATTTTTTTATTATACCAATTTTCCTATTACGCATGAATGATCTATAAAAAGAAAGCCACTATTAGGATTCGCAGCTAGTTCTTGTCAAAAAGTTTTATTGTTTGTGTTTTGCTAAAAAGTAATGTAATATAAATAATGTAAGCATAGTAGTAGGTAAGGAAAGGAATGCTTCGGTGGTTCGGGCATGTGGAAAGAATGACTAAACAGATATACAATGCAAAAGTGGATGGATGCAGAAGTCGTGGAAGGCCACGACACACCTTCCATGATCAAATTGATCGTGTACTAGCGGAGGGTGATGTCAGGAGCCTTAAGAACAGACGAGCGTGCATGACAAGAGTTATGAATGTCAAAGAAGCAAGTGAGGTGTGTAAGAATGGGCCTAAATAGCGCTCTGTTGTTCGTGCCTACCCCGCAAGGGAACTGGCGTGAAGTTATGTATGTATGTAAGCATAGTAAAGCTTCTCATAACTGATTTTATTCTTGTTTAAATGACGCACCTTTGCGTAGCTATATTGTCATATGTATTCAGGTGTTATTTGAATTAGGTAGTGATTCACTGCCCTACTAGGGTTGATGCTAAGTGTGTCAGTTTCACTGAAGTCCGCTCAAGTGAGCCAAGTTGGGGAAGTTCGCGTCTCAAAGGCGCATCCTGTTTGGCGATCTCCGTCGCAAGCATTTACACATATCTTGGGAGCACATATGTGTTGAGGTTCACATATTATTGCCATGCTTTTTTATGTTTGCTTGTAAACAAACTGGCAAATGGATCCACTTGGTGGTAAGTGGTTATCATCGCCATTGGACATCTTCAACGCCAAGGGACCCGATGCGTTGCCTACCTCATTGTGACTTTAAATATCTGTTTACGCCCTTTTTGATACAGCTCATAAGACAGCAAACATTTGACATTTTGTAATAATCACAATTACCATTCATTTGCCTTACATACATACATACATATATAACTTCACGCCAGTTCCCTTGCGGGGTAGGCACGAACAACAGAGTGCCATTTAGGCTTATTCTTACACACCTCACTTGCCTCACTTCATTTGCCTTACTGCATAGAATTTCACATAAATCCTGTGGGGGTTTATTTTTACGCGTGTGGTGCGGCGATGATGTTACCCCGTTGGATGAGGGTGGCGCACCACTGGCAAGAGCCCATGGCTCCATCGCCGCGGGAGCTAGGCTTAACCGCTGGAGAGAAGTACAAAATAAAACGACGTGTATTGTACACTCTATGTAATTATTGTGTTATTAATTTAACATACTGTATCCGTGCAGGAACGGAGAAAGAATACAATTTCCTGCGTTGGGGCGGCCTGTCGTAAGAGGCGACAAAACAACCCACAGCCAGGTGGTAGGGTATTTTCCCGACTGGATGGCTACCACCCCTGGTCTAAAGCATGTCGACTTAACAACCTTGAGTTGTGTTCCGGCATTAGTGATCAGGTTCCAGTCTCCCTTAAGAGAGCAGCAGCGCATTTGTAGCACCTTCGGTGTTGCAAATGTCCATAGGCGATGGTAACCGCTTTCCATCAAGTGGACCGCCTGCCTGCTGAACTCCTGCAATAAAAAAAAACATTAAACTAAAGACAATATATATATAGAAATCTTAAATGCTACGTGAAAATATGTAAAACCTAAACATATTCATAGATGCATCGCGGAAGGTTTTCTGTTTTCTGTATTGACAGATATCGTCACGTACATGGACTACTCAGTTATTTGCTAATTATTTAGCAATAAAATATTCCCTGTACGTGACGTAACATATCCCATACAAATAGTGTCAATTTTCTACCAGTAATGTAACAGAAAAACTAGTAAAACCCCCATAAGAGATCATAAGATATCTGAGGTACTATAGCTGCGAAGCACAAAAGAGAAGACATAGGAACTTTAGTTTCAATTAACTGTATGAATAAATGAGTCCCGTCTATTTTATACCAAAATAAATTTCCCATTAAAACGGAGTGTTTCCAAACAAAGGACTAACAGTTAAATGTATTAAAATCTCAATGAAATATTTGATCGGGCCGCAGATTCAATTTAGTGAAATAATTAAACGTGTGGGCATCGCATTAATAAATTAATGGGCGAATTTGAAATACGGCCGCGTGATGCGATCGGATCAACGAAACACAATTATTAACCAAATCGTATTGTCCGATCGCTCACTTGAGGTTAGTTTAATTTATTATTCCCATTATAATAATAATTAAAACTAATATATAAAGCTGAAGAGTTTGTTTGTTGGTTTGAACGCGCTAATCTCAGGAATTACTAGTCTGATTTGAAAAATTCTTTCAGTGTTAGATAGCCCATTTATCGAGGAAGGCTATAAGCTATATATAATCACGCTAAGACCAATAGGAGCGGAGCACTAATGAAGAATGTTTCAGAATCAGAGTGTTTTTTTATTAACTTTTTTTTAACTATTCCACGCAGATGAAGTCGCGGGTAGAAGCTAGTTATAAACATGCGTGAGGTTCACTTGAATGATATGATAAAAACAGTGTGATAAGGGAGCGTTGTGGATTGAAAATTGGTATCGCCAAGTAACCTTCTTTCGGCCTCTGCAAACTTTTCTTTTGGTAAGGTACAACACAACAAAAACATCATTCAATAAATATCACACACAATAACACAATAACAAATAAGCATGTATAAATTCTAACAACTTTTTTCTGAATTAAGTTGTAAAAAAGGGTACGGAACTCGAGTCCGTAGAGTTGTTAAAAAAAACTTTTATGAATTTAAATTCTTCCTTTGAATTTGACGGCGTGCTCCCTTTTTCGCACGCACGTTAGTAAATCATTCATCTCATGTCATCGTAAATTAAATTAAATCGCCCCGCACCTGATTGCATAAAACAACTACTATATATGAAACCAATTACATAAATATTATGATATAACCTATGCTGTAAATAAATAATAACATCAATATAATTACTGAAAGACAGTGTCGGGGTGAAGGTAAGGAAAGGAATACTCCGGTGGTTCGGGCATGTGGAAAGAATGCATGATGAAAGAATGACTAAACAGATATACAATGCGAAAGTGGATGGATGCAGAATTCGCGGAAGGCCACGACACACCTTCCATGATCAAACTGATCGTGTACTAGCAGAAGGTAATGTCAGGAGCCTTAAGACCAGACGAGTGTGCATGACAAGAGCTATGAATGTCAAAGAAGCGAGGTGTGTAAAAGTAAGCCTGAATGGCGCTCTGTTGTTCGTGCCTACCCCGCAAGGGAACATCAATATAAATACTATAAATAATTTAAACCGCATGACTTCGCCACCTATTAAATAAACTGTAATAATATAAATTAACAGAGGTGAAAATGAAGTGTATTTAGGAGCCGAGGAGCAGCTGCATTTCATGGCCATTAATAAGGTACGTGCGTGCTCTGTCTTCCCACTACTCTTCGAAAATGTCCAATTTTTTTTTTGTAACAGTTTGCTTAACGCTAAACTCAGCGCCACCGCAACAAAGATAATAACAAGGGTTGAGAAAGGAATGTTAAGGTGATTTGAAAATTTGAAAATAGATGAAAAGTGACTGATAAAACAAGTGTATAATAATAATTAATAATAATTGTTTATTTTGTTCTAAAAGTACATACAAGAATTTTTCGGGGTTGGGACCTTCTATTAAGTATTAATACATACTTGTGTCCGAAGGACCCGCTCTCAATTAACTTAAACATTATAAAATAAAAAACCTTCGTTTAAAAAAACCGACTTCAAAAACTAAAAAGTATAAAATAACTTATTTCTAAAGGTATTATTATTAATATATATTATCTAAAACATCTTAAATAATAAAAGGAGGAGGTTCTTAATTCGTCGGGATCTTTTTTTTATGTATGTTCACCGATTACTCCGAGATTTATGTTCCGATTTACGTGACTCTTTTTTTGTTCGACGCGGAATAGCTGCCATTTGGTCCTCTAAAAATTTGACATAGTTTGGCCCGGTAGTTTTCATTTTATGAACATTTTTCATGAAAAAAATTCCATTCCGTTCCATATGTACACCGATTACGCTGAGATTTATGATCCGATTTACGTGATTCTTGTTTAGTTTGATGCGGAATAGTTGCCATTTGGTCCTCTAAAAATTTAACATAGTTTGGCCCAGTAGTTTTCATTTTACGAACATTTTTTTGTTCCCGTTTCTTGGGACCTATATTTTTTAAGAAGCGCGGCACCTTTCGTAGGTCTACCCATACATAGCTAGACACTAAAAAGTAACAAAAAATAAAAAACTTCGTCTAAAAAACCCGACTTCAAAAATTAAAAAACTAAAAAGTATAAAATAACTTATTTCTAAAGCTATTATTATTAATATATATTATGTAAAACATCTTGAAGTCGGTGCAAAGTAAAACATAAAAATTACTATATTTTGAAAATTACTAGGCACCGACTTTAAGATGTTTTAGATAATATATATTAATAATAATAGCTTTAGAAATAAGTTATTTTATACTTTTTAGTTTTTGAAGTCGGTTTTTTTAAACGAAGTTTTTTTTATTTTTTTGTTACTTTTTAGTGTCTAGCTATGTATGGATAGACCTACGAAAGGTGCCGCGCTCCTTAAAAAATATAGGTCCCAAGAAACGGGAACAAAAAAATGTTCGTAAAATGAAAACTACTGGGCCAAACTATGTTCAATTTTTAGGGGACCAAATGGCAACTATTTCGCATCAAACTAAACAAGAATCACGTAAATCGGATCATAAATCTCAGCGTAATCGGTGTACATATGGAACGGAATGGAAAATTTTTCATAAAAAATGTTCATAAAATGAAAACTACTGGTCCAAACTATGTCAATTTTTTAGGGGACCAAATGGCAGCTATTCCGCGTAGAACAAAAAAAGAATCACGTAACTCGGATCATAAATCTCGGAGTAATCGATGAACAAACATTAAAAAAAAAGATTCCGACGAATTGAGAACCTCCTCCTTTTTTTGAAGTCGGTTAAAAAGATAACTTTTATTACTATAATACTTATACAAATATTTTTATGTGTTGTGTATCTATATCTGTGTGTATGATTGTGTGTATGTGTGTGTGTGTGTCGATGTATGAGACTAAGTGTTTGTGTTTATGTTTACAAAGTAAGAATACTATGCAATATACACTAAAGAGTGTTTAGCAACAGTGTGGGTGGTGGAGGTGATGCTGGTAGACTGGAAGTACTTCCCATGATAAAATCACAGATATCTTAAAAAGTGGCTGGATATTATTATTATAATGTATGTCTTTGTAGACCACGGGCCATAAAAATGACCCGGATTTTTGGAGGGCTTGCGTGGGGCCATGGGAAGGCCAACATGTAGAGGCCCTTTGACAAATTTAATCTAAATGTGGCGTGACACTGACCGGCGATTATCCCTGTCTACAACATATAGTGATACACCCCAGGGACAAGCCCCGGCCAGTGTAGGACTATTGTGGGAAATGAGGACAAAATGTACCGGGCTATTGGGGTGAACTGCTAATGGTACTAGGGGTCTGGGAATATGGGGACTATAGCGTCTGCCCGTCGCAATGTTCGGAGAAAATGGAAAAATGGGCAGACTGTGACTCGCCACTCCCTGCATGGGCCCCTAAAAATGCCATAGAAGGCAGGGGCAACATGGGTGTGAGTGGCTAAGAGGTGTAGAGAGGTGGGCTGCAAGTTCACCGAAGCTTCTTCTGACGTGATGCCATTTATCACTTCCACCCCTGGAGCTTGAGTCTTAGCTCTAGCGATCTCCACTGCGTGCCGGCTGGCTAAGGCAAGCACGGAGGTGGTGGCCTTGTCTTGGCCCCCGGAGTCAGGTACGAGGTGTCGCTACTCACCTAAGGCTTCGCTACAAAGCCCCCCTGGGGTTTACTATTTTTTTAATTTATTTTTTATTGCAGGACTTTAGCAGACAGGCAGACGGCCTACTTAATGGAAAGCGGTTACTATCGCCTATAGACATTTGCAACAACAAAGGTGCTACAAATGCGCTGCTGCTCTCTTAAGGGAGACTGAAACCTGGTCACTAATGCCGGAACACAACTCAAGGTTGTTATGGCGACATACTTTAGCCCAGGGGTGGTAGCCATCCAGTCGGGCAAATGCCGTACCACCTGGCAAAATAAGAAATGTAGATGAAGCAAAAGATGTCTGTCAAGATCGTAGCAAGTGGAAATCTATCATCTCTGCCTACCCCTACGGGAAACAGGCGTGATAATATGTACATTATAAATAGATTAAACTGACTATGCAAGTGTTTGGCACTATAGAGGGGACAAACGTCGCCTGTATTCTTATCTGGCTACAGAACTATAAAAAGCATTGAACAAAAATACCTCCACATCTCAAAAACAACCCTCAACGGATATTGTTGAAATAAGTTAGCTTTCAACTATTATATAACTGAATTTTTGACTTTTTTTGGTTTTATAAAAGAAGATTTAGCAGCCCTGTCCCAGTCTCCTATATGATAGAAAACTACTATTGTTTCAATAACGTGTTAACGGTTTTAAGCGCGGTATTTACTTTAATTTATATTCCAACGTTTCGGCCACTTTCAGTAGACGTGATCACGGAAGATAAACATGTCAAGTGTCAATGAGTAATATTAAAATTTTTATTTAGTTTTTTTATTGGAGGAGATCAGCAGACAGGCAGACGGCCCACTTGATGGAAAGCGGTTACCATCGCCTATGGATATTTGCAACAGCAAAGTTGCTACAAATGCGCTGCTGCTCTCTTAAGGGAGACTGGAACCTGGTTACTACTAGACAACTCTAGATCAGGGGTGGGCGCCATCCAGTCGAGTAAATGCCCGACCACCTGGCTGTGGCTTGTTAAGTCGCCTCTTACGATAGGCCGCCCCAACGCAGGAAAATATATACTATCTCTGTTAAAATATCTATAATATATAATTTCCTTTCGAAGTTTCGGCCATTTTTTAATAGCTCTGATCTATTAAAAAGTGACCGAAACGTCGAAACAAAAATCAGATAAAATATTATATTATTGATTGACAAGTTGTTGTGTAAACAAGAGTTAAATTACAATAGACCTGCTCTATTACGAAAAGGTTCCAACTTCTTTTGCATACCTTTTTAGGAAAACTAGATAAACTTAATAAAACTACATTTTAATGGTTTTAAGCGCGGTAATTTTATTTGATTTTGGTTTTTCCGACGTTTCGGCCACTTTTCAGTGGCAGTGATCACGGAAGACAAAGATGTCAAGTGTCAACGAGTATTGTTAAAGTTTTATTTAGCCTACCACCAACTTTTTTATTTTAATTATTTAATTTTAATTTTGTTTATGGTTATTATTTACTCTATGGGAGCCTAATCTAATTTACTACCGCTTCGCAACATGTTATGGCTTGAAGAGAAGAAGCGGCGCAAGAAACTCTTCAGCAAACATGCCTAGCTCTAATAATTTTATATAATATTAAAATGGGTGGAAGGAAAAATAAAAGTAATTATCAGTCAAGTTGGTTTGTGTTCCGCTGTACGCAGAAAGAGCTCACAGTGTCTTGAGGTCTGGCAGCTGCTTTTTGCTGGGTTTGGGTCTTAATAGTTTTGATGATTGGATCCCAAACAGGTGGTACTTGCCAACCATCTTCTCTATTGAAATTTGGGTGTTTTTTGATTTCAATAGCCTCACGCATCATTCTAGGTATGAAACGATTCTCTTTCGCGAGGATTTGTGGGTTATCGAATCCGATGTAGTGGTTGGGTTTATCCAGCGTGTGTTCACTGATCGCAGACTTCGTAGACCTTGTGTGTTTCATGTCAGCAATGTGTTCTTTTACTCGTGTTTTTATGCTCCTCTTTGTTTGAAAAACCAAATAAAATTACCGCGCTTAAAACCGTTAAAACGTAGTTTTATTATGTATACAAGTCACGAAAACTTAAGAAAATATTAACTAGATAAACTCTTAATCTCTGCATAGAAAATAGATGAGGAACATCGTCACGAATTACCCAACTTCAAAGCATATATTTCAACTTTTCAACGGCTGACAAAAGTACCCAGTATAGCATGAAAGTTTTACTAAAGCGTAATGCGAGTTAGAAAAACAGTTGGAAACAGCAGCTAATAGAGGCAGTACATAAACGGGCGACTTGTAACTTGCCCTACAATGTTGCGAATAATGTGTTGCGGCGACCGCGGCACCATTACTCGGCGTCTTGCGGCTGTGGGAACCCCGGCCCTCGGCCCCCGGGCCCCGGGCCCCTTCCCACGGCTTTGTTCTACGTATGCTGTAATACATCTAATAAACTGACTGTAAGCTCTGAAATTCACAAGCAACTCAATCTCTGAATTAATGTTTAATGTATAATTGCACACACATTCATATTATGAGGTTAGCTATGTATATTTAAAGACTAGGTTCTGCCCGCGACTTCGTTCGCGTGGATAAGTTATAGTGCTGCGCTCCTATTGCTTTTAGCGTGATGATATATAGCCAATAGCCTTCCTCGATAAATGGGCTATCTAACACTGAAAGAATTTTTCAAATCAGACCAGTAGTTCCTGAGATTAGCGCGTTCAAACAAACAAGCTCTTCAGCTTTATATATTAGTATAAGATTAAAAACGCATAGATATATTGTATACAAAAATGATAAAAAAAAACCCGTGTTCTCCAGACGTACCCACTCTTTAACCGAGTACTAAGTAACAAAGGCAGAAATAACTTTCTTTTGTTAAGAAAAAATAGTCTAACCACAAAAGCCTCAATCAGTCCGTCTGTCTTGAACACCTGACAAAACAAGATAAGGGCGGATTACCCCCCTAAAGTCCTGACCCTCCACCCTCCCCGCCACTCTAAGGGAGGGAGATCTCCGCAAACTGATCAGCATGGTAATCCGCGCGGCGTGCCGCTGATGCGGATATGGGCCGCGGGCCTCCGCCACCTCGCATCCGGAATGCAATTACAATACACCGCTCATATTGGAACCCATTTGCACTTTGATCAGAGATCAGTCGGCGGCTTCGTTACGCAATCAGCATCTAATGAGCAACTGGCAACGAACCGGCTCACGTATCAATGCGACGGTCATTTGATCTCTTAGATTGGCGGTTCATTGCTACAATACAATAGCAACCACGTAAAGATTGCGATCACTACAAATACGTACAATGCCTTGAGATGAAAACAGAAAGGGTTGCAAGAAAGCAAGGAATGTTAGATAGAGAGGTCTGAGGAAGAGATCACACGAATCTTCTGTTGTAGCAATGTTGGATGTTACTCTAATCAACGTAACAATTCACAATCAATCTGGGAATGAAATAAAGAAATTTATTACACTACAAGGATGTAGAAATAATTTATACATACATTTTTACGACGTTGTACACCACATTTCCTAGAAATGAGGTCGCCAAGTCAGCTTTATGCTGTGTTGGAGTTTCCTCCAGCACAGCGCTGATTTTCAGTTCTGACCCCACCTCATTGATTTATATTAGACCCACCACATCTAATGTAACAAGTAACCAAGTTGACGGCCTCTATGGTTGAGCCGGCTAAGCCTTTGCCTACCTCACTGAAACGCAGAGGCTCCGGGTTCGAGTCCTGGTATAGTAAATTTCGGAAACGTATTTTCTCCGTTATTTACTATGGTCTGGGTGTCTGGGATCGGCCCCAGAGTAGTCCGTTGTATATTACCCATAACACAAGCGTAACTTGCTTAATTTGGGGATATACAATATGTGTGTTTGTCTGCCGAAAAAAAAAAAACAGTAAATGTAATAAGACAGTAACACAGTATATTGTTACAACTTAGCCCCTAGACAAAGACAAATTCCACGAAGCACGCTATTACCTGTCGGCATTTGAATCAATTGTAATACCTTTATGATTTTTTTTATTTTTTTATTGCAGGAGATCAGCAGACAGGCAGAGGGCCCACTTGATGGAAAGCGGTTACCATCGCCTATGGACATTTGCAACACCAAGTTGTTGCAAATGCGCTGCTGCTCTCTTAAGGGAAACTGGAACCTGGTCACTAATGCCGGAACACAACTCAAAGTTGTTATGGCGACATACTTTAGACCAGGGGTGGTAGCCATCCAGTCGGGCAAATGCCCTACCACCTAGCTGTGGGTTGTTAAGTCGCCTCTTACGACAGGCCGCCCGGCCGCAGGAAATTGTATTCTTTCTCCGTTCCTGCACGGATAAAATGATTGTCTTCTTTTGTTTACTTATATATTGGTTATTGTGGAGAACAGTCCATTGTACTCGTTTATGGCCGTTTGCAGGTATAATTAACCAGGTGTGCGGATTACGATTTCTAGGAAATTAAGTCGACGATACGGGCGGGCACATTTGTATTTGTGAAGTATAAAACGACGGCAAGATGGAAAGAGGAGTCAGTCTAGCGAGAACCATGATCAAGGCGAGATTTGTGTACATTCGATAACCTATATAGTGACGGACTTTGCGCGTGTTATTGTATCGCGCATTACGTTTGAACTGATTGTGATTATATTTGTACCTGTGTTATACGTGTTTGTATAGTTCTAATAAATTCTATAGTAATTCCAACGGCATTTTTAATTCGAGTCCCGCACTCGTAACAATATGAAATCATAAAACAGATATGACAAACACGCGCACAATTAATAAAAATAATCATTATGCTTTATAGTAACAAAAAAAATATAGAAAATTATACATAAATAGAACTATAATAACTAAATACCAAACCAGTACGATAATCAATAATATTATTACTATTAATTGAATCAAATAAGTAAAATAAAAAACAAAAAGAAACAATCAATTCAATGGAAAAGTCTTCAATCAATCAATTCAAGGAGTTGTATATAGGTTAGGCTATAAACTCTGCGACCCGCCTAGACCTAGATACGGACCTAGATACAGACTGTAGAGGATTATTGCAAAATCATAATTACCTTTAGAGACTTTTGTAAATGAATGTGTTGCTTAATATTGTCTGTTTTTTTTTATTGCAGGAGTTCAGCAGACAGGCAGAGGACCCACTTGATGGAAAGCGGTTACCATCGCCTATGTACATTTGCAACACCAAAGGTGCTACAAATGCGCTGCTGCTCTCTTAAAGGAGACTGGAACCTGGTCACTAATGCCGGAACACAACTCAAGGTTGTTATGGCGGCATACTCTGGACCAGGGGTGGTCGCCATCCAGTCGGGCAAATGCCCTACCACCTGGCTGTGGGTTGTTTAGTCGCCTCTCGTATGTAGACAACATTGGTTTCAATATCGTTTCCTTTACAGTAAAACATCCCTCTACTGAGCTTTGGCCCTTCATCCGACAGTTGGTATTATTTTCAATTGATTTGTTTAAAATAAAATTGCTGTTGAATTCATAGTCAACAACTCTTTCTTCGTTTATTGGTATACACAACTAATCACAGTCGTAAAAAAACACAGCTTTAAATTAACTGCACATGCACTTCCTCACAACACCAGCATGTAACAGATACACTCTACATTAGTATAAGTTTAGTATTAAAACTAGAATAAATTAATATAATAAGTTAATCTTAAGGTACACCACAACATAAAAATCACTAAATTAATGTCACACACAGTAACAAAAATAAACAATAAGCGTGTATGGACTCTAAAATCTTTCATAGAAATTAAGTTGTAAAAAAGGGTACGGAACTCGAGTCCGTAGAGATGTTAATAATAATAAAAATAAGTAAATAAAACTAAGTAAATACTTGGATCTTGCTCACGAGGTTACGGCTATGTGGCGTCTGGAGTCAACGAGCATTGTGCCGATAGTTGTTACCGTCAATGGTCTTATAGCGAAAAGCCTCGACCGTCATCTAGAGAGGCTTTCGCTGGGAAGCTGGGTGAAGGGCCAGATACAGAAGGCAGCACTCTTGGACACGGCACGAATTGTGAGGAGGTTCCTGTCTCTGGAGCCATAACCATCGGTAGTTTGGACCCCAGGCCCCGCTGGCGATGAGATACAAGATTTTATATTTTTTTATTGAATATGTATTTTATTTTTGATATATTTTTATAAAAGAATAATGTTATCTATTTTTTTATAAAAAAATATCTTTATATGTATATTTTAAAAAAATGTAAAATTTTTGAGAATAAATAAATACAGTATAGCAATAAAAATAAAAAAAAATACTGTAGATCTAGATTGTAACTTAAAACTATGTACACATAAATAAAGTTAACTTTAAAAAATCGTAATGTAAAGGGGGAATCGACTCGACTGATTTTGAAAAAATAAACATACATTAATTTCATTTTATTCAATATGGAAATTATGAAAATTATTATATTTTTAATAGGCTATCAATCAAACCAATCCATGGGTATACAATTCGTTCAAATGAGGTACGATCAGATGACCGGCGTAATTTGATGTTTAATTAATGTATGAAAATAGAAAATTTTGTTCAAAAACAATCCTTTCCCTTGGTTTGCCGTTTGACATTCCTTCACAGAAATTGATCCTGATAATGTACACTATGATTTGGAATAACAATACAGGTGTGTTTATTTTTTCAAAATCAGCAGATTCGATTCCTGACAAGGGTAAATTTTACTTTGCGTCAAAATCCACCTCGACACTCCTTTAAGTGTTTTTCGCTATTAAGGATTTGGCCCTGAAGGCCATATATGGTAGAACTATGCTGGAATCATTATCATTATATTAATACGTGAAGCAAAAACTTTGTACGCCTTTTTACGATAATTGCGCGGACAGAGGAGAATTAAATTTCACACACTTAGGGCCGCTTGCATAACGTTCCTTCAATTGATTTAAGAAACACTAAACGCATTCAACACCCTTAAATACGATTAGCGTCTTGGACAACGCAAAATTTACCGATAAATATGTTTAAAGAACTGTCAAAGTTAATCATCCAAAAATGGGTATTTAACTGCCTTAAACGCGTTTAAGGACAAAAAATGTTGAGTAAGCTCTTTTCATAAATTAATATTTACTATTCTTTATGTCACTCGTATATTATTTGCTTTAATTATTTATCTCGATGCTAAATACCCATAAAATCGAAAATAAAACAACACAGCAAAAAATCATTCTTCAGGTTGCCGCCAAAAATTCCGAAGTAAACCTAACCAAACGAACGAAATTTCAAATGTCAAGTTGACATTGACTAACTAAAATCCCTTTTTACGCACGAAATAACTAACTTTAAAGCTAAATTTCGTGTGTTTGTCCGAAAATATGGATCGCCGCGTGAAACGGAACACATCTGGCTGTTTTACCGATGGCATAAATACATTTAGCTAAATAAGATGGGAGACCGCCTCATGCAAGACATCTTAAATACGTTTTGTGTAAAACGTGTTTAGGCAGTTTAATATGATTAACTAAATTTGATTTAAAGACGATCATTGTGCAAGCGGGCCTTAGGGTTAATTTATACTGGCGCAGAGTCGAAGCGCATCGAAGCGTCAAATTCTTTACAACTAAAGCGAAGCCGCACGAATTCGCGCGCACTCTTTTACGTGAAGTAATGGGCATCAACAGCAGTGCTATTGAATTACTTGCCAGTTGGTTCTCGTAGCTGAAACGTGTGTAAAATGGTTGACATTGATCTTGCTATGGTATTACATATATCGGAAGTAGAAGAAGAAGAAAGTAATACCGAAGTAAGAAAGATAGTTGGTCTGAAAGAGAGTGTCGGGGTGAAGGTAAGGAAAGGAATGCTCCGGTGGTTCGGGCATGTGGAAAGAATGCATGATGAAAGAATGACTAAACAGATATACAATGCAAAAGTGGATGGATGCAGAAGTCGTGGAAGGCCACGACACACCTTCCATGATCAAATTGATCGTGTACTAGCAGAAGGTGATGTCAGGAGCCTTAAGAACAGACGAGCTTGCATGACAAGAGTTATAAATGTCAAAGAGGCAAGTGAGGTGTGTAAGAATAAGCCTAAATGGCACTCTGTTGTTCGTGCCTACCCCGCAAGGGAACTGGCGTGAAGTTATGTATGTATGAAGTATGTAAAGAAGAAAAAGAAATTTCCGATTGATGACGCGTAGGTTCGCTAGTGGGCGCATGGCTACGCGAGAATGCGCGCGTTCTTTTTAAAATCTCAGAAGTAATGTGTGCGTTACGCTGTGGAGTTAAGGTTGAATTTGTTATATTCAGTTTTGGATAGACGCTTCGATGCGTCTCGACTCTGCGCTAGTATAAATTGACCCTTATAGTTTATATAGAGAAGGAGTGCAGAAAGTTAATATTTTTTTTATACATTAAATAAATACATTACACACACTAGTATGTATTTGACACACACACGCATATATACTCCTTTGTTTATTGTTCAAGTCAAATTAACAGTGTAGCCTTGGCGAAATCTGTGATAATAGAAGTATAGTCTTTGACAGCAGAACGGTTGTAGTATATCGGCGTGGAACGGTTTTTCGTACGACGATTGAGAGATAACATCCCTTTCCACCCCTGCTATCCCAGAGGCTGGGAACTTGGCTTCATTCCGGTTGTGATGGACCCGAACGAGACAAAATCATACGTATCTTTAAATAAAAATGGGACTAAATAAAATGAAACTCCATTTTTCCTTTACCTTCGAATCGCAACCAACTCGATTTCTTTTAATATAAACACATCAAAAATCGAGCTGCCAGTATTATAACAAAAAGTATTTATTCCGCAACATACTCCGCCGGGTTGCAATTAAAAATTGCAAAACAAAACAAAGAAAAATACATACAATGAAATTAAAGTTATACAATTAAATTTATACAATTCAAAACAGATGTAGTCAGAGATATTAAAATAAAATCATTGACGTATATTATATTACAAATCAATACCTTTACCAAACGTCCGATACTCGAGCGATAATTTGTATACTTGGAACTTTGAGAATTCTCAATAGCTAGTATCTCTGATGATGAATCTGTAAAACCGACTAGTCCAAAGGATACAGACGTTGTCAAGGACGTATACGCTCACCACAGTCATACTAACCTAACTTTCCTACTCTATCTACATTACTTTATATTCTTATATCTTATATCTCATCCGTGCAGGAACGGAGAAAGAATACAATTTCCTGCGGCCGGGCGGCCTGTCGTAAGAGGCGACTCAACAACCCACAGCCAGGTGGTAGGGTATTTACTCCACTGGATGGCGACCACCCCTGGTCTAGAGTTGTCTAGTAGTGACCAGGTTCCAGTCTCCCTTAAGAGAGCAGCAGCGCATTTGTAGTACCTTTGGTGTTGCAAATGTCCATAGGCGATGGTAACCGCTTTCCATCAAGTGGCCCATTTGCCTGTCTGCTGATCTCCTGCAATAAAAAAAAATATATGATACAACTTGCCCAATGTCTCTTATATTCATTATATTATACTTGTTTAATCCTATCAACTGACTTTTGGAATTATGCCTAGCATACCCTGTAATCACTTCTCACTCTTTGCACCATCCTCTCACACTAACCTTTCATACTAACTTCACGCATCAGCCTCCCCACCATGGCGCTTATGGAAGTAAAAAGCGCCATACAATCTCCTCCCAATCTTCAGCCACATCCTCCCTGTTAATTCTATTTATATTACATTGAAATTATACACACTGAACCCGATTAGTAGAGAAAAGTGTTGGTGAAAGTGCACAAGCCTTGTAACGTTTACATTTTATACATTCTCTTAATACTTTTTTCACAAGATAAGGTATTTCCAAATTAATTGATTATTTATTTTGTTATAATACGGGCAGCTCGATTTTTGACGTGTTTATATTAAAAGAAATCGAGTTGGTTGCGATTGGTATTATTATTATCGCCAGATGCAAACGTCTGGCAATAATAGCCCTGCTTCCATTCGCTGGGCCGTTTGATTATTTGCCAGATTGACAACACATAAAGACTCGGGAACTAGCTCTGGTCGTGTAATGATAATAACAGGTAACCAGAGGCTGCTGATTCGGCCTCTCGCAATCGCCCAGCGACGTGACCCAATCACTCACCTGTCCGCACCAATGTCGCCTACTCAAATGCCAATGTATTCAGACAACCTCATTTATCATTTCTATCCGAGATTTGTGATTGCAATCCACTTTGACTAGTCAATTTGACTTCGTCCATGCTCGACTTGAATTTGTACTGTACATTATTTTATTTCTTAATTTCTCAAATGTATTTTTACAAAAGTAAAAGTGACCTGTGAAAAATCTATTCCATGTCTTGTTTACAACTTGCCTCACAACTCTCTGAATACAGTATAGAGGTGAGTTTTTGGCGGGAACTGAAAGGAGACGTTGTGCTGTGCAGTTTTATTTTCTAAAAATGTGTAAAATTACTCTAAAATGAACAATAATTGTAGGATATTGATAATTTTCGAGTAGTAATTATGTGTTTTGTGAGAAATGTGAACTGTAAAGTCAAATGTGGCCTTTTCAGTTGTCACATGAACTCCGTTGAACGGCACCAGCTGATAACATACAGTTCAGTTGTGCTACACATAGGCTTAAAAAAATGAAGAAACTATATTGTAAACTAAGATCTGGCTTAAAGGCCTAGCTGCCAAGCCATAAACTTAAATAAAATAAATAAGGTATAGAGGAGTCCAATTTATGCAATAAATTTTAAAAAGAGAAATATCAGGGTGGCTATTTCGGATTCGCAGATTCCGAAAATACAATTTATAGAATTTTTGTATGTCTCTACGTTAGAGTATTTACCATTTTTTCATTTATTATTGCAGGAGTTCAGCAGACAGGCAGACAGGCAGACTTGATGGAAAGCGGTTACCATCGCCTATGGACATTTGCAACACCAAAGGTGCTACAAATGCGCTGCTGCTCTCTTAAGGGCATACTGGAACCTGGTCACTAATGCCGGAACACAACACAAGGTTGTTATGGCTGCATACTCTAGACCAGGGGTGGTAGCCATCCAGTCGGGCAAATGCCCTACCACCTGGCTGTGGGTTGTTAAGTCGTCTCTTACGACAGGCCGCCCCAACGCAGGAAATTGTATTCTTTCTCCGTTCCTGCACAGATAAAATAGGATACTATCTATTCCGACAAATGACGTTGTTTTCGTGGGAAAGATGAATATGGCCAAAATGTTATTTCTTTTTATTGTATAAGTTCAGCAGACAGGCAGACAGCCCACCTGAAGGAAAGCGGTTACCATCGACTATCGACATTTGTAACACCAAAGGTGCTACAAATGCGCTGCTGCTCTCATATGGGAGATATGTGGCGCTGCAGTTGCGTTTAATTTTTTGGTAAACGTAGTTACGCTGGCTCTCTATACAGATAAATAAAATTAAAGTGTCTGTTCGTAATGCCGAAATAGCAGCTTTTTACTAAATGCATTTGAAAGTATATACGGTACTCAGATCAAAAAAGTAATTTTTTTGTCTGTCTGTCTGGATGTTCCAGCTAATCTCGGAAACTGCTGGAATGATTTTGACGGAACTTTCATTGGCAGATAGCTGATGTTATAGGGAGTAACTTAGGCTACTTTTTTTAGGGACCTGCGAAAAAATATCACGTGAATGAAGTCACGGCCTACAGCTAGTATTATAAAAATCGAAATGTGTGCTGGTACACATAGTAGAAGTGAAACTTCAACGGACAAGTGGCAAAACGAATCGCAACAAAGTTTTACGGGCAGGTTTTCAAATTGGACAAGTACATTAACAATCTGCCCGTAAAACTTAAAGTTAAAATTTTGTTTTGTTTTGCTTTTACGCAGGTTTACTGCAAATTATGATTTGTTTAGATCAGGTACATTATAATTAATGCATTTTTTATTTAAACATATTTTATTTTATCAAACAAAAAAAAAACTGAATTCGATCCGGAACCAAAAACGCATCCATAGTATACTAAAATTATACCGCCTCTCACCACGTCTAGTCTAAATTTATACCGCTCCTCCACGCGACCGTAACGCTTTTTCGTGACAGAAAAGTCGTAAGACCCCCCGTTTATATATGTTTCACTTCAATAGGCTTGTAATATTAGCAGAGCGGATTATTATACAACAGTATTCGCAGACGTTGATATAAACGGTCCACGCTCGTTTACCCTGATAAATGGCGGCGGAATCTATAATAAATACCAAAATGAAATTCACATTATGGTACACAGGTATCCGATCCATCAAACCGTGATATTAATATTTCGTTGAGATTAAACGTATCAAGGGCCGCCCCAAATTGGGCTCTTCATAATAAAGCGCCCTTCACCAGAAGCTCTCCCGTCCCCTTGTCGACCTGTTTAACTATGCATACATTGATACATAGCTTCACGCCAGTTCCTTTGCGGGGTAGGCACGAACAACAGAGCGCCATTCAGGCTTATTCTTACACACCTCACTTGCTTCTTTGACATTCATAGCTCTTGTCATGCACGCTCGTCTGTTCTTAAGGCTCCTGACATCACCCTCTGCTAGTACACGATCAATTTGATCATGGAAGGTGTGTCGTGGCCTTCCACGACTTCTGCATTCAATCACTTTTGCATTGTATATCTGTTTAGTCATTCTTTCATCATGCACCGGAGCATTCCTTTTCTTAACTTCACCCCGACACTCTCTTTCAGACCAACTCTCTTTCTTACTTCGGTATTACGAACGCGGTCCGCGAGCGTCACTCCGCAGATTTTGCGCAGTGCTCGCATCTCGACCGCGTTTACTCTACTTTCATGCTCTCTCTTCCATACCCAACTCTCGCTTCCATACGTGAGCGTAGGTACCAGCGCCGCGTTGTGTATGGCGAGCTGGGCCTTCTGGCTGAGGTTCTTAGCGCCTAGAAGTTTACCTAACGCTCCATTCACACTATTCCCCAAATTCACTCTTCTTTCTATATCAACGGTGTACCTTCCATTCCTGCTAAAAGCCCATCCAAGATATACAAACTCATTCACTTGCTCCAGCATAACATCATCGACCATTATCCTTGCATTCGTTCTAGTTTCTTCTCTTTCAAACACCTAACCTTTGTTTTCTTCGCATTCAAATGTAAGCCTCTCGCCTGACAGTCATCTTTCATCATTGTGACTAGTGTTTGCAGTTCTGATGGCGATTCGGCTAAAAGTACGACATCATCCGCATTTAACTATGCATTACAGTTATTTAACTCAAATTACTGCAATGCGCTAATGGCCTTTAAACATTACTACTTACGTAACAAGAATGCTATCCGAGGGACAATCGCCCAGCAAAAACTTCATAAACCAACACACAACCATCACAGATGGCACCACAGATATCATAAAATTTACGAAATTAAAAAGGAGCGAAGTAGAACTTTTAATTTATATATAAATAGCTGTGCCCGCGACGTCGTCCGCGTGGAATTTGTTTTCGAAACCCCCCGGTTTTGAAACATTCTTCACTGGTGCTCCGCTCCTATTGGTCTTAGCGTGATGATATATAGCCTATAGCCTTCCTCGATAAATGGGCTATCTAACACTGAAAGACATTTTCAAATCAGACCAGTAATTCCTGAGATTAGCGCGTTCAAACAAACAAAGTCTTCAGCTTTATATATTAGTATAAGATTAGTGGGCTCGCAAACGTTGTTCTACTCTAAAAAAAACCTAGAAGGTGATTGCAACGCCATCTATTAAGTCCAATTAACCAAATACTCAAACATATACTAAATACACCAAGATTATGGAAACCGACTTCAGCGCCACGTAGCGGTTCCAATTGCAAATCTAAACCATTCTGGGAAACACTCAAACACACAACAATTTTTTTACAAAATCGGTCAGGTCGTTTTTTAGTTCTAGCGAGACTAAGCCTAATCAAACACCTGTAGAACGGCCAGTGGCGGAAATATCGGCTAAACACGCTCGCAATGTAAAAAACATTAATAAATAACCTATGACACGTCAAAGAAAGAAAGAAAAACTTTATTGCAGAAATAGCGACGTAATTACATTCCTTATACATTTTTATACACAAAGCATATTTTAAGAATTAGTACGCCGCATCTTCAGCAAACAAGGTTTCCACTCAGCATATTGCTGTGCCGGAATTATATCCGACACAACGCTGATTCTCAATGCAAACCTTCCTTTAGGCGTAATACTAAAACGACCTAATTTTGTTAATTAAATAATAAATAAGAATTAGAATTAATAAAACTAGTTCTAATTATGTAATATTTAATTAGTATTAAAAAAACCGACTTCAAAAACTAAAAAACTAAACAGTATAAAATAACTTATTTCTAAAGCTATTATTATTAATATATATTATCTAAAACATCTTAAACTCGGTACTTAGTAATTTTCAAAATATAGTAATTTTTATGTTTTACTTTGCACCGACTTCAAGATGTTTTAGATAATATATATTAATAATAATAGCTTTAGAAATAAGTTATTTTATACTGTTTAGTTTTTCAAGTCGGCTTTTTTTAAACAGAGTTTTTTTTATTTTATTTGTTACTTTTTAGTTTCTAGCTATGTATGGGTAGACCTACAAAAGATGCCGCGCTCCTTAAAAAATATAGAAACGGGAACAAAAAAATGTTCGTAAATTGAAAACTACTGGGCCAAACTATGTTAAATTTTTAGGGGACCAAATGGCAGCTATTCCGCATCGTACAAAAAAAAAGAATCACGTAAATCGGATCATAACTCTCAGCGTAATCGGTGTACATATGGAACAGAATGAAAATTTTTTCATAAAAAATGTTCATAAAATGAAAACTACCGGGCCAAACTATGTCAAATTTTTAGGGAACCAAATGGCAGCTATTTCGCTTCGAACAAAAAAAGAATCACGCAAATCGGATCATAAATCTCAGAGTAATCGGTGAACATACATAAAAAAAAGATCCCGACGAATTGAGAACATCCTCCTTTTTTTGAAGTCGGTTAAAACAAATAAATACATACATACATACATACATAACTTCACGCCAGTTCCCTTGCGGGGTAGGCACGAACAACAGAGCGCCATTTAGGCTTATTCTTACACACCTCACTAGCTTCTTTCACATTCATAACTCTTGTCATGCACGCTCGTCCGTTCTTAAGGCTCCTGACATCACCTTCTGCTAGTACACGATCAATTTGATCATGGAAGGTGTGTACAAATAAATAAATTTTAATAAAAACCAACAATAAATACTTTACATCAAAATAAAAATAAATACCCGTGTAACAACTTGTATCGAATCATGTATTCGAATACAATTCGCTAGAGTGCTTGCCGAGTATTCCCACATTCGTCACTGACATGAGGCAACAAATGACATTTTACTTCATGACCTTTAAAATATTTAATGTGTTATTTTACTGCAAAGATATGAAATATCAGCATCAGCGGAATTTTCGCCGCGTAAAGATTAGCGCAGATCCCTCCGTCGCGGTACTTTCCGCAGGTGTTTTGTTATACTAACGAACTGCAATTAATCTATACTAATATCATAGAGCTGAAAAGTTTGTTTGTTTAAACGCGCTAATCTCAGGAACCGCTGGTCCGATTTGAAAAATTATTTCAGTGTTGAATAGTACATTTATCGAGGAAGGCTATAGGCTATATTATATTTTTTTTAAATAGGGATCCTTACTAAAAGTCCAATAATGTAACCCAAGGCGTAAAAAAATGACCCGAAAAAATCCCTACACGGCATGCGCTGCGAAAACTATTGATTATAGAACAAAACAATGTACTACCACTTTGCAGAACATATAATTGTCTACAAAAAATATTGCGTAACCATATGTCTAACTATTGTAGTTATCTCACAATAAGTGTTTTCTTTTATTTTTTTAAATAATTAAAATGCCGTCGCTTCAAAAACTCTTTATTTTGTACCTTGGTATTAATCCTTATCACAATAAATTACTCCATATTTAAGACGAATTCAATATCTTTCTAGAACTTTTTAAATTATTCAATTCGGACGTTTCATTCAAAAGATATCGCGATATTTAAAATGTAAGTATTAGTGTTGTCGCCAAATATACTAATATTGTTTGATTGAACGCGCTAATCTCAGGAACTATTGGTCTGATTTGAAAAATTCTTTCAGTGTTGGATAGCCCATTTATCGAAGAAGGCTATAGGCTATATATCATCACGCTAAGACCAATAGGAGCGGAGCACCAATGAAGAATGTTTCAAAATCGGAGGGTTTTGAAAGAAAATTCCACGCGGACGACGTCGCGAACACAGCTAGATTTTATATATAGAATGAGTTACTTTAATTGTAACAGTTAATTATTTCCAGATATATATTATTTCAGAGGTTGGGTTACTCAAACCTAATAATCCAATGATTACTTGTTTTACAATCACGTACGATAATCCTAATAATGATTTTAGCCAGAATTATTATAAACAATACTTTTGAATTATGAATTATAAAATTGACTTTGGGATGCCCTTAAAAGTCACGTTTACCAAAAAATGGTGTAAAACTTTTCTCTCTTTTCATTTCTGAAGTGAAGATAGAAGAAAAATGTTGACCTTCAAATGACCTTGAAGATATACCTAACCCCCAAAATACCTAACAAATTTTGTCAAACAATATTTTTACTAAACAACACCCGTTCTAAAATAATTAAGTGGTGCAATTAAAATGACTCATTTGTATATGGATTTAAGTAAAAAATATGTTTTAAATAATACGAAATTGATGGAGTTTTAATTAAAATTTCACATAACCACAAGAAGGACTGGTGGCGCCAACAGTGATTGCAGATTGAGTTACGTGTTACAGAGTGTGTTACGTGTTACAGAGTGTGTTACGTGTTACAGATTGTGTTAAGTGTTACATAGTGTGTTACGTGTTACATAGTGTGTTACGTGTTACACCGTGTCTTACGTGTTACAGAGTGTGTTACGTGTTACAGAGTGTGTTATGTTTTCTACTGGTCCTTAGCTTTTAATACCTCTTCAATGCTGGGAGGAATTTCTTATTGAGAGGGTGTCCGCATCACGTTGCTCGTGATGTGCGACTACAAAACACGACTAAATTGGTTTCTCGGGAGCATGGCGTTGCTGTACGCCTCTGATAAGGCCTGCTAAAGTGGATGAAAAAGTCAATAGCAATAATCCTTTGATTTGGACGTTGACGAATCGATCGTTGCTAAATTGAAATAAAAAATGTTACGTAATTTTTCATTCTTATTCGGCGGAAAGGGGATCTAATAAAGCGTGTAGCCCGGCCTCCCCCACGCCCCGCGGCCCGCGCCCCGCTCGCCTGCCGCCACGCCCGATAAACCACCGCTTCCACATTGGAGGATTTTTCGCAACATCGGGGAAACATATATTGTTTGGGGAGCTTATGGGACAATAAAAACCTTGAGAAAATTATCTATACTATAATCATATTACAAAGCTGAAGAGTTTGTTTGTTTAAACGATATTAATTCTTATCAAAATAAATTACTCCATATTCAAGACGAATTCAATACCTTTCTAGAACTTTTTGAATTATTCAATTCGGACGTTTCATTCAAAAGATATCGCGATATTTAAAATGTAAGTATTAGTGTTGTAGCCAAATATACTACGCGCTAATATCAGGAACTACTGGTCTGATTCGAAAAATTCTTTCAGTGTTGGATAGCCCATTTATCGAGGAAGGCTGTAGGCTATATATCATCACGCTAAGACCAATAGGAGCGGAGCACCAATGAAAACTGTTTCAAAATCGGAGGCTTTTGAAAGCAAATTCCACGCGGACGACGTCGCGGTTCAGCTAGTTTGAGTATAAAATTATATCACCAGACTGTAACATATTTGACCTAATAATGACGATGGCACTGATGTCATGTCACATCTAGCCTAATAAATAAATAAAATAATGTTAATTTGAAACAAAATTGAATAGAAACTATAATGTTATAAACTTTGCTTCAATAACGAATAACTTGGTATCTTTTAAAATGCATAAAAACTATTTTTTCAATTTCAATTTTCAAGATAACATATTATTGAAACAAAAAGACTTTTACTTTAAAAATATTATTTATTACATACATAACTTCACGCCAGTTCCCTTGTAGGGTGGGGTGTGGGTAGGCACGAACAACAGAGTGCCATTTAGGCTTATTCTTCCACACCTCACTTGCCTCTTTGACATTCATAACTCTTGTCATGCAAGCTCGTCTGTTCTTAAGGCTCCTGACATCACCTTCTGCTAGTACACGATCAATTTGATCATGGAAGGTGTGTCGTGGCCTTCCACGACTTCTGCATCCATCCACTTTTGCATTGTATATCTGTTTAGTCATTCTTTCATCATGCATTCTTTCCACATGCCCGAACCACCGGAGCATTCCTTTCCTTACCTTCACCCCGACACTCTGTTTCAGACCAACTCTCTTTCTTACTTCGGTAATAAGAACGCGGTCCGCGAGCGTCACTCCGCAGATTTTGCGTAGTGCTCGCATCTCGACCGCGTTTACTCTACTTTCATGCTCTCTCTTCCATACCCAACTCTCGCATCCATACCTGAGCGTAGGTACCAGCACCGCTTTGTGTATGGCGAGCTGGGCCTTCTGGCTGAGGTTCTTAGCGCCTAGAAGTTTACCTAACGCTCCATTCACACTATTCCCCAAATTCACTCTTCTTTCTATATCAGCGGTGTACCTTCCATCCCTGCTAAAAGCACTTCTCTAACAAAAATAAATAAATATTTAATTTACAAAAATAATGTTTGAAGAAAAAACCTTTTGCAAAGCCTGCACTACACTCACATAGAGAGAGAACTTCTCGCGTTCTCATCTCCATGTTCTCGCGGTGAGAAACGCGTTTATTTACATTCTCAGCTTCCCGCATTCCCGCGAGAATGTAGAGAGGCCTTTAGAATAGATGTTGTCACATAAAGAGAAACAGAGGGAGACAGAAGTATAACTTGCAAAAAATACTGTTAGACCGATATCATGTTTTTTGAAGTCCTAACAATAGCAGGGCGTTCCATTAGTAGCTTAGAACGTCCAACATGCTCCTTTAGCCGTTCCACAAGGCGACCGCGGTCGTTGTGGTCGTGGCGAAAACGTCACTAATCACGTCATCATTTCCGATCACACAACGCTCACAACGACCCATGTCAATAGGTGGGTCGAATAGCCGTTCCACTTGGGTTTACGGTCGTGAACGTGGTCGTTGTGAGTTCCTAATAGAACGTAGCCTAATTGTACTCATTTACCAATATTATTATTTTGGGAGAATTTTTGTCTGTTGTGGGGAAGTTAGCAAAGCTCAATGTGGAGACCCTGCGATCAACGCCGGCTCAGATTGCGATCCCCATTTGATAAGCCATCACGCCACCGTCGTAAAGTAGCGCCGCGCGGGGCCCGGCTCGGCTAAACAACCCCATATTGTGTGCTTTGCTTACACAACATTAATAGCGTACCGAGGCCAGATCGCTCTTACATTTATTACATTTACACGAACATTTCACATAGATTGTTATTACATACACACACTTTGCACGGTCGCATGGTTAGAGCCTTTGCTTAACTGGATGGCTACCACCCTTGGTTTTTTTTTAATTGCGGGAGTTCAGCAGACAGGCAGACGGCCCACTTGATGGAAAGCGGTTACCATCGCCTATGGACATTTGCAACACCAAAGGTGCTACAAATGCGCTGCTGCTCTCTTAAGGGAGACTGGAACGTGGTCACTAATGCCGGAACACAACTCAAGGTTGTTATGGCGACATACTTTAGACCAGGGGTCTGGTCTAGGGTTTGCCGCTATAATAACCTTCAGTTGTGTTCTTGCATCAGTAGTTAGATTCTACTCCCCCCTTGAAAGTAGGTAGCACCGTCAGTATTGCAAATGCATATAGACTATCTTCCGCGACTTTTCCCGTTCTACTTACTTGCCGGCGTTACAATCGTAAACCCAAGTGGAACGGCTATTCGACCTCTTGACATGGGTCGTTGTGAGCGTTGTGTGATCGAAAATGATGACGTCATTAGGGACGTTTTCGCGACGACCACAACGACCGCGGTCGCCTTGTGGAACGAATGAGTATTTTGGGCGTTGTGAGCTACTAATGGAACGCGCTGTAAGTATCTTCCTATCAATTGACAGTCAGCCTGTTAGCCGTATTTGAGCAATTAAAAAAATGCCAAGTTGTGTTGAGAACTAAAATAAATACTCCAGAACAATGAAGTCCGCATCAAGCTTTCTAATATATCTTAGGTGGCAGTACAGTAAAGGATTTTATATGCAAAATCCTGCTTTGCAACTTTTTTTTATTGCTGAAGCACAGCAGACAGGCTGACGGCCCAGCTGTGATGGAAAGTGGTTACCATCTCCTATGGACATTAGCAATACCCAGAGGTGTTGCCAATGCGCTGCCGGCCTCAAAGGAGAAACTGGAACATAACTCAAAGTTGTTATGTCGGCATACTCTAGGGATGGTAGTCATCCAATTGGGCAAATATCGTACCACCTGGCTGTGAGTTATTTTGCCGCCTCTTACGACTGAAATTATTTTTATTGACCTACCTATTACAAATATATTTTATACCCAACAAATGATATTACACCTTTGCCATCAAAAAAGAAGAATCCCATTAAATAAAAGCTTACCAAAAAAAAGTTTCAAACACAAACCAAAATTAAATTTGAACTTCAAATAATTTTAACTATCAGGTTATAATACTTGTTTCATATCTAACAAAGCAAAGAATAATCATTAAACATAGGCATACATATACGTATTTCTTTTTGTTTTTTTTTGTATATTAATATTTTTAAGTTATAACTATACTTATATATCGAAAGAAAACAAAAGATAAGAATATAATAACTGAAAAGTTGACGTGTTATGATATGTAATAAATGTAATGATATTATCTATAAGAGTACAGTAACTAGCTGGTTTACAGTACCGAACAGCCGCAGGAATTAGTAATTTAGAGAGGCCGTAATAACTATTTTTAACTATTTTTTTTTTATTGCAGTAGATCAGCAGACAGGCAGACGGCCCACTTGATGGAAAGCGGTTACCATCGCCTATGGACATTTGCAACACCAAATGTGCTACAGATGCGCTGCTGCGCTGTTAAGGGAAACTGGAACCTGTTCACTAATGCCGGAGCACAACTTATGGTTGTTATGGCGACATACTTTAGACCAGGGGTGGTAGCTATCCAGTCGGGCAAATGCCCTACCACCTGGCTGTGGGTTGTTAAGTCGCCTCTTACGACAGGCCGCCCCAACGCAGGAAATTGTATTTTTTCTCCGTTCCTGCACGGATAAAAATTAATCAACGAAATAATAGCAGCAATCTATTTCGCACTGATTTTCCATCAAATCTATGAAAGTGGTATGGCCCTTCGAAACACAAAGAACTAAAGAAAGCAGATATTTCTTGGTATGTATTTTAAAATGTAGCCACCTCGTGTGGACGACGGCTGTTGAGGCGAGTGGCAGCTCCGCGACAAGGGCCCCTAAAATGCAAATAGAGTCAGGAGGTGCAGTGGCCCACTCGAGTCGCCCAAAATGCAACTATTTCGCACTTGCCTTTTATGCTGACAGTGCAAGAGTAAAACCTGAATCTTAAAAGATCTTGGCAATATAATTTTCCTTAAAAATTCAACTGAAGAGCTGGTACCGTTCAAAAACATCTTTTAAAATTATCACTACTTTAACTGCCTATGTATGACGCAGTCCTTTAAATCTATACTAATATCATAAAGCTGAAGACTTTGTTTGTTTAAACGCGCTAATCTCAGGAACCGCTGGTACGATTTGAAAAATTCTTTCAGTGTTGAATAGTACATTTATCGACGAAAACTATAGGCAATATTATATTTTCAAAAAAATTAGGGATCCTTACTAAAAGTCCAATAATGTAACCCAAGGTGTAAAAAAATGACCCGAAAAAATCCTTACACGGCGTGCGCTGCGAAAACTATTGATTATAGTACAAAACAATGTACTACCACTTTGCAGATAATTGTCTACAAAAAATATCGCGTAACCATATGTCTAACTATTGTAGTTATCTCACAATAAGTGTTTTCTTTTATTTTTTTAAATAATTAAAATGCCGTCGCTTCAAAAACTCTTTATTTTGTACCTTGGTATTAATCCTTATCAAAATAAATTACTTCATATTCAAGACGAATTCAATACCTTTCTAGAACTTTTTGAATTATTCAATTCGGACGTTTCATTCAAAAGATATCGCGATATTTAAAATGTAAGTATTAGTGTTGTAGCCAAATATACTAATATTGTTTGATTGAACGCGCTTATCTCAGGAACTATACAGGTTTGATTTGAAAAATTATTTCTATAAGGCTATAGGCTATATATATATCATCACGCTAAGACCAATAGGAGCGGAGCATCAATGAAGAATGTTTCAAGATCGGAGTTTTTTTTTCAACTATTCTACGCGGACGAAGTCGCAAGCAGAAGCTAGTATTACATATTTCTTACTAAAGTAGTACTCGTATATTACGTTTATTTAAAGCGAAGTTCTTTAACCCGAGATAGGAGAATGTTAAGTGACGCAGATGTCTATGAAAAGTGAAAATCAATATCCGAAACGTGAAGTGTATTAAGAAAGCGCTCTAAAGATAGTGAAGTGGGTGTCGCGGTGTGCGGATATCTCCGCGGGGATCTCCGGCAGCGATATCCGCCCCGCGCGGCGGCGATACGCGTAGGGGCACTTCACTTCTTGCCATCGCGGAGACTGTGTCCACGCATTAAATGGACTTTTATTTCAAATAGATGACGAGACATTCCTTTTCCAAATCGTCAAGACTGTGAGTATTCCAACTTTTGAACCATGAAGCAAAAAATTCCTTACATTTTTTTTTTATTGCAGGAGATCAGCAGACAGCCAGACGGCCCACTTAATGGAAAGTTGCTACAAATGCGCTGCTGCTCTCTTAAGGGAGACTGGAACCTGGTCACTAATGCTGCAACACAACTCAAGGTTGTTATGGCGACATACTTTAGACCAGTGGTGGTAGCTATCCAGTCGGGCAAATGCCCTAACACCTGGCTGTGGGTTGTTAAGTCGCCTCTTACGACAGGCCGCCCCAACGCAGGAAATTGTATTCTTTCTCCATTCCTGCACGGATAGTAACATTAGTTAAATTCGAAAATTTATTAAAACTAGATCTTTTGAGTAGTTTTTGTGATTTGAGATATTTTGCATTATAATTTTGGGCTCCAAATCAATACTTATTATGTTAAAACAACAGGTGTTACTGATCTCTATGGAACCCTTCAGCGTGCATGGTTACACAAGCATTTGAACGTTATTTTTTCTTTGTTTTATGTCAATATACGTACATACATAACTTCACGCCAGTTCCCTTGCGGGGTAGGCACGAACAACAGAGCGCCATTTAGGCTTATTCTTACACACCTCACTTGCTTCTTTGACATTCATAACTCTTGTCATGCGCGCACTTTATGTCAACAATCGTCGCACAGCTAATACATCTATTTGACAACCTCTGTGGTTGAGCGGGCTAAGCCTTTACCGGCCTACCTCACTGCAACGCAGAGGCTCCGGGTTCGATTCCTGGTATAGTAAATTTCGGAAACGTATTTTCTCCGTTATTTACTATGGTCTGGGTGTCTGGGATCGGCCCCAGAGTAGTACGTTGTATATTACCCATAACACAAGTGTAACTTGCTTAATTTGGGGGATATACAATATGTGTGTTTGTCTGCCGATTAAAAAAAAAAACCTATTGTAATACTTTAGAAGCCATGAAGATTCACCTGTGATCAAGTCATTTATTATGTACATTCTATTTTGGCTTTGTTGATAATATATTATTTTTACCTATGTACCTATTATTTTTATGAACTTCATAGCAAAGACACGATATCTATAAAATACATGTAGATATCCTTAAATTACCTTGCTTTATGCGGATGATGCCGTGCTTTTAGCCGAATCGCCATCAGAACTGCAAACACTAGTCACAATGATGAAAGATGACTGTCAGGCGAGAGGCTTACATTTGAATGCGAAGAAAACAAAGGTTATGGTGTTTGAAAGAGAAGAAACCAGAACGAATGCAAGGATAATGGTCGATGATGTTATGCTGGAGCAAGTGAGTGAGTTTGTATATCTTGGATGTGCTTTTAGCAGGGATGGAAGGTACACCGCTGATATAGAAAGAAGAGTGAATTTGGGGAATAGTGTGAATGGAGCGTTAGGTAAACTTCTAGGCGTTAAGAACCTCAGCCAGAAGGTCCAGCTTGCCATACACAACGCGGTGCTGGTACCTACGCTCACGTATGGAAGCGAGAGTTGGGTATGGAAGAGAGAGCATGAAAGTAGAGTAAACGCTGTCGAGATGCGAGCACTGCGTAAAATCTGCGGAGTGACGCTCGCGGAACGCGTTCGTAATTCCGAAGTAAGAAAGAGAGTTGGTCTGAAAGAGAATGTCGGGGTGAAAGAAAGGAATGCTCCGGTGGTTCGGCCATGTGGAAAGAATGCATGATGAAAGAAATGACTAAACAGATATACAATGCAAAAGTGGATAGATGCAGAAGTCGTGGAAGGCCACGACACACCTTCCATGATCAAATTGATCGTATACTAGCAGACGGTGATGTCAGGAGCCTTAAGAACAGACGAGCGTGCATGACAAGAGTTATGAATGTCAAAGAAGCAAGTGAGGTGTGTAAGAATAAGCCTAAATGGCGCTCTGTTATCCATGCCTACTCCGCAAGGGAACTGGCGTGAAGTTATGTATGTATATGTATATCCTTAAATTAGTAATCCAAAAGACAATACATTCATTTGTTAGTAGTTAGTTAAAAAAACTAACAGGTACGTAAGGCAAGTAGGTATTGAAAAGAATAGGTCGTCAAAGGAAATAGTTAGTGTCTCCAATTGCTTTGAATGTTGTGGTCACCGCGCCGCCGTACCCCGGGGGCCGAACTGAGTGGAAAATTGCATTTCATTGTGTCAACCTTTTACCTAGTGGTTATGAGGGCGCGCGGGGGGGGGGGGGACAGTAGCACCACACCACCCCTCCCCCAACCCCGCCGCCGCGTCCCCCCGCGCCCCACTATTGTCGCCCGTTGAACGTCTTCTAACCACAGACTGAGTGATAACAGTGTAAAGTTATGCCTGAGTTAATGTCCAAATATAAAATAGATGACTTCATAAAATACTGTTTAAATATAGTTAAAAAAGTAACACGTATAAAATATATAAGTAGTATATATAGATTAATGTATAAACAAAAAAGGGAAAAAAGAAAAAAAAAGATCAAAATGTAGTACTAAATAATAAAAACACAATGTAATAGATTAAGGGCCTTTGTAGGCTAGTTTCTAGAAAAAAGTAAAAAAGACAATAAAATAAAATGCATACAATAAATAAATAGAAGAAAACATTACATCCAAAAAAGAAAAAACATAAATAACAAGATAAAAAAGGCCGGACAAATCTTGTTCGTCTGGGGGAGGAGCAAAAAAAACAGTGTAAAGTTGCACTAGATCTTTTACTTTCACCCATACTTATTGCACGTACATTAGTCAAGCATTAAATAATACCATAACGTGTATTTAGGAATAGAAAGGTAAAGCATGAATCTACATCCCAATTTCATTAAAATCTGTTCATATCCACAAACGGACATGAACTTATTTCAATTCAAATGTTACTCATAAACACGGATCACTTTCAGAGAATAGTGTTTACTTTATTTTTTTATTTAAATTTAAGATATAGACTTGTATGACGGTGATGTCAGGAGCCTTAAGAACAGACGAGCGTGCATGACAAGAGTTATGATTGTCAAAGAAGCAAGTGAGGTGTGTAAGAATAAGCCTGAATGGCGCTCTGTTGTCCGTGTCTACATCGCAAGGGAACTGGCGTGAATTTATGTATGTATGTATGTATGTGTACTTGTATGACCACGAACCAAAGTGCCTGTAGGTATTTGGGATGTTGTAATTAGCGTTCGCATAGAAAGTGGAAATACAACCAATATTTGAACTATTAATATAGTTATTTATTTATTTTGGTTTTCTTTTTTATGTATTTAGGTATAGATTAGTGTGCATGCGGGAATAAAGGAGAGGGGAAAGGACTTACAGGATAAGTAGCCACAAAAGACACGCTAGGAATGATCAAGGCTTCGCAGCAGCAGGCATGTCTCTCTCGTGACACTTTTTTCACGTCTTGCGGTTCTTTGGACGAATGGACCAGCTGGTTACGGCGCAACGGGTACCTCGCAGTACGCAGGTTTATATAAGCGGGTGTAACATGCGGTGCGACACACAAACGCGATGAGGTTTCGCGGAGGAAGCAGCTCGAGCGTAGACTATATGCGCCGAAAAGAGAAATAAATATAAAAACGCGGTGACCGAATATTGGCGTTAAAATATATAAATCACGTGTCACGTTGTTTGTCCGCGATGGACTCCTAAACTACTTGACCGATTTTAATCAAATTTGCACACCGTGTGCAGTTTGATCCGACTTGAAAGATAGGATAGCTTACATTTGGACCCGGTAGTTGGCGCTGGAATGGGGTTCTAAATTTTATTTCTTCTGAGCAGAACAATGTCTGCCGGGACAGCTAGTTTATTATAAATATATAATTATCTTGGTCGTTGAAAAGATGTGAATTATTTGTAAACCAAAAGTAAAAATGAATTATTAATAATATGAAGAATTTATAGTGCGTTGTGCGGAGTTGGTCCGCTGCAGTAGAGTGCACTGTGCGCGCTTCTGCAGTTCGGGGCCCACTGACCCTCTTACCGCTTTTCGACGCCTGTGCATAATCAGGTACAGTGATAGCGCTTTGCTATTCTTAATCCAAGATTACCCACATGTTTCGATATTGAAATCTCGTTTACAAAGAAAAATTTTGTACAGTCGCGGTATGAAAAGTTTCGTCGCCTTAAAGTCGACTTTTGTTGCACGAGTATGATTTTTTTTATTGCAGGAGTTCAGCAGACAGGCAGACGGCCCACCTGATGGAAAGCGGTTACCATCGCCTATGGACATTTGCAACACGAAAGGTGCTACAAATGCGCTGCTGGTCTCTTAAGGGAGACTGGAACCTGGTCACTAATGCCGGAACACAACTCAAGGTTGTTATGGCGACACGCTTTAGACCAGGGGTTGTAGCTATCCAGTCGGGCAAATACCCTACCTCCTGGCTGTGGGTTGTTTTGTCGCCTCTTACGACAGGCCGCCCCAACGCAGAAAATTGTATTCTTTCTCCGTTCCTGCTCGGATAGAAAGGATATAGTATAAGAAACATTATGCCAACATTTTAATAAATGTTACGTTTATATAATTTAGAAACGTGAAAAAAGAAAATTGCAAGGCTGACAATGACAGACACTGAGATGACAATACGAAACAAAGTGGATGTGATCACTACGCGTATCATAAATATTAAAACCAACAAAAGGTTTTACATCTCTAAACAATCTGTCGCGGCACGATTTACTAAAAGAAGGTACACACCGGTCCAGCCGGGTATGAAATCAGTACGCTCGCGCCGGTGTGTACACGCAATATCAAAATTGCCTATGACAAACGCTCAGTGTCTACGGCCAACCGCCAATATTCGAAAATCAAGAACGGAACAAAGACGAAATATTGTACGCGCAACAACTATTTTATAAAATTTTTGTAAAATCGCAAATTATTGAAAATATACGCATTTCAAACCAAAGGGTGCTTCATTGAAGACTTCCTACGCTTCACAATCTATTCAAATAAAATAGAAAATCAAATAACTTTGATCTAAGCCATTTTAAACTTTATTGTCAAGTAGTTAAATATAATTTTCTGTGGAATAATCTGTTTTGTGACTTAGTTTGAAAAGGTAACATGTGCTCGGGGGTCGTTAAATGAATCAATTTGAAAATTGGCGAACCGTTTCATACCACGACTGTACATACTGTTCTGAGTTATATTCAAAAAGCCATAAATTACGCTTTATTCATTTTGATTGCGGAGCTGACATACACGCAGATGGCCCAACTCATGGAAATTGATTACCGTTCCCTATGAGACATTTGGCAACACATAAGTTAGTACTAACATCAGACGACTACAGCAAGTTGACAACACGAAGAGTTTACCAACTGCTAGGTATCCAGGTGGTAGGGCATTTGCCCGACTGGACGGCTACCACCCCTGGTCTAGAGTATGCCGCCATAACAACTTTAAGTTGTGTTCCGGCATTAATGACCAGGTTCCAGTCCCTTTGGTGTTGCAAATGTCCATAGGCGATGGTAACCGCTTTCCATCAAGTGGGCCGTCTGCCTGTCTGCTGAACTCAAGCAATAAAAAAAAGGTATCCTAGTGAAAAGCTCATTTTCCCACCACACTGGACTCTTCTATAGTATACACGTTTGTAACGTGGTGGTTAAATTCTATGACATAAAAAATAAGTCTGTCAAATAGCCTAATAAACTGATTCCGGCATGGCTAAGCAGTCTAACTTACGACGTTAGTGAATATGTGATAATAAAAATCACCGTCTGAATAATACATACATACATAACTTCACGCCAGTTCCCTTGCGGGGTAGGCACGAACAACAGAGCACCATTCAGGCTTATTCTTATGTCTGAATAATGTTATACGAAATGCGTACATACAGGTGGTAGGGCATTTGCCTGACTGGATGGCTACCACCCCTGGTCTAGAGTATGTCGCCATAACAACCTTGAGTTGTGTTCCGGCATTAGTGACCAGGTTCCAGTCTCCCTTAAGAGAGCAGCAGCGCATTTGTAGCACCTTTGGTGTGGCAAATGTCCATAGGCGATAGTAACCGCTTTTCATCAAGTGGGCCGTCTGCCTGTCTGCTGAACTCCTGCAATAAAAAAAAAATAAAAAAAATACAGATACATACACACACACACGTCTGCCTGCTGTGGCTATAAACATCGGCAGTGGTCCTCAAAATACAGGCTTCGCCTAGTTTGGGACCAGTAGGTAACATAAATAATGTAAATTGACTTTTTGACAATAAAGATTATTATTATTATTTGGTGAAGGTAAGGAAAGGAATGCTCCGGTGGTTCCGGCATGTGGAAAGAGTGACTAAACAGATATACAATGCAAAAGTGGACGGATGCAGAAGTCGTGGAAGGCCACGACACACCTTCCATGATCAAATTGATCGTGTACTAGCAGAAGGTGATGTCAGGAGCCTTAAGAGCAGACGAGCGTGCATGACAAGAGTTATGAATGTCAAAGAAGCAAGTGAGGTGTGTAAGAATAAGCCTAAATGGCGCTCTGTTGTTGGTGCGTACCCCGCAAGGGAACTGGCGTGAAGTTAAGTATGTATGTATTATTATTTGCAACATTAGGCGCGAAGCCAATTGTTGCCAAGCTTTAGGATGGGGGGGGGGGGGTCAGATAGAGGGATCATACAAGAGCAATGAGATTAAGCGAAGAGAACGGTTTTAAGCGCGGTAATTTATTTGATTTTTATTATTCCGACGTTTCGACCACTTTTTAGTGGCTGTGATCGGAATAATAAAAATCAAATAAATTACCGCGCTTAAAACCGTTAGAACGTATTTTTTGTTATATATTCTGATGTTGTGAATGAGAAAATTACCACCGGCCACGGATCTGAATTTTACGCGTGACATTATAACATTTCCGCTGGCAGGAATAAGCCGTTAATAATTCATTTTGTCGTTGTCAGAAAGTTTCCAAGATCCCCCGAACGCAGGCAAAAGTTCGCAGAAGCCCCGAAAAGGGGCGAAAGTCGCGACGTCTGGAGAACAACTGTCCAAGTATTCTGGCATTGTCAAATTGCTCTCGGAATATTCCAAGCCATAAATCCACGATGACTTCGGGTGAAGCCGCATGCATCGTACTAATCATAACATAGATACTATTGTATGAGGGAGACAGATTTAGTTTTTTTTAATTTATTTTTATTGTTTGAGTTTGACAGACAGGCAGACGGCCCACCTAATGGAAAGCGGCTACCATCGCCTATGGACATTTGCAACACCAAAGGTGCTACAAATGCGCTGCTACTCTCTTAAGGGTGACTGAAACCTGGTTGTTATGGCGACATACTTTAGACCAGGGGTGGTAGTCATCCAGTCGGGCAAATGCCCTACCTGCCTGTGGTTTGTTAAGTCGCCTCTTACGACAGGCCGCCCGGCCGCAGGAAATTATATTCTTTCTCCGTTCCTGCACGGATGTTATAGCGGCATACCTTAGACCAGGAGTGGTAGCCATTCAGACGGGCAAATACTGGCTGTGGGATATTTTTACAGGCCGCCCCAACGTAATAAATTGTATTCTTTCTCCATTCATACACGGATAAGTACAGTTTGTTTAAAATATTGTAACGTCTGAATGATATGAGTGTAAATCAATTTTGATGATGCCAAAAATAATGCAAGCAGCAGCCAAAATTTATACAAATTTTGGCCGCGGCTTCGCTGACGTTAATGTACTATTGTCAATGAATAACAATTGGTTTTATCCGTACAGGAACCGAGGAAGAATGATACAATTTCCTGCAGCCAGGCGGCTTGTCGTTAGAGGCGACAAAACAGCCCACAGCCAGGCGGTAGGGTATTTGCCCGACTGGATGGCTACCACCCCTGGTCTAGAGTATGTCGCCATAACAATCTTGAGTTGTGTTCCGGCATTAGCGACCAGATTCCAGCCTCCCTTAAAAGAGCAGCAGCGCATTTGTAGCACCTTTGGTGTTGCAAATGTCTATAGGCGATGGTAACCGCTTGCCATCAAGTGGGCCGTCTGTCTGTCTGCTGAACTCCGGCAATAAAAAAAATTAATAACTGTACTACACCTGATTGTACAACGACCGTCTAACGAAGTTATTTTTCTATCCTTTGGGAATAGTACTTTTTCTAAATGAAAGGAATTCTGTCTTTTTCTGTACCTCTGACAACGTGTATACAAACAAACTAATTGTCCAAAAAATAATCAAAAATGTCTAACGGAGAATTCCACTAAAAATAGCTTATTCGGCCTCTATTTTTACTTTAGATTTAAATTATTTTTTTAGATAACTAGCATTACTGATGCTGGCTTTAAAATACGACTTTCTAGGTGTTAAAAGAGTTCTCATTAATTATTCATTATTATACAAAACTTTTAAAATAAACCTAATATTCATTTAAATAAAAATTCATTGATTTAAAAAAAAATGGTTATTATCGTAATACCGAAGTTTTTTTTTTATTGCAGGAGATCAGCAGACAGACAGACGGCCCACTTGATGGAAAGCGGTTACCATCGCCTAAGGACATTTGCAACAGCAAAGTTGCTACAAATGCGCTGCTGCTCTCTTAAGGGAAACTGGAACCTGGTCACTAATGCCGGAACACAACTCAAGGTTGTTATGGTGACATACTTTAGACCAGGGGTGGTAGCCGTCCAGTCGGGCAAATGCCCTACCACCTGGCAAGTAAGTAAGAAAGAGAGTTGGTCTGAAAGAGAGTGTCGGGGTGAAGGTAAGGAAAGGAATGCTCCGGTGGTTCGGGCATGTGGAAAGAATGACTAAACAGATATACAATGCAAAAGTGGATGGATGCAGAAGTCGTGGAAGGCCACGACACACCTTCCATGATCAAATTGACCGTATACTAGCAGAAGGTGATGTCAGGAGCCTTAAGAACAGACGAGCGTACATGACAAGAGTTATGAATGTCAAAGAAGCAAGTGAGGTGTGTAAGAATAAGCCTAAATGGCGCTCTGTTGTTCGTGCCTACCCCGCAAGGGAACTGGCGTGAAGTTATGTATGTATGTTTTTATTGGCAATCGAACACTCATTGCATATTCCCAACAAGGCTACAAGGTAGAGTCAAGAAATAGGTCGAGCAGAAGTCAATGAGGGTGTAAAATATAAGTGGTAGCTTTTTATCACCGGATTGGGGGCAGCTAATTCTAATCCGGGACTAATGGGTGGGGCATAATGCAGCCTCGCCTGGGGCCCGATGGGTGGCCGGAGAGGGCGAAGGGGGGGCCGCTTCTGCGCCTACATTCGGGGAATCAAAAGGCTTTTTTCATTAAAAAAGATAACTAGATTGAATGAGTGATTTCTTTCACGGTAAATCGTTGATACCTACTGTTAGGTATCACAAAACAATTGAGGCAACATTTGAAGCAGACATCTAGATCTACATATATACATACATAACTTCACGCCAGTTCCCTTGCGGGGTAGGCACGAACAACAGAGCGCTATTCAGGCTTATTCTTACACACCTCACTTGCTTCTTTGACATTCATAACTCTCGTTATGCACGCTCGTCTGTTCTTAAGGCTTCTGACATCACCTGCTAGTACACGATCTATCTATCTATCTAGATCTGTTGTAGCGAATAAGAAAACAATATTTACAATTGTTAAGAAGATTAAAGACTCAATAACTTTCAAATGAATGTACATACATACATACATACATAACTTCACGCCAGTTCCCTTGCGGGGTAGGCACGAATAACAGTGCCATTTAGGCTTATTCTTACACACCTCACTTGCCTCTTTGACATTCATAACTCTGAATGAATGAATGAATGTCAAATGAATGTAGAGATAAATTAAAGTAATAAAGCCAATAGCAAGAAAGTATTTCCTAGTTACTATTGCCCAAGACACTGTTTATATTTACCACTAGCGGCCCGGCGCGGTTTCACCCGCGCTCTGTCCCGCTCCCGTGGTATATAGCGTCATGTTATATAGCCTATGACACTCCCTATTTACGTAGCTTTCCAACAGTAAAATAATTTTTAAAATCGGTTCAGTAGATCCCGAGATTACCCCCAACAACGTCACAAAGTCACAAACTTTACCTCTTTATCATATTAGTATAGATATTGTTACATACCGATAAAGAAATGCGCACACCTGCCGGTCGTAAAAGCGCGGTTTATTGCCTTCCGGATTTAGGAATTCTTTTGTTTACTTTGTGTTTAGAATTTGTAATTAAGAAAAACATGCTATTGTTTTTCTACCTCTTTTATGTCCGTCATTAGTGTCATTAGGGTCGAACTAATATTTATTGTTATTGTTTTCAACTTTGTTGGCTGTTCGCATGTGTGCAAATTACATTTTCTTGGAAGAACCTAACCCACGAGCTTCCATTGTGTTTTGTACAGTTTACTATAAAACAATGCCCGAACGGAGGGGTGGGGCAGTCAAGCGAAGATTACGATACGAGTAAGACGTACATTTCGACAAGCGATATAGTGACGGACTTTGCGCGTGTATAGAGTCGTGCAGTTGTACTAGTAGTGTCTATCTGTATTTGTACCTATGTTATACGTGTTTGTATAGTTTTAATAAATTCTATAGTAATTCCAACGGCATTTTAATTTCGAGTCCCACACTCGTAACAATATACTGCTAGTAATATCTATAACAAGTACAAGGACAATTGACGGTACTTTCAAATATTTTATGTATTAAAGTGGTACGTGGAATGAGGCAGACACAGTTGTTCTTCCAACCGCTAGCTGCAACGTTCTTCAGCAAACTGAGTAAGTGATAAATTTATCGTTGTGTATTTACTTTATTGTATTATTGTTTTTACTGTCTGTATTTGAGATGATATAAATATAAATAGTAATTTAATAACTGCGAAGCGTGGGGTGGCTATAACGGGGAGTTGGAGGCCACCGGCCCAAGTTTGGCACGATCTTTATGTCATATCGGAAATATATGTTAATATAAAATTATGGAGTAGTATTTATAGAGATATTCATTCGCTTACTTTTGTTGTTACTGTATATGTATTTATTTATATTGTTACAACCTAGGCTCCGTTAAAGACAAATTCCACGTACAGATCTGTAAAAGCACATTTTATTACCTATCAACATTGGAACTGATTGTAATCCTTTTATGATCGTCTTTTTTTGTTCACTTATTTATTGGCATACGTTTCTAGTTATTGTGGAGAACAGCCTATTGTCCTATTGTACTCGTTTACGGCCGCTCAGGAGCGTTATTAGCCATGTGTTGCGGATTATAAGTACAAGCTAATTCTAGGAAATTATGTCGACTTTGCCGGGCGGGCACATTGCATTTGTGAATTATAAAACGATGGCCTGATTGAGAGAGGGGGTCAGTTGAGCTACAACTACGATCTAGGCATGACGTGTGGTACATTCGGAAATCTAACAGTGACGGACTTTGCACGTTTTATTGAATTACGACCTTCTGCATTACGTTTTGATTTGTTGCGTTCGTTTATATTTATACGTGTTTGTATAGTTCTAATAAACTCTATAATAATTCTAACGGCATTTTAATTCGAGTCCCTCAAACTCGTAACAATATAATTTGCGACGTCTCGATGTCGCTAACTCTACAAATGAAATGGTTCAAATTTTGATTGTAGATATATACCTTTAAAAGCTCATCCTGCATGCGTTTGTACATCTATAGTAGCTGACTTGTCAAAGTTATATGAAACGCTATGGGTATAATAAGAAAAATCATAAGAGTGCGATATCTGATAAGAAAAAAGCTAAAATGCAAATGGACTGGAATTATGGCAAGAGAATGAATGCACTGTAAAGACAAAGATGCTAGAAGAATGGATGTCAATGAATGGAAAAAGAAGATGAGAAAGACAGTATAAAATTAGGAATGAAAATTAGAAGTAGCTTCGTTATGGCCAGAGCAGTTAGGGACAGAGACGCATGGATAGAGATTTAGAAAAGGCGTATGTATAAAAGGCCTTCCATGATCAAATTGATCGTGTACTAGCAGAAGGTGATGTCAGGAGCCTTAAGAACAGACGAACTTGCATGACAAGAGTTATGAATGTCAAAGAGGCAAGTGAGGTGTGTAAGAATAAGCCTAAATGGCACTCTGTTGTTCGTGCCTACCCCGCAAGGGAACTGGCGTGAAGTTATGTATAAAAGAAAAAAAAATATTGGCTGACTAAAATTGGATGTAGTAGCGCATTTTACAATCGCTATTGGTGGATATTTCCTCTCTAAAATAGACTGGCCGAAGACCAGAATGTTAGGGGATAAAAAAAAATATTGCATAAGTTCAGACAGGCAGATGGAAAGCGGTTACCATCGCCTATGGACATTTGTAACACCAAAGGTGCTAAAAATGTGCTGTCGATCTCCAAATGGAGACTTGAAACCTGGCTACTAATGCCGGAGTACAACTCAAGGTTGTTTGGCGGCATGCTCTAGACCAGTGTTTCGCAAACTTTTTGTGTTCAAGCTACATCTAGGAAAACGAAATTTTTTGGAGGTACATCACAAATAAAAATCATTTTTTAAGTAATATTAATCAACATTTATTTATTGATCATCGAAACAATATTTATTTAACTTATTTTTCCGAGGCACAACAATTAATGACCCGGGATCACCAGTGTGCCGCGGTACATACTTCGCGGAACACTGCTCTAGACCAGGGAAGGTAGCCATCCAGACGGGTAAATACCCTATCTGAAAATCTTGCAGAAAATTATATAGAATCTATCCAACAAGCAAAGAAGGCGAGTGTTTAATTATTATACATTTTGTTTTAATGGCCATTTCAAAATTAACCTCCGCAATATTCTTGAGAGCACTCCGGCAGAATGGTCTCCGTGGCCCATAATTGCGGCCGAACTGTCGGCGAGGGAGGGGCCGGGGGGGGGGGGGCTTTCACGAATAATCGAATCTTCAAGTTTTTAAGTGGATCTTAAACGCTCCATGTAATTGAGTTGACACCACTCAATTCGTCACACAAATTACAAACACAATCAAAATTAAATTTTGAAGGGGACGGAGCGGATTTGATTCTGTTTTTATAAACATTTCCTTTTATATAATTCGTAGTCGCGGTGTTTATACTTCGTAGGTGTCGTGGCGCGAATTTGAGACATATCACCTAACGGACAAGACATTTATTCGATACAGGAATTCGTGGACAGTAATAATAAATGACTAAAATATTAGATAAAGGTTATACAATTGTGACTAAAGATAAATAAACACACTGACATCAAAATATTTAGGTTATATACGTATGTGTAACTTATACATACATAACTTCACGCTAGTTCCCTTGCGGGGTAGGCACGAACAACAGAGTGCCATTTAGGCTTATTCTTACACACCTCACTTGCCTCTTTGACATTCATAGCTCTTGTCATGCACGCTCGTCTGTTCTCAAGGCTCCTGACATCACCTTCTGCTAGTACACGATCAATTTGATCATGGAAGGTGTGTCGTGGCCTTCCACGACTTCTGCATCCATCCACTTTTGCATTGTATATCTGTTTAGTCATTCTTTCCACATGCCCGTGTAACTTATGTATGCAATAAAGAACATTCAATAATTTATTCATAAAATTAGGAGCTTGTAATATAATGCGGTAACCTGATAGAGGAGAAAATGTTAACTCAAACTTTTAGAACATTATTGTAGATCAGTACAATCACTTTTATACTTAGGCGTGTGTTGTTCCGCAGAAACTTTTTGATTTGCCCCCATTGATGCCTCCAGCTCCTGATTACCAGTAAATGTTGTATATTACATGAGCCTCGTTATTTCGTCTTAAACAACTGTAGGTAGAGTATAAAGCTTAATTAATTAGCTTTTGGGGATTAATGATGTGAACCCTCTGTTATGTTATGAATTCTTTCAGTGACTAGAAAAATAGAAGGAAAGAAGTAAGCGATGTCATGAGTTCAAAATACCTATTTGTTGATTGATTGCACATATGTACATACTGGAATTCGCCCGCAACTACGTCCATGTTGGACAGGTAACATGGATTATAGTTGATTTACAATATTTAAAATCAAATAGATATTTAGTATGAAAAAACCCTAATCTCATAAAAATCAATACAATTTGCTGCGGCCGGGCGGCCTGTCGTAAGAGGAGACAGAACAACCCACAGCCAGGTGGTAGGGCATTTGCCCGACTGGATGGCTACCACCCCTGGTCTAGAGTATGCCGCCATAACAGCCTTCAGCTGTATTCCGGCATTAGTGACCAGGTTCCAGCAGCAGCGCATTTGTAACACCTTTGGTGTTGCAATTCCATCAAGTGGGCCGTCTGTCTGTCTGCTGAACTTCAGCAATAAAAAAAACCCCGGTATAAATAATGTTACTAAAGGCATACACAAGTACAAATGTTCTACTAAAGTTGTCTAATAAACATAGAAACAGTCACAGTGAAAAATTACATTGGATAAAGATTGTTTTTTACTCTGGCCACTTTGAACCATTCTCAGGAAGATTCCCGTGAGACTCTCGGGATTAAAAGTACCGCAGATTTTAAGTCTGACAATTCGCTATCGATTAACAAAATCGGCCAAGTAGTTTAACGTCAATACTGAACGAACACAAAAAAAATCGACTTACAATTTTACAATATTATAGTTAATAGGTTGTAGTACGTCAGGGACGTTATAGAACGGCGTTCCTCGAATACAAAGATGCTGTGGAGCTACCCGAAACTTCACTCACCTGCACATGCCGTCGAGATGAGAGCGCGAGTGTTCCGCTCGCGCTCCTCTCTTTTCCCGTGGGGCGGTTTGTAACTCGCACATAGAGCTTGAGGATGCCGGGGGATTAAAGGAAGTCCCCCTGCAATGGAAGTGGCCTTGCGAGGCCCACGCCTGCCAGGGCTGCGGAGAGGCTAGGTCATATAGCCCTAGCCCTGGCATAAGGCGAAGGACGGAACACCCAGGGGTTTTAGTGGGTATCCCTAACTGGAGAGTGGCAATAGCATGGCACCAGTTCTGACTGGGCATGCTAGTGCCACCCCAAATCTGGCGAATCCTACACTAGGTAGCGAATTATCACCCCAAGGTTCTGCCCTTGTCGCGGCTTTTTTTTTATTGCAGAAGATCAGCAGACAGGCAGATGGCCCACTTGATGGAAAGCGGTTACCATCGCCTATGGACATTTGCAACACCAAAGGTGCTACAAATGCGCTGCTGCTCTCTTAAGGGAGACTCGAACCTGGTCACTAATGCCGGAACACAACTCAAGGTTGTTATGGCGACATACTTTAGGCCAGGAGTGGTAGCCATCCAGTCGGGCAAATGCCCTACCACCTGGCTGTGGGTTGTTTAGTCGCCTCTTACGACAGGCCGCCGAGCCGCAGGAAATTGTATTCTTTCTCCGTTCCTCATAAAATTCCGTAATTCATAAAATTTCTAATATCCAAAACTATCGGATAATCCTAAATAATTTGCTATCCATAACCTGTATATTTTAATATATAAAATTCTCATGTCGCGGTGTTAGTTACCAAACTTCTCCGAAACGGCTAAACCGATTTGCATGAAATTTTGTGTGTATATCGCGTAGGTCTGAGAATCGGCCAACATTTATTTTTCATATCCCTAAATTTTTTTCAAATTTTTTTATTTTGATTTTTTTATAATTCGGCATTAAAAATACATAAATCCCTAAATTTTCACCCTTCTACCACTAACCACTATTTTTAATGGCGATATTAGTATTTTAATAATTTTCCACTGGGACGATTTAGATTCAGATATGAACCAGGTAGATGGCGCTGCAATCGGGTACCAGAATTTAGGTGTTTTTTTTTGTTGTATGTTTTCAAGTTTGTCCCGGAATAGTTGAGATTTTTTTTTATTGCAGGAGTTCTGCAGACAGGTAGACGGCCCACTTGATGTCAAGCGGTTACCATCGCCTATGGACATTTGCAACACCAAAGGTGCTGCTGTTCTCTTAAGGGACACTGGAACCTGGTCGCTAATGTCGGAACACAACTCAAGGTTGTTATGGCGACATACTTTAGACCAGGGGTGGTAGCCATCCAGTCGGGCAAATGCCCTACCACCTGGCTGGGGGTGGTTTTGTCGCATCTTACTACAGGCCGCCCGGCCGCAGCAAATTGTATTCTTTCTCCGTTCCTGCACGGATGATGATATTAACATTTGGTACCGGTAGATGGCGCTAGAATCGGGTTCTATATTTTTTAAAGGCAGGACTACGTCTGCCGGGTACAACTAGTATTTTATATATACATATATATGTATCTCCATACTCATATCCAAAATCGAAATTCTAAATCCATATCATCCCTACTCGAGAGCGTGCTACTGAGGAACATAGCATGTTCTGCAGAGTCCTCAGGACGCCGCCACGCTTGGTCGTTATTGCGGTAACCTTGTGTCTTGGTACCGCTTCAGGGGCCCTCATGCATGAAGGGAGCAGAGGAGTCTTCACCCCGAAGTTAGTTAGCTCTTCCAGGGGCTTTCACTTATTGCGCTAGGATCGGCGTGGGCGTAACTACGTTCTAAGTCTCATGCCTCTCCTGCCATAAGCGCGGGGCCGTCGGAGGAGGGTGGTTTTAGTGGGTATTAGCCATTTGGGCTCGAGTCTCCACACAAGCCGGTTGATTACTGTTTGGCTTGCCCCTTCTGGGAAGGCCTCCATGATCAACTATGATCTAATCCCTTGCAAAGGACCCGGTATTGTGCGTAAATAGCATTTCCCCCACCTGAAAAAAAATCCTTGTGTCTTGGTAGACACATGCCTACCATTATAGCCACAAACATTATAGCAGTTACAGGTACTAACACATAAAGCGCTGCTTGTATAGTGATATTTTGTACATAGTTTCACACGACAAGCTTAGTCTGAAGTTAACGTGTTTTTGGGTAGGGATCAAATTGAATAAACTATTTGGAATTTGAATCACGGTCGTCCACTTCATCACTCAAGCCGGTTTTAATAAATGTCTGCAAAAAAAATGAATTAAACGGTTATTGTGTGTAAATTACATTCCCATTACGGCCTCCCATCGAGAACGATGGGGGAGGGGGGGGGGGGAGGCCCGTCCAGGCGTCGGTCGTCAATCAAAATAGGCGCCACAGTCAAAGTAAACTAGTGGTGAAGCTCACGGATATGGCTCGCAGCTAAATTTCAGTTAGACGAAAATTTATTATAGCTTTACATACAGCAAACTATAATATTAATACCACACAGTTCATGTAAGGCGATTCATACCGCCATTTAAACCGCCTTTCGACCTATTCATACTTTTCTTCTAACATATTTAAATTTTTCGCCACGACACACCTTCCATGATCAAATGGATCATGTACTAGCAGAAGGTGATGTCAGGAGCCTTAAGAACAGACGAGCGTGCATGACAAGAGCTATGAATGTCAAAGAAGCAAGTGAGGTGTGTAAGAATAAGCTTAAATGGCGCTCTGTTGTTCGTGTCTAACCCGCAAGGGAACTGGCGTGAAGTTATGTATGTATGTATATTTAAATTCTTCATTTAAATCTGGCGGCGTGTTGCCTTTTTCGCACGCATGTCAATAATTCTTTGTCATTTTATCAAATAACTTAAGTTAAATACGCTCCGCACATTGTAAATAAATAACATAAATTAACTTAATAAAACACATGTAAAATTATATAAATCGCACCGCTTTAAAATAAATAAATACAGTTCATCGTATCATTGTAAATATCACACAAACATATTACATAAAAAATACACAATACTATTTAATTAACAAATGTGAAAGTTAAATGGACTGAGGAGCAGAGGAGCAGCTGCATTTCATGCCCATTATCCAGATACGTGCGTGCTCATTCTCAAATTCCCATCCAAATTATCCTACACCGCTTTTTCTGTAAAATTGACAGTTTGCTTATCACTAAATCCAGCGCCGCCGCAACAGTGATAATAGAGTCCGTTATGTATAAATGTATTAAAAACTACTTTTGCCAGGTGGTAGGGCATTTGCCCGACTGGATGGCTACCACCCCTGGTCTAAAGTATGTCGCCATAACAACCAGGTTTCAGTCACCCTTAAGAGAGCAGCAGCGGATTTGTAGCACCTTTGGTGTTGCAAATGTCCATAGGAGATGGTAACCGCTTTCCATCCAGTGGGCCGTCTGCCTGTCTGCTGAACTCCTGCAATAAAAAAAAACTATCGGATATTAACTACATATTATCCTAATTGATTTTTTACAACAACTCATGTATGAGTGTTCACGTGTAGCTTCACTATTATCATTGAATTTGTTTTCATAATAGGTGTTATGTTCCTTTGAACGCATACAGTTCCCTGACGATTGCAAGTTTTCTCGAAAGACCATGTTTTTCTATATCATAATTTTCTTATAGATAGAAATATAGACAAATCGATATTTGCCGTCTCACTACGAAACAGGATTACGCGTCAATACTTCTGGGCTTGGGCTCCCCTCTATTGGGGAATAAACATTAGATAGTATATCCGCCATGTTTGTCTAAGTCGGCATGGCAGGTTTGACATATTTTCTTTCACGATTGTTAGCACGTTATATGCTCATTAGGTACCAAAAAACTGCCTAAGAGGCGCATGCGTACCAGCCAGAATTCGAATTCGCACCCTTAGAGTTTGGGACGAGTGCGCTTGACATTATGCTACCATGGCTATCATATATAAAAAAAATATATTGCAGGAGTTCAGCAGACAGGCAGGCGGTCCACTTGATGGAAAGCGGTTACCATTGCCTATGGGCATATGCAACACCAAAGGTGCTACAAATGCGCTGCTGCTCTCTTAAAGGAGAATGGAACCTGGTCACTAATGCCGGAAAACGTTATGTACTAAAAACCCATAAATATTCCAAAACTAGGCTCGGGACTCCCCGTTCTTAAAAAAAAACAATAGTACTTTATATTCGCTACAGTTGTCGAAGCCGGATTTGCAAGTTTAATTCATTGTACTGAACAATTCTCACAGTTTTTTTTTACCTACAACATGTTTAAATAATGAAACGGTAATAAAAAATGTGTGTGTGCTGTTCACACGCAGTAGAAGTGAAACTTCAGAGAATATACAAGTGACCATAACTAAATCTCCAACGCTTAGTAGAGAAGAGTCAGGGGTTACGAAGCACCGCACAAAAAGAAGACCGAGTGGTATGAAACGATAGAATACATTATACAGATAATGTATTCTATCTCATTCTCTCTCAGGCTTAGTCCTTTAGATTTATGTGTTTGTCTCTTTTTAGTGTCGCTTTTTCGTTTCATCGTGTTTCAAATCACAACGATTCTTAAGAAGTTTTACTCGCAAACTATCCTATCTACCGGGATGAATAGAATCTATGTCCATTTTCGGTATTCAGACAGACAGATCGAGCGAAAGTCGCATTTTTTTTAAGATTGTGAATTTTTGTATCTATAAACTTGATAAATGATTGGTCCCCCATACAAACTTTAATACCTTATTTCAACCCGTTCTAGTTTTATTTATATAAATAAATATTGTGTTAACTACACAAACGACCAAAACTACCAAACATACTAAAACTGCCGAGACTACCAAATCTACCAACCAAAACTACTAATTCCACCAACTAAAACTACCACAACTACCTAAACTACCACAATTACCAAATCTACCAATCAAAACTACCACAACTACCAAAACTACCACAACTACCAAAACTACCACAATTACCAAATCTACCAATCAAAACTACCAAAACTAACAAAACTACCACAACTACCAAAACTACCACAACTATCAAAACTACCACAACTACCAAAACTACCACAATTACCAAATCTACCAATCAAAACTACCACAATTACCGAAACTACCACAACTACCAAAACTACCACAACTACCGAAACTACCACAACTACCAAAACTACCACAATTACCAAATCTACCAATCAAAACTACCACAACTACCAAAATCACCACAACTAACAAAACTACCAAAACTACCACAACTACCAAAACTACCACAACTATCAAAACTACCACAACTATCAAAACTACCACAACTATCAAAACTACCACAACTACTAAAACTACCACAACTATCAAAACTACCGCAACTACCAAAACAACCGAATATACCAAATCAACCAAACAAAACTACCACAACTATCAAAAGTACCGCAACTACCAAAACAACCGAATAAACCAAATCGACCAACCAAAACTACCACAACTATCAAAACTACCACAACTATCAAAACTACCACAACTACCAAAACTACCACAACTACCAAAACTAACACAACTATCAAAACTACCGCAACTACCAAAACAACCGAATATACCAAATCGACCAACCAAAACTACCACAACTATCAAAACTACCACAACTACCAAAATAACCGAATCTACCAACGAAAACTACTATAACTACCAAATCTACAAACCAAAACTACCATAACTACCAATACTACCACTACTACCAAAACTACCACAACTACCAAATCTATCCAAACTATCAAATCCACCAATCAAAACTACCACAACTATCTAAACTACCACAATTACCAAATCTACCAATCAAAACTACCACAACTACCAAAACTACCACAACTACCAATACTACCACTACTACCTACCAAAACTACCACAACTACCGAAACTACCAAATCTACAAACCAAAACTACCACAACTACCAAAACTACCACAACTACCAAATCTACCGAAACTACCAAATCTAGAAAACAAAACTACCACAACTACCAAAACAACCGAAACTACCAAAACTACCAGCATAAACTACCGAAAATAGCAAAACTACCACAACTACCAAAACTGCCAAACAAAACTACCAAAACTACCTAAACGACCAAATTGACCAAAATAAACAAAATGACGAAAATGGCAAACCACAAATAAAAAACCTATCCTAGTTTGCGGGATAAATCTGCGGAATTGATGAGCCACGCTCGATTACTCCGTTTTTATGTCGACATCAAAGTATATTAGCCGAAAAAGTTGTTTAATCTCCATTCGGCCCGGCTTTCCTCCCTCTCGCTCCAACGTGCGAACGTAGCGCCCGAAGATAAGGGCTGCGCCTGTCTGCCTCCGCCGCGACACGATCACGAATGATTGCCTACTCCAAATTTTTATCCGTGCAGGAACGGAGAAAGAATACAATTTCCTGCAGCTCGGCGGCCTGTCGTAAGAGGCGATTTAAGAACCCACAGCCGGTGGTAGGGCATTTGTCCGTTTGGATAGCCACCATCCCTGGTCTAGAGTATCCCCGTCCCCCTTCATAGAGCGGCATCACATTGGTAGCCCCTTTGGAGTTACAAATAAACCTCCAAGTAATACTACGCCAACTAAATTTTAGGTATTTTCTGTTTTTAAGGGAAAAACACATTAATGTCTTAATATTGTGTTCATAAATTTCATAAAAAATATTAAGAAACTCAAAATCTTTTTAAAAATTTTTTATTGCAGGAGTTCAGCAGACAGGTAGACGGCCCACTTGATGGATAGCGGTTACCATCGCCTATGGACATTTGCAACACCAAAAGTGCTACAAATGCGCTGCTGCTCTCTTAAGGGAGACTGGAACCTGGTCACTAATGCCGGAACACAACTCAAGGTTGTTATGGCGGCATACTCTAGACCAGGGGTGGTAGCCATCCAGTCGAGCAAATGCCCTACCACCTAGCTGTGGGTTGTTTTGTCGCCTCTTACGACAGGCCGCCCCAACGCAGGAAATTGTATTCTTTCTCCGTTCCTGCACGGATAAGATTATAATTAGTATTAGATAAATATAATTTTAAGATTAGAATTAAAAAATATTCTTTATGAAATTTTAAAAACATAATGTGAAGAAATTAATGAGTGATTTTCCCATAAAAACAGTAAATACCTAAAATTAAGTCGGCGTAGTATACCTTGGAGCTGTCGAAATGTCCATAGGAATTTTTTTTTAATTTTTTTATTGCAGGAGTTCAGCAGACAGGCAGACGGCCCGCTTGGTGGAAAGCGGTTACCATCGCCTATGGACATTTGCAACAACAAACGTGCTACAAATGCGCTGCTGCTCTCCTAAGGGAGACTGGAACCTGGTCACTAATGCCGGAACACAACTCAAGGTTGTTATGGCGACATATTTTAGACCAGGGGTGGTAGCCATCCAGTCGGGCAAATGCCCTACCACCTGGCTGTGGGTTGTTAAGTCGCCTCTTACGACAGGCCGCCCCAACGCAGGAAATTGTATTCTTTCTCCGTTCCTGCACGGATAAGATTATAATTAGTATTAGATAAATATAATTTTAATATTAGAATTAAAAAATATTCTTTATGAAATTTTAAAAACATAATGTTAAGAAATTAATGAGTGATTTTCCCATAAAAACAGTAAATACCTAAAATTAAGTCGGCGTAGTATACCTTGGAGCTGTCGAAATGTCCATAGGAATTTTTTTTTAATTTTTTTATTGCAGGAGTTCAGCAGACAGGCAGACGGCCCGCTTGGTGGAAAGCGGTTACCATCGCCTATGGACATTTGCAACAACAAACGTGCTACAAATGCGCTGCTGCTCTCCTAAGGGAGACTGGAACCTGGTCACTAATGCCGGAACACAACTCAAGGCTGTTATGGCGAAATACTTTTAGACCAGGAGGCCGTCTGCCTCTCTGCTGAACTAATGCAATAAAATCTCTATCATCACTAAACTACCCTACAACAACCAGAAAACCAATTGTACAATATCCATGATCTACAGTACACTCTTCGTTTTGGAAATTATAATGTGTCCAAAGTGTACAGCCACGATGTCAGATCATTCCAGCTCGTCGTAATGTCTAGTACAATATTGAGAGCGATAATAAGGTTCATTGCTCTTGGATCGTAAACATAGATGTCAGCACGTCAGTTTATAATAATGGGTGTGTGAGTTGAGGGAGTCGAACTAAGAAGGTCAGTCAACTGGCCGAGGTCGGCCGAAGTGTATATACCTTAATTTTGTTATTCTCAAATTATACGTCGAGTCTTATATAAATATACCTCCTAACTACATACAAGATCGATGAAGACAAAAGCCTTATTAAATAACTTAATAGAATGTTAATATTAGTTAAGGTTTTTTTACCTTTGTAATCAATCCAACTATTGATTTAGTTTTATCTAATTTAAGTCATGTTAGGTAAAAATAAATTATAAAATCTATATATATATAAAAGAAAGACACTATTTATAACTCAAGAACGGCTGTACCGATTTGGCTGAAAATTGGTGGGGAGGTAGCTTAGAACCAGGAGACGGACATAGGATACTCTTTATCCCGTTGGAATCGGTAGGTGGCTCTAAGATCGGGTTCTAGAAACCTCCTAATCACCTGGACCGATTTTGGTGATTTTGTTTTTGTGTGTTTGACTGGGTCCGCGAATGCTTTAAATCCACAATTAGAACTGGTAGGTGGCGCTGGGATCGGGTCCTAGATTTTTATTTTTTCAGAGCAGGACAACGTCTGCCGGGGCCGCTAGTAATATTATAAAGGGGAAAGATTTGTATTTTTGTAACGAATAAACTCAAAAACTACTGGACCGATTTCAAAAATTCTTTCACCATTCGTAGGCTCCATCATCCCTGATTAATATAGGCTGTATAAGAATTAAGGATCCCTACTAAAACTTTAATAATGTAACCCATTAATCTTAACAAAATACTTGGCGCTGGAATCGGGTTCTATATTTATTTTTTAGCGCACGACAACGTCAATCGAATCAAATCAATTTATTTGCTTAAAAATATGGATAGTTAAAAACATTAGATGACAATATGTTATTTTATGTTTTTGGAGTGGAGACAGGTAACCGGTGTGACGTGCGACAAACTAATGCCACTGAAACTAAAAGGTCAAATATATAAATCTATCATACGACCAGTCATGCTACACGGGTCGGAATGTTGGGCCACTAAAGTGATAAACTACAAACGTCTCCACTCAGCTGAGATGAGAATGTTGAGATGGATGTGTGGTGTTACAAGAATGGATAAGGTGAGAAATGAGTACATAAGGGGATCTTTGAAAGTTGCACCTGTGACAGAAAAATTGAGAGGAAGAAGATTAAGTTGGTATGGGCATATAATGAGGAGGGATGAAAGTCACGTGACAAAAAGAATGTTATACTACAAGATCGATGGGTACAAATTTAAAGGCCAAAAAAAGATGGATGGCTTGTGTGAAGGATGACATGATGATATGCGCTGTGACAGAAGAGGTATGTCAGAATAGAAGAGTGTGGAAGGAAAAGAAATATTGTGCCGACCCCAAGTAATTGGGATATGGTGAAAGAAAAGAGAGATGTTATTTTATGTTTCACAAATTTTTGCCCTTTCAGGCATGCAAACAGTAATTAAATGTTGAAAACCAACTAATTAACAAAAACAGATTGTAATCCACTCAATTCACATACATTAATTTTATTTTTTAATTTCTAGAATTATACAGTAATTATAGATAATATGTCAAGTGCAGAGTCATTCCTTATAGAATACATACATACATACATAACTTCACGCCAGTTCCCTTGCGGGGTATGTGCAATGCTGGATTACGGATCCTTATAACACAGCTTCGCTGGTTCTATTAAATGATTTATTGTGGACTGTATAGGGTGTATATAATTGAGAGTGAGAGGTATGCCAAATCCTGCACAAAAACCAATGGGGTAATAAGCACCACTAACCTCGGAATCCACCTCCAATGGGGCAGCTAGACAGCTCCTGAAGTGCACGGCACTAACAAGTCCTCGGATGGCACTTAGGTTTAAGTTATGGCACACTCACACCAAGAGCAAGCACGGCTTGTATCTAAAGTTTAATAGGATCTCCAAGAATGGGATGTGAAACGTCCACTTGCACGGAGAAAACGGAACGTCCGAACTGACCTCGCGTGCGTTGGAGACTGGTTCGCCACCACGCAATGGCGGCGAGACCGAAAGCCAGCGGCACTTACAAAACTACCCACATCAGTATAAATCGTGAGGATCCAACAGGGTAGGCACGAACAACAGAGCGCCATTCAGGCTTATTCTTACACACCTCACTCGCTTCTTTGTCATTCATAGCTCTTGTCATGCACGCTCGTCTGTTCTCAAGGCTCCTGACATCACCTTCTGCTAGTACACGATCAATAGAATACAATGTCAAAAATGTAAAAATGAAATATTAGACTAGTAACGTTTGTCAAAGTACACATTGTGTTGTCAAATTTAATGTAGAATTGGTCATCGAGAAAATATTTAACGTCCTAATAGCATTTCTTGAATAATATCTTTCATAGCTTATTTTTAAACAAATCTATCTTATCATCCCTAATAGATCTGGGTACTTTATTAAATATCACTGGCGCCATGCAGAATACACTTTTCCCAATTTTTTTTTTATTGCAGAAGTTCAGCAGACAGGCAGACGGCCCACTTGATGGAAAGCGATTACCATCGCTTATGGACATTTGCAACACCAAAGGTGCTACAAATGCGCTGCTGCTCTCTTAACAGAGACTGGAACCTGGTTACTAATGCCGGAACACAACTCAAGGTCGTATGTCGACATACTTTGAACCAGGGGTGGTAGCCATCCATACGGGCAAATGCCCTACCACCTGGCTGTGGGTTGTTTTGTCGCCTCTTACGACAGGCCGCCCCAACGCAGGAAATTGTATTCTTTCTCCGTTCCTGCTCTGAAGAAAACCGCCGAAAACCCTATACCGCTAGTAGCTAAATATAAACGTAACTTAAAAAAAGCAACATACAGACAAATTGAGGTCCTCCTCCTTTTCTGAAGTCGGTTAACAAATTAAGTCTAAACTTATCTATGATGTACCAGATCACTGCCAGCGGGAAGCGTGCCCAGAAGGCTGTATAGCAATGCTGATTCTCTGGGCAATATATCAGCCAGCCAGCCTTCTGATCACGGGCAGTGTCGAAGAGTTTCTTACAAATGTCTAAAGAAACTCCTTTACTGGGGTCCCCACGGGCCTAATATTTCAACCCCGAACGGCACAGATATGTATCCTTTTCCTAAGCCTCTTAGTTAGTTGTTAGGTTAGTTGTTTTTAACCGTCTCCAAAAAAAGAAGGTGGTTCTCAATTCGTCGGGATCTTTTTTTAAAATGTATGTTCACCGATTATTAAGGAGCGCGGCACCTTTCGTAGGTCTACCCATACATAGCTAGACACTAAAAAGTAACAAAAAAAATAAAAAAAACTCGTTTAAAAAAACCGACTTCAAAAACTAAAAAGTATAAAATAACTTATTTCTAAAGCTATTATTATTAATATATATTATCTAAAACATCTTAAAGTCGGTGCTTAGTAATTTTTATGTTTTACTTTACACCGACTTCAAGATACATACATACATACATAACTTCACGCCAGTTCCCTTGCGGGGTAGGCACGAACAACAGAGCGCCATTTAGGCCCAGTCTTACACACCTCACTTGCTTCTTTGACATTCATAACTCTTGTCATGCACGCTCGTCTGTTCTTAAGGCTCCTGACATCACCCTCCGCTAGTACACGATCAATTTGATCACGGAAGGTGTGTCGACTTCAAGATGTTTTAGATAATTAATAATAATAGCTTTAGAAATAAGTTATTTTATACTTTTTAGTTTTTGACGGTCGGTTTTTTTAAACGAAGTTTTTTTATTTTAATATATCGGGCTGATACTAAAACTTCGCTCGCGTTGCCATGGCAATGTATTCATTCGATGGCACCAAAAAGAAGGTGAGCGTAGCGCCATCTTTTTGGCTTTGTTCGTCTATCCGACGGAATCGACGTTATTTATCAGGATAAAAAGTATTCTAAGTGATGACTCGGGATATAAGGCTCCTTAGCTCTTTAATTCGTTCAGTAGTTTTTACATGATTCTCTAGCAGACGGACAAAAAAATTACAATTTGCATTTTCGAAATCTGCTGGTCATTATCGGTCCCCTGACATTTTTTTATATTTAAAATCTATGTTCGAAGTCCGCCCTCTACAAATTCATTATAGTTAGGCGTTTCATGGCCAGTTCCTATATTTTACTATCCATTCAGTTGCCTTTTGCATCGATTGAATTTTGACATTACTTGTAAGGAGTTTATGTCAAATTTTATCCGATACTAAAGCAAATAAACGGTGGGAACGTATTGTTGCATATCGTTAAAGCATTCGGAGTTCTTTTGTTTACTTCGTGTTCAAAATTTAAAAACATTCTATTGTTATCGTACTTATTTTATGGCCGTCATTAGTGTCGAACTAATACTTGTTTTTATTGCATTGCGTCGAAGCTTGCCAGATGTGCGGATTAACTCAGTAAACGCGGCCCCTTTGTCGGTATTATACAGTTTAATATAAAACAATGCCCGAACAGAGTGGTGGGGCAGTCGAGCGAGGATTACGATACGAGTAAGACGTACAGTCGACAAGCGGTATAGTGACGGACTTTGCGCATGTTATTGAATCGTGCAGTTGTACTAGTAGTGTCTAGCTATATTTGTACCTATGTTATACGTGTTTGTATAGTTCTAATATATTCTACAGTAATTCCAACGGCATTTTAATTCGAGTCCTGTGTAGCTCGTAACAGTATAATAACAGGCCATTAGTCTTTTGTCAGATATCTTTATGCACGAATAATTTTACGTCAGATTGCAAAACTGTGATATGTCAGTTAACTATGGTATTTTGATAATTTTATTTAAAAAAAACCGACTTCAAGCTAAAAAGCAAAAAAATAATATTTTCTACAACGTCTTGAAGTCGGTGCCAAGCAATAAGACAACAACTAGTTTGCAAAATATTGTATTTTTTTAGAAGATAGAAGATTTTGTAGAAAATATTGATTTAAAATCGGCTTGTTAAAAATCAATTTTATTTTCTATTTTTACTTGTACAATTGCTTGATTATCTTTAGAGATAATATATTAAGCGCCTGTACAAATTGGCACGCGTAAACAACTTTGCAATTCATTGAGTGTAGCCGCTCTTCAACGTTGGTTGCTCTCGATTTTCCCGAGATCCACTAATCAGATCCCGACTTGGGACAATTGGACCACCTCAAGAGTATGTACCTCTTTCGAATATAAATAATGATAAATGTCCCACTGCTGGGCTCGGGCCTCCCGTTATAGGGGGAACGGACAGTAAATCCGCCACGCTTGTCCAAGGCTTTTTATCCGTGCAGGAACGGAGAAAGAATACAATTTCCTGCGGCCTGGCGGCCTGTCGTAAGAGGCGACTAAAAAACCCACAGCCAGGTGGTAGGGTATTTGCTCGACTGGATGGCGACCACCCCTGGTCTAGAGTATGCCGCCATAACAACCTTGTGTTGTGTTCCGGCATTAGTGACCAGGTTCCAGTCTCCTTTAAGAGAGCAGCAGCGCATTTGTAGCACCTTTGGTGTTGTAAATGTCCATAGGCGATGGTAACCGCTTTCCATCAAGTGGGCCGTCTGCCTGTCTGCTGAACTCCTGCAATAAAAAAGAAAAAAAAAGAAAGGTGTCTTGACAAGTTTGACACATCAGTTATTACGATGTGCAAGTTTCAACACGATGTTTTTCTTCACCCCTATTAGCAGGTGGTAATTGTTGTCAGAAAACTGCTTAAGTGATGCATGCGATCCGGCCAGGACCGAACCCGCGCCCTTTGAGTCTAGTCTACCACGACTGTTTCTATAGATTTTGAAAATCGGTTCACAATTGACGAAAAAATCTTTTTGAAGTCGGTTAAAAAGGCACGAACATCACTACTCATAGGAGACAGCCCTAAGTCTGTCCTTGTACGTGTTTTGTTAACTCGCCAGGCTATTTATTCGTTCGGTGCAAAAATTCCATTAGAGTAGTGAGAGCAGACTAGAGGAAAACAACAGTCCGTATCGGGAATGTTACATTCGGAGGAAACTCGCACATAAATACTTTATCACCGCTGCATAAGTACACTGAATACATCTAATCCCGAAGATGGTCCTCGAGTTAAGTGGCTAATTTATGGAGATTCCCCGGAGGGGTGCGCCCGGAACAACGTTCGCCAAGCACAACGGATGATACCCAAATCATTTGATTATAGCGATAAACAAAATTTGTTTATGGCCAGTGAACATGTTTTAGCTGTATGAGTCGGAAAAATAAATTATATTCACTTTTCTTATTATAGTTATACTATTATATACGTATTTATTCCCTTTTCAAAGATTTTACATTAAAAAAAAACATGTATAAACATTTTGGAACGAAGTTCCTTATCGCGCGTTGTGAAAGGGGGCTAGACGGAAAAAATTCTTACGAAAAGTTGTCACGACACTTTTTGCTATAGTAAGCTATCAACTTTAATGCAATGAAATAAAATCTAAAATATCAATTAGTGTAATAATATACGCTGTTTTTGATACTATTTGTTTGTTTATGTATTTCTTTCTATACATAGGTTTTTGATAAAATTTCGATGGTTTTCGTTGCTTATCGACACACTTTTTGAGACGTTTTGAGAATTTTTAAGACATTTTAGGAGAACTTCGTTCCAAACATGTGTCCCAAAGACACCTCATTAGTTTTTTTTATTAATAATCCCTATTTCCCTATTATTATTATTATTATCAAATTTATCGTGTACTAGCAGAAGGTGATGTCAGGAGCCTTAAGAACAGACGAGCGTGCATGACAAGAGGTGTGTAAGAATAAGCCTGAATGGCGCTCTGTTGTTCGTGCCTACCCCGCAAGGGAACTGACGTGAAGTTATGTATGTATGTATTATTATCTTAATATTTATAAATTACGTGTCACGTTGCTTGTCCGCGATGGACTCCTTAACTATTTGACCGATTTTTATCAAATTTGCACACCGTGTGCAGTTTGATCCGACTTAAAAGATAGGATAGCTTACATTTGGACCCAGTAGGTGGCGCTGGAATCGGATTCTAAATTTTATTTCTTCAGGGCAGAACAACGTCTGCCGGGACAGCTAGTCTATATATATATATATATATATATATATATATATATATATATATAAAAGAAAGTCGTGTTAGTTACACTATTTATAACTCAAGAACGGCTGTACCGATTTGGCTGAAAATTGGTGGGGAGGTAGCTTAGAACCAGGAGACTTTACTTGAGCTTGAGCTTACTTAGAGCTTGAGTGGGTCCCTGAACGCTTTAAATCCACAATTTGAACCGGTAGGTGGCACTGGGATCGAGTCCTAGATTTTTATTTTTTCAGAGCAGGACAATGTCTGCCGGGGTCGCTAGTAATATTATAAAGGGGAAAATAACTCTATCTGTCTGTTCCGTTTTTACGGAAAAACTACTAGACCGATTTGGCTGAAACTCAGTATATATGTTTTCGATGCCGAGGATGAACATAGGATACATTTTATCCTGAAAAATGGGATAATTTTCGGGATAAAAATATATTTGTATCATTGTTTCTTTTGCTTTTACGAAAAAACTACTGGACCGATTTGGCTGAATTTTGGTATATTAATTAATTAAGGATACTTTTTATGCCGGTAATGGGATAGATTTATGTAAAGGTTATCCCAGAAAGTAGGATAGGTTTGTTTTGTGATTTGCCATTTTAGTCTTTTTGGTCATTTTTGTCATTTATGTAGTTTACAGATAGACGGGGATAGATAAATAAAACTAAAACGGGTTGAAATAGAGGATGAAAGTTTGTATGGGGGACCAATCATTTCTCAAGTTTATACATATAAAAAATTATCATCTATAAAAAAGATGCAATAATAACTCAATCTGTCTGTTTGTTAAGCCTTCACGGAAAAAAACTACTAGGAGTACTGGATCGGTTATGCTACCGAAAATGGTTATAAATACTTTTCATCCCGGGAGATAGTTTGCGATATAAAATGAAGCAAATCTTCCGGGGGCAAATAGCACTAACTAAAAATTTAACGCGCTGCTAGTACCTACGCTCACGTATGGAAGCGAGAGTTGGGTATGGAAGAGAGCGCATGAATGTAGAGTAAACACCGTCGAGATGCGAGCACTGCGCAAAATCTGCGGAGTGACGCTCGCGGACCGCGTTCGTAATACCGAAGTAAGAAAGAGAGTTGCTCTGAAAGACAGTGTCGGGGTGAAGGTAAGGAAAGGAATGCTCCGGTGGTTTCGGGCATGATGAAAGAATGACTAAACAGATATACAATGCAAAAGTGGATGGATGCAAAAGTCGTGGAAGGCCACGACGCACCTTCCATGATCAAATTGATCGTGTACTGGCAGAAGGTGATGTCAGGAGCCTTAAGAACAGACGAGCGTGCATGACAAGGGTTATGAATGTCAAAGCAGCAAGTGAGGTGTGTAAGAATAAGCCTGAATGGCGCTCTGTTGTTCGTCCCTACCCCGCAAGGGAACTGGCGTGGAGTTATGTATCTATGTATGTTTACAATATTTGGTGCCGCTCGGAGCGATATTAATTGTATTATATATTGGTTTATGTTATATATTTACAATGTTATGATTTAATTTATTTTATTGATGACATGAATGATTGACGTGCGTGCGAAAGGAGACCGCGACGAGAGATTTAAAGGAAAAATTAAAATTAATAGAAGAAAAGTTTGTATAGGTCGGGAAAAAGTTACGTGGCGGTACCAGTGCTAGCTTATACCGCGGGTCAACATTTAGAATATTTTTAATCCTGAAAAATAACCTCGTTTTCGTGAGATAGATGTTTATAGCCAAAAGTGTGGCGCGGGTCGCGTTTCTTTGGTGTCGCCGCGAACGTAGTTCTACCTATTTATAAATATAATATTGCATACTTTGAAAAACTAGTGGTCGTCTAGTGGTCGAAATTCGACCGTAATTCATTTAAATTATAAGTTTGAACATCGTTAAGGTTCTGTTGTCAAAGACTATACTTCTATAATCACAGATTTCGCCAAGGCTACAACTGTTAATTTGACTCGAACAATAAACAAATGAGAATATATGCGTGTGTGTGTCAAGTACATGATAGCTTTTTTTTATTGCAGGAGATCAGCAGACAGGCAGACGGCCCACTTGATGCAAAGCGGTTACCATCGCCTATGGACATTTGCTACACCAAAGTTGCTACAAATGCGCTGCTGCTCTCTTAAGGGAAACTGGAAGCTGGTCACTAATGCCGGAACACAACTCAAGGTTGTTATGGCGACATACTCTAGACCGAGGGTGGTAGCCATCCAGTCGGGCAAATGCTACCACCTGGCTATGGGTTGTTAAGTGATAGTGTGTATAATGTTTTTTTTTTATTGATGTAATGCCTCGTCAGATCTCTTCTAGAATATAATAGTCCCATATGGTCGCCGATCTACTATGTTCACTTAAACAGAATCGAAGCCGTCCAAAAGAGATGCCTAAAATTTTTATCCCACAGACATAATTTTGGCCGATCACTCACAAGTTATGATAATGGACTCACTAAATTTAAATTAGTGCGGAGTGACGCTCGCGGACCGCGTTCGTAATACCGAAGTAAGAAAGAGAGTTGGTCTGAAAGAGAGTGTCAGGGTGAAGGTAAGGCAAGGAATGCTCCGGTGGTTCGGGCATGTGGAAAGAATGCATGATGTAAGAATGACTAAACAGATATACAATGCAAAAGTGGATGGATGAAGAAGTCGTGGAAGGCCACGACACACCTTCCATGATCAAATTGATCGTGTACTAGCAGAAGGTGATGTCAGGAGCCTTAAGAACAGACGAGCTTGCATGACAAGAGTTATGAATGTCAAAGAGGCAAGTGAGGTGTGTAAGAATAAGCCTAAATGGCACGCTGTTGTTCGTGCCTACCCCGCAAGGGAACTGGCGTGAAGTTATGTATGTATGTATGTAAATTTAAATTACAAAAACTATGTACCCGCATACAGCATATTGACTTAATGTTATTACATAAAATTCTTCACTCGTGCATAGACAACCCATATCTTTTGAATTGCCTTAATATTAATATTGCCTTAACTTGCGAGCCTACAAAAATAATACATCTTATTACAACCCAATGAGCAAAATGTGTCGTCTATATAATGCTGGTTAGCGATAATCCCAATTTAAATATATTTAATGATAACACTAGAGAGTTTAAGCGATTGATTAGAAAAATAAATTTCTCTGGCATATATTAATTATTTTGTTATCAACAAACATATTTCAAAGAATCTACACTACTGTATGGTATACTATTATTAATGTAACGCTATATCTGTATTTTGAATTTCCTGTATTCACATGTTTAGGAATACGACTTAGATTTTAAAATTGTGTTAAATATACTTAGATTTATTTATGGTTGTATTCTGTTGTGTGAAATAAATAAATGCATTTTTTATGCATATTTTCTTTAAAAATATTAGCATTCGTCGCTTCTTCTCTATATCTAATATATAAAATTCTCGTGTCACAGTTTTCGTTGCCATACTCCTCCGAAACGGCTTGACCGATTTTGATGAAATTTTTTGTGCTTATCCGGTATCTATGAGAATCGGCCAACATCTATTTTTCATCCCCCTAAATGTTAGGGGTAGTCCACCCCTAAATTTTTTATTTTATTTTTTAGACAAAATTTTTAATTTCTATTTTTTTATGATACAACATACAAAAATACATACAACCCTAAATTTTCACCCCTCTACGATCAACCCCTATTTTTTATTTGTTAATTATAAACTTTAATTTTTTGGTAAGATTATTAATCTTATTTTGTCATGACTTAGAATAAAAAAAATATATTACTCTTTTAGATTCACTATTAGAACCGGTAGGTGGCGCTGAGATCGGGTTCTGGAATCCTCCTAATCACCTGGAGCGATTTTGGTGATTTTGTTTTTGTGTGTTTGAGTGGGTACCCGGATGGTTTAGATTCGCAATTAGAACCGGTAGGTGGCTCTGGGATCGGGTTCTAGAATTTTATTTTTTTAAGGCAGCACAACGTCTGCCGGGGCCGCTAGTAAACTATAAGTGTGCGAAATTTCATACTCCTCAGTCTGCGCAATTCTCGTACAAAAGCGTACCTAGAACGTTTTTGCTTCACGTAGGTAGGTATTTTATCTATATGTACGTAACATATAGATAAAATACCTACCAATACAAAAGTGCAGTAAAAGGTTAATCTGACAGACGGCGTGTACTCGGCTAAATCTCATCTAATTCCGGATGTCACCCTAAGTGACGTACGCACGAAGGCCTCCGTTGCTATTTAATTGTAACTGACTTAGCAAGTGGGCAATTTCTTTTCCATTTGCACTGTTTGCCTTTCATTAAGCCGTAGGGGGGGGGGGGGGCGTGGCGGGGAGGGATATGGGCAATCAATCATTCAGCGAATCGATTATCGCCGGCGACGAGTTTGGATCGATAGAGTAAAATAGAAAATAGAATAACGAAGGCCCATTTCACTAATCTCATTTATTATTCAATTGACTATGTAGGTTAATCGTACTGTCTGAACCAATTAGCTGCTGACCGCGAGTATCAATAAATCCCTATTTAAAGCGTCTCTCTGTCTGTCTGCCTGTTACGTTTTCACGGAAAAACTACAGGACCGATTTGGCTGAAACTCAGTATACTTGTATATATACTAGCTGTGCCTGTGACGTCGTCCGCGTGGAACTTGCTTTCAAAACCCTCCGATTTTGAAACATTCTTCATTGGTGCTCCGCTCCTATTGGTCTTAGTGTGATGATATATAGCCTATAGCCTTCCTCGATAAATGGGCTATCCAACGCTGAAAGAATTTTTCAAATCAGACCAGTAGTTCCTGAGATTAGCGCGTTCAATCAAACAATATTAATATATTTGGCTACAACACTAATACTTACATTTTAAATATCGCGATATCTTTTGAATGAAACGTCCGAATTGAATAATTCAAAAAGTTCTAGAAAGGTATTTAATTCGTCTTGAATATGGAGTAATTTATTTTGATAAGGATTAATACCACGGTACAAAATAAAGAGTTTTTGAAGCGACGGCATTTTAATTATTTAAAAAAATAAAAGAAAACACTTATTGTGAGATAACTACAATAGTTAGACATATAGTTACGTGATATTTTTTGTAGACAATTATAATATGTTCTGCAAAGTGGTAGTACATTGTTTTGTTCTATAATCAATAGTTTTCGCAGCGCACGCCGTGTAAGGATTTTTTCGGGTCATTTTTTTACACCTTGGGTTACATTATTGGACTTTTAGTAAGAATCTCTATTTTTTTTGAAAGTGTAATATAGCCTATAGCCTTCCTCGATAAATGTACTATTCAACACTGAAAGAATTTTTCAAATCGGACCAGCGGTTCCTGAGATTAGCGCGTTTAAACAAACAAACAAACAAACTCTTCAGCTTTATAATATTAGTATAGATATATTTGCGATACCGATAATGAACATAGGATACTTTTTATCCTGAAAAATGGGATAGTCTCCGGGACAAACATATCGAGGGCTTCATAACAAATGGGCCTACAGACAAAAGTGCAGTTTTACGCAAGGGACAAAATTGTAAATAAAACAAAACTAGTTGATTGTATAAGGCTGAAATTTGGAATACCCGTCTATTTAGGTACATTTGCATACTGGTAAGACTTTCTAAATTGTAACATGCATAGATTTTAGTAAACAACAAGAAAATGGCATTTTTGCGTATACGCCTATATGTTATAAAGCCCTCGATATATTTGTTTCTCTTTTTTTATCTTTTTACGGTAAAACTATAAGAGCGATTTGGCTGAAATTCGGTATATATGTAATTTTAATATTTTTCATCCCGGATAATAGGATAGATTTATGTAAAGGTTAAATTCCAGATAGTAGGATAGTTTTTTTTTTTTTTTAATTGCAGGAGTACAGCAGACAGGCAGACGGCCCACTTGATGGAAAGCGGTTACCATCGCCTATGAACATTTGCAACACCAAAGGTGCTACAAATGCGCTGCTGCTCTCTTAAGGGAGACTGGAACCTGGTCACTAATGCCGGAACACAACTCAAGGTTGTTATAGCGACATACTCTAGACCAGGGGTGGTAGCCATCCAGTCGGGCAAATGCCCTACCAACTGGCTGTGGGTTGTTTTGTCGCCTCTTACGACAGGCCGCCTGGCCGCAGGAAATTGTATTCTTTCTCCGTTCCTGCACGGATAAGAGGTTTTTGCCTGTGATTTGTCTGTTTCGTCATTTTGGTCATATCGGGTTTGCTGCAATTTTGTACATATGTACTCTTAATACTGAAAACGAGCGTAGATACTTTACATGCCGAGAGATGGGATAGTTTGCGATATAAAATGAAATTAATCTTCCGGAGGCAAATAGTACTATCATAAAACAATAATACAATGTACATACATACATGCATACATAACTTCACGCCAGTTCCCTTGCGGGGTAGGTACGAACAACAGAGCGCCATTTAGGCTTATTCTTACACACCTCACATGCTTCTTTGACATTCATAGCTCTTGTCATGCACGCTCGTCTATTCTTAAGGCTCCTGACATCACCTTCTGCTAGTACACGATCATTTTGATCAAGGAAGGTGTGTCGTGGCCTTCCACGACTTCTGCATCCATCCACTTTTGCATTGTACAATGTAACCTGTATTAATGCTTGCTCTTGGAACAAGAGGCACGCTCTAGGGTTTACAACACTAGTATACAAATAAATTCTAAATAGAAAACTAGAACGCGAATTATATATTATTACGTGCGGTTTTTTAACTATCCCACTGGAACTCTTTAATTTTACGGGATCAAAAGTATCCTATATGTTGACCAGGGATATAAGCTACCACCATACAAAATTTCATTTAAATCGGTCCAGTCGTTTCGGAGATTAGCCGATACAAACAGAGAAACAAAAAATTTGAAAAAAATCTAAATTAGTTCTATTTCACTTGTTACATCCCCCTGACTCGGTTTTTAGCAATTTTTTTCATTGTACAGAAATTCGACAGATACAATTTTATTATATGTATAGATGAAGGCGATTATTTGGGTGGGGCTTACCTCGGACAACGAATCGCTATAACAATTAGGTGAGGCAACTTTGCCAGTCTTATGAGCACATTATAAATGCGAACGTAGGTTTATGTTTTACGCTTTCATGCCTAAATTAATCAAACGATTATCATGAAATGCATAAATCGTTATGGCGAAGTGTTTGTTCAGAGTGGCATATATATGGACGAAGACGCGGACCAAATCTACTTATAATCTTAAAAGATTATACGTAGAAGGCAATATAAGTAACTATAGAGGTAATAAAATGTATTAACTAATTATGCTTACTTATAATCGTGATACGTCCTAGACGCCGACAAAGACAAATTCACACCTGCATACCTGTAGAAACACATTTCATTACCTTTCGGCATTTGGACTTCTTTTGTTTACTTTGTGTTTAAAATTTGTGGTTAAAAAAACAGCCCATTGTGTATTGTAATCTTTTACGGCCTATTTCTGTATTGTGATGTGATTTAAAGTACAAACTGATTCTAGGAAATTCGGTCCACGCGGCCGGGCAGACATATTGCATCTGTGCAGTATAAAGCAATGCCCCAATGAAGAGATGAGGCAGTCGAGCGATAACCACTAGCGAAGCAAGACTTGTGTACATTCAGTAATCTATTTAGTGACGGACTTTGCGCTTGTATTTGAATTACGATCTTCTGCATTACGTTTGGACTTATTGCGTTCGGTTATATTTCTACCTGTGTTATAAGTGTTTGTATAGTTCTTTTTTTTATTGCAGGAGTTCAGCAGACAGGCAGACGGCCCACTTATGCCCGGTTTCAATATTACAAAAACGATTCGTTTTTGATACCGACGGTTAGAATATTACCGCCTGGTAACTCTACTGATGTTTCTATAATGAACTGTTCGTAGCTAGTTACTCATGAAAGTACCAACTACCGATGGGAGTGATTTTCTAACCGATCGGTAGACTTTTTGTATGGAAACGACAGCTGAAGTGTTTCTATATTATAACCGCTGGTTGTCAACATTACTATTCGTAGGAATTTTATTACCACCCGATTTCGGCCAGTTTTGTTTGTTTGTCGAGGTTGCCGGTTTATTTGTCTTTATAAATAGGTGATTTTAAATTAAATTAAACTCTAATTTTTTACTTCTTGTTTTAACTTAGATTTAATTCTTATTTATATCTTTCAAATTTGATATTTCTGCCTTTAACAGTTCTAATTCCAATTCCAGTATTGCTTCACTATTCATCCCTATTAATATTATAAATTCGAAAGTAACTTTGTCTATCTATATGTTACCCTTTCACGGAAAAGCTACTGGACCGGTTTGGCTGAAATTCAGTATATATACATACTTTTTTGATGCCGAGGATGAACATAGAATACTTTTTATGCCGAAAAATGGCATAGTTTCGGGGACAAAACTATATTTTTCTGTTTTCGTATCATGCTTTCATGGAAAACTATTGGACCGATTTGGCTGAAACTTGGTATATAAATAAGTTCAATATCTAGGAGAGACATGGGATACTTTTCATTTCGGAAAAGAGATAGAATTTGGGATAGATTTATGTAGTTTATCCCAGAATGTAGGATAGGTTTTGTTTTTTGTGATGTCGTTTTTGTAATTTTCGTGGACAAATATTTTGACAACAAAGTTCCCAGTTCTCAGTTGTTGCCAGCACAGATAAAACATATATGGTTAATGCCACCTTTCTAATAACAAGGTCAAAGGTTCCAAAGTCATTAAATAAGACTACAGTTTTTTGTTATTCTTGAGCTTCACCTGCGATAACCTGATAAAACCACAAAAACCGTTGCTTTTAGCCTTAACTTATTTAAAACAAATCCCTATAACTAGCGAAAAAAATCTGAAATGACAACACTGTTTCATCTTTTTTTTTACAACAAATCCAGTGACATTGGAACAATCATTATTTAAAAAGTTTATATGTTGTTTACATCACTGCGTTTTGTTCATGTAACATTCATATAAAATGGCTCTGTAATTGTAAGTATTTTTAAAGCAGATTGATTGAAAGCTTGATATTTAATGACAATCGTATATCACAAAAAGGTCACTTCTTTTAAAAATATATTTATTTTGTAGTTATACGTCAACTCATTGAATTACGTTGCGTGTTGCTACTACAACTATGTTGCGTTAGCAAAACGCTTAGGATAGAAATGGTAACTGATAACCGACAGTATTTCTAACTGACAATGACCTTGTGAAACGCTCGTATAGCCCTCTCAACCATCGGTTATTGGTAGCTTCAAAATCAATCAGTTACTATTACAGACAACTGTCGGTAAAATATAGAAACCGGGGGTTAGTGGAAAGCAGTTACCATCGCCTATGGACATTTGCAACACCAAAGGTGCTACAAATGCGCTGCTGCTCTCTTAAAGGAGACTAGAACCTGGTCACTAATGCCGGAACACAACACTAGGTTGTTATGGCGGCATACTCTAGACCAGGGGTGGTCGCCATCCAGTCGAGCAAATACTCTACCACCTGGCTGTGGGTTAGTTAGTCGCCTCTTCCTTCCTGCACGGATAAAAACGTGTTATCCGTGCAGGAACGGAGTTCGGTTCTAATAAACTCTATAATAATTCCAGCGGCATTTTAATTCGAGTCCTGCAACTCGTAACAATAGGTTGTTTCTTTCGTTGTATTGGTTTATAATATAAAATATACCTGTACTTTTCTAGAAAGGTCTAAAAATTTTAATTTTTTTATGTTTTTTTCATAGTGTATATTATTTTATTATTACATACATACATACATACATACATACATAACTTCACGCCAGTTCCCTTGCGGGGTAGGCATGAACAACAGAGTGCCATTTAGGCTTATTCTTACACACCTCACTTGCCTCTTTGACATTCATAACTCTTGTCATGCAAGCTCGTCGTCGCTATTTTATTATTGCTTGTTATATAAATATTATAGTAAGTTAAAAAAATTGAATTAAATTTTTTTATATGTATATCTGTTTAAATACTAAATAAACTTTTCGTAGAGACATTTTCACCCTATAGGGGTTTAATTGTGAAAAATTGTTTTTGATGACATTTAAGATTTGTCTTGTCCTTTTACTGATATCAAAAACTGGTGTGTAGTGGATGCACTTACCACGTTTAGTTGTAGTTTTATATTTGTTTAAAATATACCACGATCCTGGTTACCACACGCTCGGTTTTCCAACTCAATTATTTGTTTATACATTTATGGAAATTCATTTTCATTTCTATCAGAAACTTTCGTATTATAAATAAAGCTTGTATTTTAATGTAATTCATATTCATAAACAAAAGTAGGTCAAGTTCAAGGTCAATCTTTGGCATTTGACTTTTGACGTTTGACAAGTGCTACCTTATGAAAAATATAGCAACAACATTCTTTTGATCTACGCTATGTTTTCCATTCATGTTTAAATCATGATTTCTAATCATAAAATAAATTATATATAAATATCTATTTCAATTTTCTTATTTATTTAATTAAATTTAATTTATCAATTACATAATGATCTACTTTTGTTATTGTTATTCAATGCCTATATGCCTATGTTAGCCAGGACGTAAAGATACGACTAACCAATGAGAGATGTATATAAAACTCGCTCTCATTGGTGGGAATTCAAAAATGTAGAAAGAGACACGGTTTTTGAATTCAGTTAGGAGAGACCATTTTGTACGAGAAAAAGATACTTACAAAAGTGAAAATAAAAAGTCAGTATAAGAGTGAAGTTATATTTATTCAAGAGCCTTACATCACAAATATAATATCATAGCACACTCTTCAGGTGGGTATTAGCACAGTTGTGTTGTGGGACGTAATTTATGTCCCCGGTCGAACACGAGCGGGACAAAAAATAGTGATTATAAGAAACCGAGAGATGCAAATTACGAGTAAAACAGTCATTTCTTATCCACTCCGATGGCGCTCTGCATCCGCAATTAAAGCGCCCCGCCTCCGGGGGAGGTTGGGGCAAATGCGCCCACCAAAGGATCTTGTATCAAGAACAAGAAATGCACCAACAATTTATCCGTGCAACGTGTTTAATTTACCCGTGTACCGCTGTTCATGCGTATATTATACTAGATCAACTTAGTCACGCTTTGTTGTGATTCAAACTGATGTTAATTAAGTCAATCCATCAACTAATTTTGGAGTCTTGTAGATACAGACACGCGGAAGCTGAATTTTATGTTTAAGCCTGGCCTAGAAAGATTGGCAGGTGCTGAGTGTCGTGGTCTTTTAATTACAAGAAAACTCCGGATTTTACAAGTTAACAGTATAATACATTGTTATAACTCGGGTCTCGACAAAAACAAAATCCACCTGCAGCTCTGACACAAAGCACATTTATTACCCGATCGTCTTCTTTTGTTTACTTATTGGCATACGGCCTATTGTTGTATGGTAATCATTAGCCAGGTGTTACGGATTGTAAAGTAAAAGCTGATTCTAGGGAATTCGGTCCACGCTGCCGGGCGGGCATATTGCATTTGTGCAGTATAAAACAATGACCTGATGGAGGGGGGTGGCAGTCGAGTGAGAACCACGAACGAAGCTAGACATATGTACTACAGCCGGGAATCTTTTAGTGACGGACTTTGTGCATTTTATTGAATTACTACCATCTGCATTACGTTTGGACTTATTGTGTTCGGTTATATTTTTTTTTCTACTTGTTTTGTGGCCGTCATTAGTGTCGAACTAATCCTTATTGTTATTGTTTTCAACTTTGTTGGCCGTTCGCAGATGTGAAAATTACATTTTCTCGGAAGAACTCAGCCCATGAGCTTCCATTGTGTATTGTACAGTTTACTATAAAACAATGCCCGAACGGAGGGGTGGGGTAGTCGAGCGATGATAACGATACGAGTAAGACGTAGATTCGACAAGCGATATAGTGACGGACTTTGCGCGTGTTATTGAATCGTGCAGTTGTACTAGTAGTGTCTAGCTATATTTGTAGCTATGTTATACGTGTTTGTATAGTTCTAATAAACTCTATATTAAATCCAGTGGCATTTTAATTCGAGTCTCGCGACTCGTAACAATGTTGTAAAAAAAAAAATCAAGATTTTTATAGACCACTTTTTTTTCACATTGTGTTCCAAACATTAATGCCAGGATTTTAATTCTATCATTTCTTTATAAAATATTTTCTATATACATGATTAAATACACGTTTTACAAATTTTTCTTACGTAAGGCTAAGTGCACTGTGATTTCCTACCTGTCTCAGTTGTATTTCTTTATTTATATTAATTTATTAACAAAAAACATTATATATATATATATATATACATGCATAACAAGAGCTATGAAAGTCAAAGAAGCAAGTGAGGTGTGTAAGAAATAGCCTAAATGGCGCTCTGTTGTTCATGCCTACCCCGCAAGGGAACTGGCGTGAAGTTATGTATGTATGTATGTATAAAATTAGCTATAGGCATAAGCGACAAAACCTCACAGGTGTACTTAACGGCCAGGCTAACATGTGTAAAAGTGAGTTTACTAAATTGTTTGTATTGAAGGTATTTTTTACAGCCAAAGAGAATCGACGCGTTTACTGTTTCCATTCTATTTCGAATTTCGGTAATATTTATGATGGTATATATCTTGTGCGTTATTATCCCAGCGAGGCCCGTTTCCGGGTGCGAATATTGTCTGCTTTTACTATCACAGCCAGCAATCGTCTTGCCAATATCGTAAAGGTGATCAAAAATAGAATTGTATCGAATAAACTTAGGTTGGTATCGCCTTTTCTTTTCTTCCCGCAACGGATATTCTATATTGAATTGTACAAGTTTTACACTTTCTTTGTGTTTTATGAATAAATAACGAACATTTGAGAATACTCTTAGGTATTAATATCATCGAGTCGTAATTATTATGTAAAAATGCAAAAATGTAACTGTTATCAGCACACCGTAAAAAGGATATTACATTTGTTTAGAAGAGCAAATATATAAGTAAAAACAGTTGATTTTCTAAAGTATAATATTATTACTTTAATATTATTGTTACATGCCGACAAAATTAAATGCACACCTGCCTGCCATAAAGCACAGTTTATTACCTTCCCGCATTTGGACTTCTTTTGTTTACTTAGAAAAACAGTCTATTGTGTATTGTACTAGTTTATGGCCGTTCGCAGGAATAATTAAGCAGGTGCGCGGATTACGTATTTCTAGGAAATTAAGTGGACGATACGGGCGGGCACACTTATATTTGTGAAGTATAAAAGGACGGCAGGATGGAGAGGGAAGGCAGCCTAGCGAGAACCGCAATCAAGAGATGATTACGATACGAGCAAGACGTGTGTAGTACATTTGATAAGCGATATAGTGACGGACTTTGCGCGTGTTATTGGATAGTGCAGTTTGTACTGGTTGTGACCAGTTATATTTGTACCTGTGTTATACGTTTGTATAGTTCTAATAAATTCTATAGTAATTTAATTCGACTCCTGTAGCTCGTAACATTATTGTAGGATATTGATAGTTTTTTGAGTAGTAATTATTGTTTTACAAGAACTCCATTGATTGGTGTCAGTCAGAACTACAATTTGGCTGAGCTGCCAAAGACTTAATACATCGGAAAAGGCTGTATGGACTAAGTTTTCTTTGCCTACCATTGTGGCCATTACTACCACTCAGTCAAAATAAACAACCATTTCCCAACAGCGTGGTAATCACATATTATGAATAAAGGGTGACGATATTGTAATGTACATGTTACTTTTTATACTCTGTAATGTATACTCTGTAATATGGTCCTTCGATTTCGGCGATAAAATAAATACCAGCCCATTGGCAAGAAAAAAATTTAACACGTAAGGCGAAATAGGTGCAATAGAAGTTGGAGCAATATTACTCTTCAGCATCCACCTATAAAAAGGGTAAACAGCGAGCGCAACATATTTTCACGTTTGCTGCATTAAAAATTCATCGAGAGCATAACATCAGCATCAAGAGGAAAAGTCAACATTTTCATCAAAGGTTTGGCCGACATTTTGAAATTCAAGTTACAAGGAAGTCAAGGAAAATTTCACTTCATAGAAGATCACGACATCTGTAATTATTTCAGGATAACAGTGCATGCTGTTTTACGGACATTTATTTTTCCAAAGAAGATTTAAACAGGACTGACACGGTTTTCTTTTTTAGTAATAGTTTATTTATAATTTCTTTGATAGACTTCAACGTCAGACAATATTTATTTTATTAGTGTTAATTATATATTTTAGTTTAGATTTAAATAACTATAATGGAAGACCTTAAAAAATTAAGAGCGGCTCGAGGCTATGTTAAGTCAGCTGTTAGTAGGATATTTACTTTTTTGGAAAATGCAATAGAAAATTTTCCCTTCGAAATGTTATGGTGCAATTTTAGTAAATTTATTAAATATCTCTCGTGGTACAATTCCTACCCTTTCCTTAATAGTTTGATTTAATCATATCATATACTTACAAATACTTTAGTCCGTTATTACTTATTACATACATTCACGAACGGTCTATTTCATTTGTATATCAGTTAATCATTCTTTAATATCAATATAGTAAGGTGTCTGAATATTTATCAGATATGTTTACATTCATTTATAAAAACGTCACTATGCAGTTAGTATAAACATAGCCTTGTGTGTATGTACTGCGAGACAATAAGTAACCAGAGCTAGTCGTAAGCGATTCTAAAGCGAGCATTTTATTAGCAGCCATTAATCGCGCGTTAGCCGCAGCGCCCGATGCGGGCGATATCTGCGATCCAGCCCCAACCCACTGCCCCTGTCTCCCCCACCCTGTCCTCCTCAAAGGGTCTGTAAGTTAAGACTGCATTCCTACTTATCAACTAAGCAAGTACTATTTCATATTAAACAGCAGCAACGCCCCGCCATTCGAATTGTTAACGAGGTACTCCTTTGAGTTCTAACTTCACGATATTCAGTTTTATCCTTAGATTATATTAGTTTAGTTTGCAAAGAAGTTAAGTTAAAATACAATAGAACGCATTAATACGAATTTTGTAATCGCAAATCTTTTTTTAATTGATTTATTAAACTTGTAAAAGAACTAGCTTTCGAAGAATGTCTTTAAATGTGTAAGATATACTAAAATCCCTATTCAATATTATAAATGCGAAAGCTACTCGGTCTGTCTGTCCCATTTTCACGGAAAAACTACTAGACCGATTTGGCTGAAACTTAGTATAGATATTTTCGATGCCAAGGATAGAACATAGGATACTTTTTATCCCGAAAAATGAGATAGTTTCCGGGATAAAATTATATTTGTCTCTGCGATTTGGCTGAAATTCGGTATATATGTAAATTTAATACCGCGAGTGGACAAGGGATACTTTTCATCCCAGATTATAGGATAAATTTATGTAATGAAAATATGATAGGTTTTTTAATTGTGGTCGTTTTGGTAGTTTTCGTAATTTTGGTTGGTAGTTTTCGCAGTTCTGGTAGTTTTGGTCATCTATGTAGTTTACAGAAAGCTAAACTGGTCACGGCAAAGTCACGTCTGATTCATTACTTACACTGTAAACGTTAGAAAAATAAAGACCTCTAGCAATATAGCAATAAAATATTAGTAAGTTGAAGGATGCCACCGTACCTATATAATTCTATAATGATTATTGTTGACAACCGCACAAATCCCGTCAACACATGAAATTACTGCATTATTGCATAATTCAAATTCAAAAGGCTTTATTCAAAATAAGTTCCACTAGAGAACACTTTTTGAAGCTCATACATGTAAGTTAAAATTTAATTTTACTTCCTATTCTATGTACACCGCTTCGCAACGTGTTGATGCTGTTAAGGAGAAGAAGCGGCAAGGAACTCCCCAGCAACACGTTTAGCTAAAAATGGTTTTTATATCTCTTACATACATACATACATAACTTCACGCCAGTTCCCTTGCGGGGTAGGCACGAACAACAGAACGCCATTTAGGCCCATTCTTAAACACCTCACTTGCTTCTTTGACATTCATAACTCTTGTCATGCACGCTCGTCTGTTCTTAAGGCTCCTGACATCACCCTCCGCTAGTACACGATCAATTTGATCATGGAAGGTGTGTCGTGGCCTTCCACGACTTCTGCATCCATCCACTTTTGCATTGTATATCTGTTTAGTCATTCTTTCCACATGCCCGAACCACCGGAGCATTCCTTTCCTTACCTTCACCCCGACACTCTCTTTCAGACTAACTCTCTTTCTTGCTTCGGTATTAGGAACGCGGTCCGCGAGCGTCACTCCGCAGATTTTGCGCAGTGCTCGCATCTCGACCGCGTTTACTCTACTTTCATGCTCTCTCTTCCATACCCAACTCTCGCTCCCATACGTGAGCGTAGGTACCAGCACCGCGTATTTATATTTCTTATTCAATTTATATCTCAAGCTCTTTTTTATCAATTTTATACACAAATATGTTACAGAATTACTTATTCAAAGAATTAATGAAGTTGTAGCAAACAGTGGATACTCAGTAAAACGTAAACACAATAAAAGGAAAGAAGAATATTATTGTTATAATAATGCCGAGATGTACTAAAATGTATACTGCACATATCTCCATAAATTCTTTACATGTTTGGCAATGTGAAACATGTTATACAGACGGTAGTATAAGAGGCTGCAGCGAGCTGCTATGCAAATGAGCTTTTGTCATTTAAATATTCTTCAATAGTGTAATATCCTTTTTAAGCAAAATGCTTTTTAATTTGGTTTTAAATTTAGTGAAAAACAGATCTAACATTTCACTCGGAATCTTATTGAAGAAGCGTATACCAACCCCTAAGAAAGAGGACAATACTTTTTGCAATCTAAAATATGGCAATATCAATCTATTACAATGCCTGGTGTTGAAATTGTGTACATGCTTATACTGCTTGTAGGCACTCAAATTATTACGAATATAAATTATATTATTAAAAATATATTGGCAGGCGACCGTCATAATTCCGATTATCTTAAAGCGTTCTAGTTAAAGGGAATTTTTACTATAATAATATCTTCAATATTTAACAGATGAAGCAAATGAAAAAAGTCAGGTAGACGGCCGACTTGATGGGAAGCTGTTAACATCGCCTATGGACATTTGAAACACCAAAGATGCTACAAATCCGCTGCTGCTCTCTTAAGGGAGACTGGAACCTGGTCACTAGTGCCGGAACACAACTCAAGGTTGTTATGGCGACATGCTTTAGACCAGGGGTGGTAGCCATCCAGTCGGCTAAATGCCTTATCACCTGGCAATGGGTTGTTTTGTCGCCTCTTACGACAGGTCGCCCCAACGCAGGAAATTGTATTCTTTCTCCGTTCCTGCACAGATAAAAGATATTCTTCAGATTTCGTATTTACTTTCATACAAGCAACTACAACGAGAGAGAGAGTCGCATACAAGATACATTAGTTTTAAAGATATAACAAGAAAAAATGAAGAGAAACTACGTTAATATTGGCACGATGTCATCGTGCCAGTATTAATGTAGCTTAGTAGTAATTCGTCATCAAGCATCGTAAACATTCAGCCTAAAGCGATATTCAAAAGCTTTGATAATGGCAGAAATAAATCAGGGTGGAGCGAACGACGGGAATTTGGGAATTTATTTTGTCAACAGCCTCTTTGATATGCCCGGAGAGGTCACAATTTTTGTTTGATCCCCAATTTGAATGTAGATGGAGGTCCCCGCCGTGATTGTAATTGAACCGCGACGCGGCGACCTCTGAAAAACACCGCTCGTGTGGCCCGAGCCACTCCTTTCATTCCACGTTCACCCTTTACCAGCGCCAAGGCTAATAGCCGACAGTCAAATCGACTGATTTCACTTGAGATTCTGTAGGAGCGTACAAACTAATCACGTCTTAATTGTAACGAGTCAAGTGTACAAAACTTACAGTACATTACCAGAGGTGAAGTGCGGAAAGTGCGTTTTTTTTATTGCAGGAGTTCAGCAGACAGGCAGACGTTCCACTTTATAGAAAGCGGTTACCATCGCCTATGAACGCCTATGCAACACCAAAGGTGCTACAAATGCGCTGCTGCTCTCTTAAGGGAGACTGGAACCTGGTCACTAATGCCGGAACACAAGTTAAGGTTGTTATAGCGACATACTTTAGACCAGGGGTGGTAGCCATCCAGTCGGGCAAATGCCCTATTACCTGGCTGTGGGTTGTTTTGTCGCCTCTTACGACAGGCCGCCCCAACGCAGGAAATTGTATTCTTTCTCCGTTCCTGCACGGATAAAACTAAATGATAAATAGATAAATAACTCTTTATTGTACGCCATAACAGAAAACTTACGAACTAGTACTATTCTAATCGCGTGCAAAATGTCTTATCGTTAAAAAGCGATCTCTTCCAGACAACCCGTGGCAGGAATAAATTAAGGAAACGGCGATGATGGTATACATAATGATTATTGTACAATTATTTACATTTTTGATAATAACTGTATAACTACACGATGTATAGTAGGTATAGTTATATATCTATAAGACACGTGTGCTAGGCTTCGTATTTTATTACCTGAGTGATTAAATACAACTAATAATATTTTACTTTAAACATTACATACATAACTTCACGCCAGTTCCCTTGCGCGGTAGGCACGAACGACAGAGCGCCATTCGGGCTTATTCTTACACACCTCACTTGCTTCTTTGACATTCATAGCTCTTGTCATGCACGCTCGTCTGTTCTTAAGGCTCCTGACATCACCTTCTGCTAGTACACGATCGATTTGATCATGGAAGGTGTGTCGTGGCCTTCCACGACTTCTGCATGTATCCAGAAATTTAATTTAAACATTAATAGTAATAATAACGTAGTAGTGTGTTTTATCTAATATTTTAACTAGAAAATAGTGGAGGGGAAACTAAAGTACGCACAGCTAAGTCGTTCAAAGGCCATAACTCACTTTTTACAGTTGGTTGAGGATCCTGCACTCCACGGTCATTGCCTTGCTCGTAATATTCGGGTGGCTGCACTTTACGGCCGAACCTCGCCTTGTCTTCCCGAGATATTCCTATGTTTATTTAAAGCTCTTTAGGAATTATCATTTAACGGTCTCTGCCCACTACACCATTTTTTTATTTATTATTGCAGGAGTTCAGTAGACAGGCAGACGGCCCACTTGATGGAAAGCGGTTACCATCGCCTATGGAATTTGCAACACCAAAGGTGCTACAAATGCGCTGCTGCTCTCTTAAAGGAGACTGGAATCTGGTCACTAATGCCGGAACACAACACAAGGTTGTTATGGCGGCATACTCTAGACCAGGGGTGGTAGCCATCCAGTCGAGCAAATACCCTACCACCTCGCTGTGGGTTGTTTAGTCGCCTCTTACGACAGGCCGCCAGGCCGCAGGAAATTATATTCTTTCTCCGTTCCTGCACGGATAAAAACCATGTCATACCATGACCGTATTTGGGCCGTATCCGGCAAAAAGCATAATTTGTATTGAAAAGTATTAGACTGTACCCACTAGATTGTTTCATCACCGACCAACACCGACAATTGCCGGCGAGAATATTTTGCCGGTGCCGCTATGTTACGCGTATAGCACGCGCCGTTCTCAAAACGGTCATCTCACGGGTATAATGACTGTTCTAAGCCTATTTATGCCGTTTGTCGTATAACATTTAAACATAGTACATACCTACAAGCTGATCTAAAGAGAAAATAGTCGAATGTGTCTTACATACATACATACATAACTTCACGTCAGTTCCCTTGCGGGGTAGGCACGAACAACAGAGTGCCATTTAGGCTTATTCTTACACACCTCACTTGCCTCTTTGACATTCATAACTCTTGTCATGCAAGCTCGTCTGTTCTTAAGAATGTGTCTTAAGTGCATAATATTTTTATTAGTACACATACATACCGGTATGGCACGCAGATGTTGCTCAGATGCTACGGGTACGATACGCTATTGATACTGTGGCGAGCGAGGGTAGAATTTTCTGACAGCGTAAGCCGGTCTCAACACTTTTAGAAAAAGGTAGAAGATTCTGGAAGGAAGACACAGAGATAGATAGATGTTAGAAAGGGATAGATAGTAAATAAAATCATAACGAAAGGAAGATCGAAATTGTGGGTTCCAGAAGATTCTTCCGGGTATATATGCAGCGTAAGGCGTGCCTATCGGAGTAGTTCAGTTCTAGACAGCGAAGCAACAAGTGCAATACGAAAGAGTTAGAAGAGGAGTTTGATAGAAGACAGTGACGAGTTTAGTAGTCAAGGAGGAGTGTAGCGTAATTTGAGGTAGCAGGAGGTGGTCTACGCAATATCGGTGACGGTATTATGAGTGAGACATCTTATCGTCGGGACAGTACAGTCGTTAGTTGTACGTGTAGAGGCAACCCTGCGGAGAGAAATCACGTACGATTGTGTAAGTTAATAAAAGTTAAAGTTAAAAACTGGTGCTTCCTTCCAATCTTAAGTGCGTACCCCCGCTCGTACGTAACAATACGTTCTAGTGAGCATAGTATACCGTATCGTATTTCTTACCGTGCCTGACACGGTCATGGTATGATCCGGTGTCGGCGATTGATGTCCAAGGCCGGGCCGAGTGCACGAGGAAAGTGGGCCAGTGGTGTCTACATTCCAAAGCGGAATGACTGGAGCAACTGGGATATATCATTACAATTATATCAATCAATGCGTGAAAGGGTTGTGAAAATTGTTTTGTTAAAACTCCTTAAAAATTAGTATTTTTCTTGCCCAATGGGGTAGATGGCACCTATTACAATAAATTCTGCCTTTTTATATAAAAATAAATTAATAATAAAATACCATACTTTGTAAATATTAGCATAAAAATAATTTTAGTATAATTTAAATCAATGAAGGGGGTGTCCCGACTAGACGGAGGAGGGCGATGCCATGCTCCTCCGTCTCAAAGGAAGATCTTCCAGCGAGGCTATTGTTGTTCCTCGCAGGCCTAGGCCCATCTGTTACTGCTGAAAATTTGTACATACATACATAACTTCACGCCAGTTCCCTTGCGGGGTAGGCACGAACAACAGAGCGCCATTTAAGCTTATTCTTACATACCTCACTTGCTTCTTTGACATTCATAACTCTTGTCATGCACGCTCGTCTGTTCTTAAGGCTCCTGACATCACCCTCCGCTAGTACACGATCAATTTGATCATGGAAGGTGCGTCGTGGCCTTCCACGACTTCTGCATCCATCGGTCCGTGAAAATTTATATATATATTTTGTACGTTTCGGGAAACATTTGCGACCTCAATGATTGCACAGCGCCATCTATTGGCTTGTAAGTATTCCATTACATCAGTATTAACTGTTTATTTGACCCGGTTAAATTATGACGCCATAACTGGCTGTTCTCGTACAAAATCTAAGGGACTTCGTCCCTTTGTAAGATGATAAAAACTGTCTCAAATTCTTAGTTACCTTGAATGTCAACTACCCTATTTAAGCTTGTGATAGAAGTGCGCATACTTAAGGCTCGGACGATCGACTTCGTTTCAAAATGAAATAAAGTATATGTACCAGCTCGCAAGCCTACCACCCGTTTAACTTTTAATTTTAACTAACACTTTTTACTTCAAGTCATTTTATCCGTGCAGGAACGGAGAAAGAATACAATTTACTGCGTTGGGGCGGCCTGTCGTAAGAGGCGACAATACAACCCACAGCCGGGTGGTCGGGCATTTGCCTGACTGGATGACCACCACTACAGATCTAAAGTATGTCGCGATAACAACCTTGAGTTGTGTTCCGGCATTAGTGACCAGGTTCCAGTCTCCCTTAAGAGAGCAGCAGCGCATTTGTAGCGCCTTTGGTGTTACAAATGTCCATAGGCGATGGTAACCGCTTTCCATCAAGTGGGCCGTCTGCCTGTCTGCTGAACTCCTGCAATTAAAAAATAACAAAAAAATACTATCTTAAATCGTACAATATAATTCACATGCTAAAGTTCTTATTCTTTAAACATACATCTTATTTTCAATAGTAAGTAGTAAGTAAGTAGTCATTTAGGTTAAGTATTGTGAATTTTGAGTAAGAAATATACAATTACTAGTGTCAGGAAAACTTATTGTAGTTTTTCGTCGGCTTAACCGTGTAACGGATGAGAAATATCGCTTAACATAGATTCCATTTTTTCTTTATCCTTTAATTACATTTATGGCAAGTATTCTTATTTTTTTTAAGTGATTTATAGCAGCTTATGTAGAACACCTATCTACCAAATTTCCTTCGTATAAATAAATTCTTATAGATAAAAATAGACAGATACATACTTAGACAAACGAACAGACTAACAGACATGATGATTTTCTGAAATTACTTATTTTTGGCCTCAGAATCCTAAAAACATCCAATAGTATTTATCGTAGAACGTTTATCATGCATGTATTGATAGTTTTATTTTAGAAGAGTTTGCTACAATCAAGGTATGTAGCACGTGTTACGCGTTACGCGCTACATACTACTTTAAAATATGATTCTTTACTTTTTTCCCAAATTAATTGGAAATTATCATCAGTACAGGGGCGTAGCTACCACGGTATCAGCCGTGTCGATGATACGGGGCCCCCAAGATACGGGGCCCCGGGGACCCCATATCCCATAATACGGGGTCCTGGGGACCCTTCCCGGATTTAGGAATTCTTTTGGTTACTTTGTGTTTAGAATTTGTAATTAAGAAAACATGCTATTGTTTTTCTACTTGTTTTATGGCCGTCATTAGTGTCGAACTAAATCCTTATTGCTATTGTTTTCAACTTTGTTGGCCGTTCGCAGGTGTGCAAATTACATTTACTTGGAAGAACCCAGCCCACGAGCTTCCATTGTGTATTGTAAAGTTTACTATAAAACAATGCCCGAACGGTGGAGTGAGGTAGTCGAGAGAGGATTACGATACGAGTAAGACGTACATTCGACAAGCGACATACGTATAGTGACGGACTTTGCGCGTGTTATTGAATCGTGCAGTTTGTACTAGTTGTGTCTAGTTATACGTGTTTGTATAGTTCTAATAAATTCTATTGTAAATCCAACGGCATTTTAATTCGAGTCCCACACTCGTAACAATATATAGATGAAAAGAATGCAAAATATAAAATTGAAAATTATTACATCTACGTTGCAGAAGAGTTTTTTGCGCCCTTCTTCTCTTCAAGCCAAAAAATGTTGCGAAGCAATGGTAAATTAGATTAGCTTTTTTTTATTGCAGGAGATCAGCAGACAGGCAGACGGTCCACCTGATGGAAAGCGGTTACCATCGCCTATGAACATTTGCAACACCAAAGTTGCTACAAATGCGCTGCTGCTCTCTTAAGGGAAACTGGAACCTGGTCACAATCACAAGGTTCCCATAGAGTAAATAACAAGCGTAAACAAAAATTCAAAAGAACAAGTTCGAGGTAGCTAAATAATAACTTTAACATTAGTCATTGACACGACATATTTGTCTTCCGTGATCACGGCTACTGAAAAGTGGCCAAAACATCAGAATAAAAATAAAAATCAAAAAAACGCCGCGCTTCAAACCGTTTTAATTAAAAACTGAATTGTTGCCGTTATTACTTTCTACATTATGCTGTTTAAGGAGTTTTTGACGGGAACTGAAAGGAGATGTTGTGCTGTGCAGTTTTATTATCTAAAAATGTGTAAAATCACTCTAAAATGAACAATAGTTGTAGGATATTGATAGTTTTTGAGTAGTCATTATGTGTTTTGTGAGAAATGTGAACTGTAAAGTCAAATGTGGCCTTTTGAGTTGTCACAAGAACTCCGTTGAATGGCACTAGCTGATTATCTACAGTTCAGGTGTGCTACACATAGGCTTAAGAAAATGAAGAAACTATATTGTAAACTAAGATCTGGCTTAAAGGCCTAGCTGCCAAGCCATAAACTTAAATAAAATATTATGCTGTTTAAACTTCGGATATCGTTCTTACAAACGCCGCTAGGCACTCTTGTAATACCCATCATATTATCTGAAGGAACTTTGAAAATGATACACATATATAACCGTAGATAAGGTGGATAATTTAGCTGAGTCTTAATGGATGTATAAAGGAAGTCCACGCAGATGAGATTTCCGGGAATGTTGGAACAATCTGCCCGTTGAGGCGAGAGATGGGTTCGCCCTTGACCCCGTTGCTCGTGACGACGCCGACGCTCCTTGGTTACCCCCCAACGCGTTCAACTGCTTCCTTACAGGTATTGATTCATCGAAGATTACATCGCGGAAGAGTGGGTGATAATTACTTGGCGACGCATTTGTTTTGCTTTTTATTAATTAGAAGGATTTTACATTAGTTTAGTACAAATTCAGATTTTCAGTAATTTAATTTAGTTAATTTAAAATACAGCATTACTATTATATATATATATAAGTATATGTAAAAAAAATCCCTATTTAAAAAAAAATATTACTGGAGTTCAGCAGACAGGTAGACGGCCCACTGGATGGAAAGCGGTTACCATCGCCTATGGACATTTGCAACACCAAAGGTGCTACAAATGCGCTGCTGCTCTCTTAAGGGAGACTGGAACCTGGTCACTAATGTCGGAACACAACTCAAGGTCAACCCTAGGTGTTTCACCGCGATGAACTCCGAAACTACTCAACCGATTTGGGTGTTTTTTTTTTCATTTTGCTGGATTTGTGTCAACTTAAGACATGGATAGGTTTAATTTTAATTCATATTAAAAAAAATGATTTTTATTTTTAATCGAGAGGTAAGCATCAAATAGATGGCGCCATACTTTAAGTCCCACCTTGTTATTCACAATTGGAACCGGTAGATGGCACTAGAATCGGGTTCTAGATGTTTATTTTACAGGGCAGTACAACGTCTTTTTTTTTTATACAAATCTGTTTGAGGACTGTGAGCCGCGCGAGGGGAAAAAGTCGCGGCCCGTGTGTGGGATTCGCCAGGTCGGGGTGGCCTTAGCACCTCACGTGTGAGATGCTATTGCCACGCCGTGGTTAGGGATACCCACTACCAACCCCCTGTCCGATCCTCGAGCGTCCTTCGTCCAGGCTGTGGGCTCACTCGCACATTCACCACCAACCTGGACGGACGACGGCTGACCCTTGGAGGAAGGAGAAACAACGGCCCATGTCCTGCTTGAATGTGGAGAGGTGGCCCAATACAGGGCGAAGTATCTGGAAGATACTAATTTCAATATTTTTGTGTTTTAAGAGTTAGTTTTTTTTTAATTCGATTTTTAAACAAATTATCCGATGACGTCATTGGGGACAACTTTACATTAATTCCTTTGCCTATAAAAAGAAAATAATCATATTAATCTGTGCTACTATTTAAATGTTACTGTCATTATTCATTATGACACATCGTGATCATTTTAGTGTGGCCAGCTTAGCAATTTTATCGGTAGATTTATTTTATATATTTTGGTGTTCAACATTTATTATTTTCTAAAGTTACCGTTAAGTTATTTAAAGTGACCTTTAGTGAAAAATACATACATACATACATACATAACTTCACGCCAGTTCCCTTGCGGGGTAGGCACGAACAACAGAGTGCCATTTAGGCTTATTCTTACACACCTCACTTGCCTCTTTGACATTCATAACTCTTGTCAGTGAAAAATCAATATAATATAACTTAAACTGAATAATGTACAGTTAGACTGAATACCATTAATTCATAATCAGGCATAAATTACCTAGTAGACACCATTGCGATGTCATTACTTTTCTTAATTTGTAATAAAGTATTCTTTCGGCGAATACAACAGATAAAGCTCTTTCGACCACTAAAATACTTTCGATTTGGTATCACATTTGGGTTATCATTTTTAATGTCTGATACCTAGACATAGTCTCATTATCCAATGATGTTGTCAATCCAGTTAAAATAAAAAGGTTGTATTGTCAGTTTCAATTGAGGGGGGGGGGGGGGGGGAGTATTATTAGTCAGACCTTTAAAAAAATATCAGTCGTTAGGACTGCACTTCAGAGATAAAAACTTGGTATCTGAGCGTGACGGTCGTGCGAATTCAGTGAAGTATTCAATTTAAAAATCATGGCGATGTTCGATAAGGTCTTTTTTAAGTCAATATGTTGGGAGTTACTTTCCTACACACAGGTGTGTACCTACAAGAATTACAAATTTTAGTACTTTCACTATTAGCAACCTGGCAACATTGGGTATTCAGGCTTTAGATCGGCGGTTAAAGCAGCATTTCTAAATTCTAATATTATTCATTACAATTAATTTCGTCCTTAGAAAAATCTTCTAAAGTCATCCGACAAAAAAGTGAACTGGTTTATTAATGAAAATGTATTAAATATTTTCTCTTTTTAAACATGGCCGGATCTTCAAATAGGAGTGTTAATTTTGTCAAGGCTGATACGCTAAACCTACCTAACATGTAATGTTATTAGAGTACATAGCTATACTCGTAGTACATATTGGAGAAATTAGAGGAGTTAAAATCCTGATGTAAGTAGTTTTGTGAAGGTTTCTAAATTCAACATGTTCGTCCATAGATCTTCCTTCCTTCTTTCCTTTTACAACCTGTGTAGTATATTACTATTCCTGTCTGTAAATTTAATCCATATAAGAAATCAGTAATGTTAATTACTAGTTAATATATGATTGATGTAAGTATACTTTGTGTTGAAGTCCAAATTCATCTAAAATGTGCACCTATTTATAGAAAAATAGCTACATGTCTCACTCATTCATTAGAAACTGATTAAAATAATATTAATTACTTATTTGATAATTTGGTACAATCAATAAATCAGCAACCTATATTACTTTCTTAATAATCTATAATACAAGTAAAGTATCTCATATAAATACATACAAATAAAGGAACAGACATTGCACCACTGCCCTGGCGGTTAGATAGTGTGTTTGATTGCTAATTTATGTTATGGATCTGATCTTATACAACAAATTACCGGAAAATATGAAACTCTCCAGTAGTTTTAAATATATTCACTTGCCGGCTTAAAACTGATTAATTAAGCACATCTATGGCTTGAAGGATTTCATGGAATATGAAGATTTGTGACAAATACCTTAATGATTGTAAATCTCTTAATAATATGATTTTGATGTGTAACATAGTTACTAATATGAAAATTTATGAGTTAAATAAGGACTATGCGAGTAATTAAATAGACACTTTATATCTTTTTTTTTCAGGTTCAGAAAAAAATAGCAACAACTTTCCTGCATAAGCAAGGGTTATGCTTGATCATAGAATTTTATGACTTATCCACTGCTGTTTACATGAAAACTTTATGTATAGAAAAAACCAAATGCTAGCCTGCAGAAAAAAGAAAAAGATAAAACTGAACATTTCTGAAAAGATTATATAATATGTCCTAAATTATTATTAATAAGTGTTTAATTAAATAAACAAGTTTAACTGCTAAAAGTTATTTATTATTTCATCTTGCAAAATAATAAGTCAAAAGATATATTTTATTAATCAATTCATATAAATATATGGCACATACAAATTTATAACTCACAATAGTTTGCTTTCAGTATAGAAACCATCTTATTCTTATAACTCGTAATGTGAACTCTTAAGACATCAGGCAAAGTAAAGCTAAAATATTTTTGGAGGAATGTTAAATATTCATATATTGTTTACATGAATTATAACTAATAACATCTAGATTTATGTATATATAAAAATAAGTTATTTAAAATAGCCATCCTTGTTTTCAATTAATTAAGCTTTAAAGATATAGGCCATTCTTCTATGGTGGTACTAATCTTTTCAATCAGTTTCCATTTATTGATTTGGGCTCGCTTGAGATAAATTCAGGTTCTGGTGAACTTTTTGTATGCCATTAGCTCCAATGCAGTTCATAAAGAATACTCCAAAGAATTCAAGTCAGAACTCGACGAAGGCCAACCTATGCTCTGAACAAAGTCTGACAAATTGGCTTGCAACCAATGTTGGAATGAATTAGCTTCATGGGAGGGTACAGAGCCCTGTTGGAAAATCCACTGCTATCCAGCGAATAAAGTATCACTTAATGCTTAAATCATTGTTTCCAATATGTGATTTTGGACGTCCTTCTAACTTCTGGCGCAAGGTGTATTGTTTTGCCAGTTAAATTTTCTTCCACCGTGATGATCTTCTCATCAGTAAACAGGTTATTTTTTGGATCGTATCTCTTGAAAAGATTTCGACATCGTTCCAATCGCCATTTACGAAGACGCTCGTTTATATAATGCACTTTTCTTTGAGTTTTAGTTAGAGACCATATGTAAGTATTCTCTTTACAGATATTTAGGAAATATTGGTCTGAAGAGATAATATATACATAATTTAATTCTGGAGCACGTCGAATAAAATGTTTGTTTATGTTGATGTTGTATGACATAACAATGACATAAAAAGGAAAATGTCGGTCCTTTTGTATTTTGAAACTGAATGGCTACGGTATTCATATGCATTTCACCAGACGTAAATGACGTCATAGGATTTAGTAAGGTCAAATAAAGGTCAAACGAATTTCTTTCAAAATACAAGGGGATTGTACGTTTTTTGGAATTTTAACTAAACAGAAATGATTAGGAACACTATTCCTCGAAATGGTTTTTCAAAAAGCTAAATTGAAAAAAAGTGAACAATCCCCATTGGCGGCCTTAGAAACTACGGTAACCGCAGCAGCTGTCATATCCGTGATATCTATACTAATATATGTATGAAGAGTCTTGACAATTTTTTGTTGTTGTTTGTTTAAACGCGCTAATATCAGGAACCGCTGATCCGATTTGAAAAATTCTTTCAGTGTTGAATAGTAAATTTATCGAGGAAGGCTATATCATATTTTCAAAAAAATTAGGGATCCTTACTAAAAGTCCAATAGTGCAACCCAAGGTGTAAAAAAATGACCCGAAAAAATCCTTGCACGGCGTGCGCTGCGAAAACTATTGATTATAGAACAAAACAATGTACTACCACTTTGCGGAACATATAATTTTCTACAAAAAATATCGCGTAACTATATGTCTAACTATTGTAGTTATCTCACAATAAGTGTTTTCTTTTATTTTTTTAAATAATTAAAATGCCGTCGCTTCAAAAATTCTTTATTTTGTACCTTGGTATTAATCCTTATCAAAATAAATTACTCCATATTAAAGACGAATTCAATACCTTTCTAGAACTTTTTGAATTATTCAATTCGGACGTTTCATTCAAAAGATATCGCGATATTTAAAATGTAAGTATTAGTATTGTAGCCAAATATACTAATATTGTTTGATTGAACGCGCTAATCTCAGGAACTACTGGTCTGATTTGAAAAATTCTTTCAGTGTTGGATAGCCCATTTATCGAGGAAGGCTATAGGCTACATATCATCACGCTAAGACCAATAGGAGCGGAGCACCAATGAAGAAAGTTTCAAAATCGGAGGGTTTTGAAAGCAAATTCCACGCGGACGACGTCGCGGGAGCCGGCGGAGCCAATCCTAGTCTATCATTACTACCGCTTCGCAACGTGTTATAGCTGGAGGAGAAGAAGCGGCGGAAGAAACTCTCCAGCAACACGCCTAAGCTAATCTTGTATAGCTACTTGTGTCTGTAGTGAGTGAGTGTGATTGATGGGTCTTACCTTTGTGTAAGAGGATCCGAGCCGGGGGCTCTCCGGCGTCTGCTTTGTCTGCATCTGTTATGCCAGGCTGATGTTCTGAGCCTTGGGGGGTTCATAATCGCGAGGAGACCGAACTAATTTTGCCTCTAAGGCCGCTCCTATATCCCGCGAACCGTCAAACGTCTAGCTGCTAATTGCGCGAGCTGTAAACGGGGCGCGGAGAGTGGGTGTGCTCCGGCGGGCGGGTCAGGGGGGTGCTCTCTGTCCGCAGCAGTTATGGGAAATTAGCATCTAACCAAGCCTTAGATAAGGCATAGGTCTAGGAAATATGTAAATAATCTCACAATATGGGAAGTCGCAGATTCACGAAGTGAAGTAAAGAAAGTAGGAAGATCGCTTTACAGTACAACCGAGTGGATCCAATTCGAAGATAAGAAGCGACCCGAGGGGGCTGCGACAAAAATAACTCGAATGTTTTATCGATGGAACATGGCTGGAGAATTAATAATGCAATATCACTCATTGCGTTTCAATAATGAAGGGCGTTTTATCAGATTTTACGAACCCTTTTCAGAGGCCTCTTTTTAAAATTTAATGTCAAAGTTTTGGGCCCGCGGCCACCATTTGCCGATTCTATGAATACAGTGCTCCTTTGTTTAGGTTTTACATGTTTTATTTCTATTACTTTTCTACAAACTGTTAGGCTAATATTTGTTACTTTGTGAGAATAACCATGCAATTGACCATGCAAGCAGAAGGCGATGTCAGGAGCCTTAAGAACAGACGAGCGTGCATGACTAGAGCTATGAATGTCAAAGACGCAAGTGAGGTGTGTAAGAATAAGCCTGAATGGCGCTCTGTTGTACGTTCCTACCCCACAAGGGAACTGGCGTGAAGTTATGTACGTATGTATGTATGAAGGTCTTGACAATTTTTTGTGATGTGAGTTAGGCAACCAGCCTGCGTTTGCTTACAAAAGTGCTGACCACGCAGCGCTTGCTCATTCTTACACACCTCACTTGCCTCTTTGACTTGGAAAATAATGTTTATTTAGAGTTATTTAAAGTTATTAAAGTATACATAAGCAGTTTAATAAAAGCCAAAATTTAACTAACTCTAAACAGGCCCTAACTCAGCAAATGATGGTTGATCACAACCAACGCTGGTCTTCCGTTAGTGCCAGGCAGTGACGTCACCTTCACAGATGAAAAAATAAAATAACTAATGAACATTTAATATTATTTAATGTCAAAGAGGCAAGTGAGGTGTGTAATAATAAGCCTAAATGGCACTCTGTTGTTCGTGCCTACCCCGCAAGGGAACTGGCGTGAAGTTATGTATGTATGTAAAATTTGATAACAATGAAATCTATATAAAGCTGAAGAGTTTGTTTGTTTAAACGCGCTAATCTCAGGAACCGCTGGTCCGATTTGAAAAGTTCTTTCAATGTTGAATAGTACATTTATCGAGGAAGGCTATAGGCTATATTATATTTTCAAAAAATTATGGATCCTTACTAAAAGTCCAATAATGTAACCCAAGGTGTAAAAAAATGTCCCGAAAAAATACTTTCACGGCGTGCGCTGCGAAAACTATTGATTATAGAACAAAACAGTGTACTACCGCTTTGCAGAACATATAATTGTCGACAAAAAATATCACGTAACCATATGTCTAACTATTGTAGTTATCTCACAATAACTGTTTTCTTTTATTTTTTTAAACAATTAAAATGCCGTCATTTCAAAAGCTCTTTATTTTGTACCTGGGTATTAATCCTTATCAAAATAAATTACCTCATATTCAAGACAAATTCAATACCTTTCTAGAACTTTTTGAATTATTCAATTCGGACGGTTCATTCAAAAGATATCGCGATATTTAAAATGTAAGTATTAGTGTTGTAGCCAAATATACTAATATTGTTTGATTGAACGCGCTAATCTCAGGAACTACTGGTCTGATTTGAAAAATTCTTTCAGTGTTGGATAGCCCATTTATCGAGGAAGGCTATAGGCTATATATTATCACGCTTAGACCAATAGGAGCGGAGCACCAATGAAGAATGTTTCAAAATCGGAGGGTTTTGAAAGCAAATTCCACGCGGACGATGTCGCGGGCACGGTTAGTAATTAATAATATGAAATTGTATGATATGGAAATACTCAATTTCTGAAATAAATGAATTATTATTATTTTAATAGCTCTTCTATCATGATATAGGTTCGTATAAGAGCAGACGAGCATGACAAGAGTTATGAATGTCAAAGAAGCAAGTGAGGTGTGTAAGAATAAGCCTGAATGGCGCTCTGTTGTTCGTGCCTACCCCGCAAGGGAACTGGCGTGAAGTTATGTATGTATGTATGTATATAGGTTCGTGTTTGATAGCTATCTCACCAGGTGGTAAGTGAAGATGCGATCTAGGATGGGCCACGCTAACTTAACACTTCTGTCTTAAAAGCCACTGATTTATATGCACCAGGGAGTACAAAATGCAAAAGAAACGTGGTAGCAATTTTTTCTTCCTGATCAATATAGCAAATCAGTTGAATATCTATGTATTAATAGGTGAAGCAAAAATACAGCAAAAACCTTGTACCCCTTTTTACGAAAATGCGCGGACGGGTGAGTATGAAATTTCGCACACTTATAGTTTACTAGCTTTTGCCCGAGACTTCGTCCGCGTGGAATAGTTTAAAAAAGTAAGTAAAAATGAAACCCCAATTTTGAAACATTCTCTATTGGTGCTCCGTGATGATATATAGCCTATAGCCTTACTCAATAAATGGGCTATCTAACACTGAAAGAATTTTTCAAATCAGACCAGTAGTTCTTGAGATTAGCGCGTTCAAACAAACAAACTCTTCAGCTTTCTCAGACAGAATGCAGAATGCTAATTTTTTTTAATTAAGCATAAAAAATACATCAAATCAATAAAACATTATTATTTTATTATAGTCAAATTAACATATGTAGCCTTGGCGAAATCTATGATTATAGACCACAGAACCTTAATAATGTTCAAACTTATAATTTAAATTAATTATTGTGGTCAAATTTCGACCACGGGCGACCACTAGTCTATATAGAAATATGAACAGACTATAATCCCATTTTTTTCAAAAAACCGAGCGTCCCATTTTTTACCCCACACAATATCGTGTCGGGCCGAATCGAACGTGTCATTTGGTGATATCCAGCTGTGTAAGCGGCAGCGATTCCGTTGTCAAACAGGGCTCCTCGGGCACGCCTGCGAGCGGCCGCGGACGGACACTGGACGGAATTAATTCCATCCGAATCAATAGTTGCGATTCGGGGGCAAACACGAAACGGATTGCACGCCCCTGCAGTCCGTATAAATTGGACGCGAGCCTGTACCCCCTGACCTCGTTCGCGGAAACTATTTTGTACTTTAGTCTTTTGTCCAATTCGCCACTTGCCCAGGCTCTGCAGATTAAGGCAAACGGGAACATTGTAATAATAAACTAAAACCTGATTTATAATTGCACATTGAAATTTGTTTTCAAAACCCCCCGATTTCGAAACATTCTTCATTGGTGCTCCGCTCCTATTAGTCTTAGCGTGATGATATATAGCCTATAGCCTTCCTCGATAAATGGGCCATCCAACACTGAAAGAATTTTTCAAATCAGACCAGTATTTTCTGAGATTAGCGTGTTCAATCAAACAATATTAGTATTAATATTTGGGTACAACACTAATACTTACATTTTAAATATCGCGATATCTTTTAAATGAAACGTCCGAATTGAATGATTCAAAAAGTTCTAGAAAGGTATTGAATTCGTCTTGAATATGGAGTAATTTATTTTCATAAGGATTAATACCAAGGTACAAAATAAAGAGTTTTTGAAGCGACGGAATTTTAATTATTTAAAGAAATAAAAGAAAACACTTATTGTGAGATAACTACAATAGTTGACATATGGTTACGCGATATTTTTTGTAGACAATTATATTTTCTGCAAAGGGGTAGTACATTGTTTTGTTCTATAATCAATAGTTTTCGCAGCGCACGCCGTGTAAGGATTTTTTCGGGTAATTTTTTTACACCTTGGGTTACATTATTGGACTTTTAGTAAGGATCCCTATTTTTTTAAAATATAATATAGCCTATAGTCTTCCTCGATAAATGGGCTATCCAACACTGAAACAATTTTTCAAATCAGACCAGTAGTTCCTGAGATTAGCGCGTTCAAACAAACAAACTCTTCAGCTTTATATATTAGTATAAGATTTGAATAAATTTTTACACTCGTTTGGTCGGATGTCTACTTTCAACAACTTATTTCTTAGTTAGAAAACTGCGGTCCACACGAAGACAAGAACCTAACTCGCTAGGTTCGCAAATTAACTAACCACTTGACAAATACTTATATAGAGTAAAAGTAAAAGTGTCTGTTTGTAATGTCAAAATAACAACTCAGAAAATTGTTGACCGGCCGGCGTCTTCGTAACACGATATCTCCGCCAATTGTAAGGCGATTTTCAATTCTTTTTCTTTACTCGTAAGTCTTTACTCCAGAGGTTATCCCATGGTCACCAAGTACGGTTGTGATGAGTGGATTCCAGAGAAATCGATAGTAACCCTTGTTAAAGAACACCTATCGCCTAAATTCTTCGAAAAAGAGCTTGTATATGCATGATAGTGTTACATTTTCTACAGGCACTTAATTGTTTTGTGTGCGTGTTACGCAATTTCTCCGTCAATTGTGGACCGATTTTCCAATTGTTTTTTCTATTCGAAAGAGTATGCTTCCTAAATTGTCACATAAGTCAAGATCTCATGAACGGCTTCCAGGAATTTCGAGAGAAGCCCTAGAAAGTTGTAAACCGACTTTTTTCTACAAATACAAAATACAAAAATACTATATTTTGCAGTCTTACCTGGCGTCGCCTTCAAAACGTTGTAGAAAGACGTCGGTTAATATTTATTTTTTACTTTGTTACTTACGTATTAATTTGCATTTTTAATAAATAATGTAATTACTAGAGTCTAGAGTCGTGGTAGCGTAATGGCTAGTGCACGCGTCCCAAACTCAAAGGGCGCGGGTTCGATCCTGGCCGGAACGCATGCACCACTTAGTCAGTTTTCTGATCTAATGTGCATATTCTTACAATTACCACGTGCTAATAACGGTGAAGGAAAACATCGTGATGCAACCTGCACATCGAGATAACCCATGTGTCAAACCTGCCAAGCCGCCTTGGACAAGCGTGGCGGGTATACTTCCGATCCCCCTATAATGGGAGGCCCGAGCCCAGCAGTGGGACATTTATGGGCTGATATTATTATATATATATAATGTAATTACTACTAGATGAATAAACAACTATTTATTATAATTAATTTGTGTAATATATACTAATTTATGTATGAAATAAGTTTCATAAATGTCAATGTCTGTTTGTCAGCATCGCGCAAACATCCCTAAATTAGACGCGAGCGTAGAAGGCGACACGCCAATTCCCACTTGCGAAGAAGTGTAACATTTACATTTTGAGTGTACGCGAAGATGTGTCATTGTGCGCGACGGAGGCGCCGCAACGTTCAAGTGGCTCCATTTCGAGCGCTTGTAATTGTGACGGTGTCAGAGGCGTGTCAGGGCGCAGGGGAGGGAGGGGGGAGGCATCGCCGCGACCTCACTTTCACTCGACGGGGACACCACATTGACGAGGGTACGAGGATACCTGCATTGTTAAGTTCTTTTAAAGATATCGGTTTATGAAAAAATGTGTACTTCCTAAATGTTGGCAGAGTGACGGCCCATCTGCTGGAAAGTGGTTATCGCTGCTTACGGATAATTGTAACAAGATAAATCTCTATTCTTTCTCCTGCACGGATGGAGCAGCCGTCAACACGTTAATTCGTAGCGTTGATGTAAGCATCTCAAATAAATGTGCGTGTATAAAGAGGTTAATGAAAGTAGGTGAAGCGAAAGTTGTTTGTCAGGATTATCATACGTGACGATCCATAGTCTCTGCCTACTCCCATGGGAAACAGGCATGATATTCTGTATGTATGTATCTTTAGTGTATTTTTTTCTCCCTCTTCTAACATTCATATAAGTAAGGACTTTACTTTCTTTTTAGTATTATCTTATATATAAATCTGCGGAGTGACGCTCGCGGACCGCGTTCGTAATACCGAAGTAAGAAAGAGAGTTGGTCTGAAAGAGAGTATCGGGGTGAAGGTAAGGAAAGTAATGCTCCGGTGATTCGGGCATGTGGAAAGAATGACTAAACAGATATACAATGCAAAAGCGGATGGATGCAGAAGTCGTGGAAGGCCACGACACACCTTCCATGATCAAATTGATCGTGTACTAGCGGAGGGTGATGTCAGGAGCCTTAAGAACAGACGAGTGTGCATGACAAGAGTTAAGAATGTCAAAGAAGCAAGTGAGGTGTGTAAGAATGGGCCTAAATGGCGCTCTGTTGTTCATGCCTACCCCGCATGGGAACTGGCGTGAAGTTATGTATGTATATATATATAATTCTTCTGTACGTGTGTTGCCAGTGAACTCCTCCTAAACGGCTGGACCGATTTGAATTAATTTTTTGTGTGTGTTCAAGTGGATTCGAGGATGGTTTAGATTCACAATTAGACCCATTAGGTGGCGCTGCAATCGGGTTCTAAATTTTATTTCTTCAGGGCAGAACACCGTCTGCCGGGACAGCTAGTATATGTATATATTAGGATATTTTCTTAACAAAACTACGTTTTTTTTATATAAAAAATATAGTTTTTCCCTTGTGATGTCAGAAGCATGGTCCGCGTAGCTGTACATCGCCAACAATCGGATCTTCTAAGCCGCTCCAAAAGCAGACATTGCTGGAGCTATTGAGTGTAATCTCGCCGAGTTGTTTTCAAATGTTAATTATTATGAAGATCTGCCTGCTGAGCTTCCCCTGCCCCCTTCGTCTCCGGAATTCGTCCGCTTTGTTCGACGCCTCTAAGCCTCATTTACGATTCACCACTTTACAACTAAACAACTCCCAATTTATACAACTCTTCTTTTTATTTAAATCGCGATACCTGACTTAAAAATTCTTTACAATTTTCGAAATATGTAATTAAGACTTCATAATTTACATATTAATAACTGCGAGGTGTATAATTTTTTTGGAATTATACAATTTTACTTGTGCTAGGGAAATTTCGTTCGCGTGGAGACTAAATTATGTCACTCCGAACATTATATTTTATTGCATGAGTTCAGCAAACAGGCGGTCCACCACATGGAAAGTGGTTACCATCGCCTATGGACATTTGTAACACCAAAGGTGCTGCCGTTCTCTAAAGAGAGATTAGAGCCTGACCACCGATGCCAGAACACAAATTAAGCTTGTTATGGCAACATACTCTAGACCAGGGGTGGTAGCCATCCAGACGGGAAAATACCCTACCTGGCTGTGGGTTCTTTCAGGAAGTAATATTCTTTCTCCGTTTCTGCACGGACGCAACAATGTAATGTTTGTTAGTGAATCGAAAACACTGCGATTACAGCGTTGATATTTGGATTTATGTATTTACCTATTCCTTGAGAATTGTTCTTTTTTGTATCTGGCAACGTGAAAGCGTAACAAACTGACATTCGCATTTATAATATTAGTTATGATTATCGGAAAAGCAACTTTCTAAACTAATATTACCATTGAGATTATTGAGCAAATAACTTTCGTAATTCGAGACATACAGATTGGCCAAAAAGAATTGAAAATAATAGTGGCGCCACTTTCGCACATTTATCTGAAATCTAGCAACCCTAACATTATGACAAGAGCAGGAACGGAGAAAGAATACAATTTCCTGTGGCCGGGCGGCCTGTCGTAAGAGGCGACTTAACAACCCACAGCCAGGTGGTAGGGCATTTGCCCGACTGGATGGCTACCACCCCTGGTCTAAAGTATGTCGCCATAACAACCTTCGAGTTGTGTTCCCGCATTAGTGACCAGGTTCCAGTTTCCCTTAGGAGAGCAGCAGCGCATTTGTAGCACCTTTGGTGTTGCAAATGTCCATAGGCGATGGTAACCGCTTTCCATCGAGTGGGCCATTTGCCTGTCTGCTGATCTACTGCAATAAAAAAAAGAGTAATTTTGATACTTATCAGTACGCAGTAACTTTTAGTTTACGCCGAATAAATATCAAGTTTGTTTATTTACGATATATGAATTATGTCAACATAACCTATGATATTTACTTATATAATAATGGCTATTAATTCTGTAAGTCAGAGTTTTATAACGCCTTGAAACTGGTTAACAGGACAATTATGATTAAAAGAAGCGAAACGCCATTATAAACCTGTCATGTAGGTTGTTCTTTGGTAAATATCGTCCAATTCTAACGAAAAGCTTTTTGCTTGAAATTCCGCTAGATGTCCTTGGTAAACATAGTATTTTCTTAAGTTTTCGCGAATAATATACTCTTAACATCTTTGTTTTCCGTGATCACGGCTATTGAAAATTTGGCCGAAACTTCAGAATAAAAATCAAATAAAACACCGCGCTTAAAGTCGTTAAAACGTAGTTTTGGTAACCTTAGTATTATTATAATATATCCATATATAAGTATTTTTGCAAATTTTAGACTCGGATCAACTTTAAGATTGAAATAACATAGATTTTTTTACTGCAGGAGTTCAGCAGACTGGCAGACGGCCCACTTGCTGGAAAGCGGCTACAAATGCGCAGCTGCTCTCTAAAGGGAGACTGGAATCTGGACACTAATGCCGGAACACAACTCAAGGTTCTTATGGCGGCATACCGTAGACCGGGGGTGGTAACCAACCAGTCGGGCAAACGCCCTACCACCTGGCTGTGGGTTGTTTTGTCGCATCTTACGACAGGCCGCCCAAACGCAGGAAATTGTATTCTTTCTCCGTTCCTGCACGCATATAAACGACAGTGAATTATAAATTAATTGAACTTTGCTTATAATCCACTGACATAAGATGGAATATTGCTAAAAGCATAAAAATAGATTAAGTTCTAGACTTTATGGCCAGACTATATGTATTGCTGTGTAACCTTTTTTCAAGCTATACACACTTTTGTCTTTTTGAAACCAATAATGTCCCTTTCTGCATCCACGTTAATTAACTCCTGCCATTGCATTGAATAAGATTGCACCGCAAAAGTCATACATTATGAAAATATGGCCCACCCCGTCAATTAATATACTGTTACGAGCTACACAGGACTCGAATTAACATGCCGTTGGAATTATTATAGAGTTTACTTGAACTGTACAAACACGTATAAAATACTAAACCAGTAACACTACTTGTTACAATCTGCACGATCAATAACACGCGCAAAGTCCGTCACTATATCGCTTGTTGAATGTACACGTCTTGCTGGTATCGTAATCGTCGCTCGACTGCCGATCTCCCCTTTCGGGCATCCCTTTATACTCAGCTTACAATGTGTCACGACCGGGTAAACAATGATTTCCACGAATCACACCTGCGCCTCTGTCGGCGCAATTCCCAGGAAACATATTTCTGCACACCTGCCTAATCATTCCTGCGAACGGCCATAAACCAGTACAATAACACTAGGCTATTGTCTAATTACAAACTTTCAACACGAAGTAAACAAAAGAACTCCGAATCATACACACAGAAACGTACTTATAAATAAGACAATACAATAGAAATGAAGTTCTGAATCGGTCCTAACTCAGCATGATGCTGGTTGGCTCAACCAGCGCTGGTCTTCCGTTAGGGCCGTTCAAGTGACTTACGGATAGACAAAACGAAACAAACACAAATCAAAACAAACAAACAAAATATATATATATATATATATATGACGAGTACTATTGCAAACAAATATAAAAATTAATATATAATATAAAAAATTATATAAAAATAAACTATATCATTAATATATAAAAAACTGATATAAAAATTAATGCTACGAAGCGAATTTATAAAGAAGAACATAATGATGGAATAAGGAACATAAAGCTTAAAAACTATAACAATATCAATTTTATATTTTGTCTGTCAGTCTGTTGGTTTGTGTCAAATATGCTGCAAATAGGAAATATTTAATCTCAGAATAATCACGGTTAAACAGGCAAAAAGAGACTGAAAAATGAAAGTAGATCAGGCAGATCCTGCACATAAAACCAACATCATTATATGGCACTAGTATCATGTACAAGATCCGCCTGACTCACTTGATGATCATATATATATTTTTTTAATTTTGCTCTAAACCCGTGTATATTTTGCAAGCTTTTAATAGGGGGTGGAATATTGTTCCAACATTTTGTCGCAGCATAGCGAAAACTGCCCCTAAAAGCAACCGTCTTATGCCGTAACGTCGTAAGCTGCATAGCACATTGTCGCAATTCAGTCGATCTCTGAGAAGCAAACCACGAAAGTTTATCATATAAGTATAATGGAGCTTTATACTTGATGACACCGAAAAGTAAGCAGGCTAGATGCAATTTACGGCGGTGCTTTATTTTTAACATCGAACACTTATTTAAATATGGTGTCACATGTTTCCTAAAGGGAATGTCAAAATCAGAATAATTAAGTTGCGAGAGAACCAATGACTCGACCAATTGAACTCTCATACTCTCATTCAAGTACGGCCTAATTCTATACAATACTTTAAGTTATTTGGCTCAACTTGTAACAATACCAGTGTTAAATCGATCGATATGAAATGTATGTCGTGTTTAATATAATATCAATAAATTTGCGCATAATTATAGTGGGTCGATTGAAATAAGGATCCGCTGCAGCGCTGTACAGTTGTACGCCGCCAAGCCTCATTACCATTTATTTATATAGGCCACCATTATCGATATTTGCTATGCAATGGGTTAATGCAAATTCCAATCATAGCTTAAGTCACAAGGACGGTTACTGCGAAGTATATTATACTAGCTATGCCCGCGGCGCCGTCCGCGTGGAATTTGTTTTCAAAGCCCCACCGATTTTGAAACATTTTTCATTGCTGCTCCGCTCCTATTGGTCTTAGCGTGATGATATATAGCCTGTAGCCTTCCTCGATAAATAGGCTGTCCAACACTGAAAGAATTTTTCAAATCAGACCAGTAGTTCCTGAGATTAGCGCGTTTAAACAAACAAAATGTTCAGCTTTATATATTAGTATAATATAACAAAAAAATGGTGTGAGTTTGCAATTTACACGCAGTAGAAGTGAAACAAAGTGTGACAAGGGATGGGAGGGATTTTAAATCTCATGACGTCCCTATTCATACATTATGTCAAATGTAAAACATGAAATTTGAAATATTAACGAAAAACTTCAAAACATTTCCAACTCTATCTGTATGAAAATAGTGTTTAAATTATTATATATAATGTGTTCTATCTCATTCTCTCGCAAGATTAGTCCTATAGATTAATGTGCTTATCTTTTTACAGTCACTTTTTCGTTTCATCGAGTTTCAAGTCACAACAAGTCTTAAGAAGTTTCACATCAAAAATAAAATCTTGACATATTTTACAAACTTCTCAATGAATGCATTTGGTGATTTAGACAATAAATAATCATAACAGCGGTAAACATAGTGGTTGTTAAACGCAGCATAGCTTTGGCGTGCCAGTGGCCGTCGAGTGTCGATGTCGACTAATCATCTAAAGGTACTTTAAAAACTTTTTTTTCTCTCAAACAATAATACTATAAGTATTTTAGTGCACAGTATAAGTACGAAAATATGTTTAGATATTGTTTTATTGATGAACTTCAGCAGACAGGCTGACAGGCCAACTGTGATGGAAAGTGGTTACCGTCACCTATGGATAGCAATATGAAGGAGAAACTGGATCCTGGTCATTGGTGCCGGAACACAACTCAAAGTTGTTATGGCGGCATACTCTAAACCGGGGGTGGTAGCCATCCAGTCGGGCAAATACCCTACCACCTGGCAAAAAATTATCATTACATGTTCTATTGATCCAAAAGGCTTATCTAAATATTAATACGTGAAGCAAAAACTTTGTACCACTTTTTACCAAAATTGTGCGGTCGGAGGAGTATGAAATTTCGCACACTTATACTTTACTAGAGTTTACCCCGCGTCTGAGCCGCGGGTCAACCTCTAGTGCGTGTCTCTTGTTTAAAGAGCAAGTAGTACAGGTTACATTGTATTAAATTTGTATGTATTTGCCCCCGAAAGATTCACTTCATTTTATATCGCAAACTATACCACCCCCGTCTATATGTAAGCTACATAAATGACAAAAGTTGACAAAAATGACAAAATAGATAACATGGACCAAGTGGACCCAGTGGACCAACCGGACCCAATGGATCCAGTGGACAAAGTGGACCCAGTGGATCCAACGGACCTAGTGGACCAAGTGGACCCAGTGCGTCCAGTGGACCAAGTAGACCCAGTAGACCCAGTGGTTCAAGTGGATCCAGTAGTCTAAGTGGACCCAGTGGGCCCAGTGGACCCAGTTGACCCAGTAGGCTAAGTGTTCCAAGTGGACCCAGTGGACCCAGTAAACTCAGTGGACCAAATGAACCCAGTGGACCAAGTGGACCAAGTGGACCCAGTGGACCAAGTGGACCCAGTGGACCAAGTGGACCCAATGGACCAAGTGGACCTAGTTGACCAAGGGGATCAACTGGACACAGTGGTCCAAGTGGACCCAGTGGACCCAGTGGACCAAGTGGACCCAGTGGACCCAGTGGACCCAGTAGACCCAGTGGACGAAATTGACAAAATCACAAAACCAGTCCTAGTTTCCGGGATAAACTTTACATAAATCTATCCCGAAATGTATTCCATTATCCGGGATAAAAAGTATCCCTTGGCCACTCTCGGTATTCAATTTATATATGTACCGAGTTTCAGCCAAATCGGTCCCATAGTCTTTCCATAAAAGGATAACAAACAAAAAGACAAATATATTTTTATCCCGGAAACTATCCCATTTTTCGGGATAAAAAATATCCTATGTTCATTCTCGGCATCGAAAATATATATATACTGAGTTTCAGCCAAATCGGTCCAGTAGTTTTTCCGTGAAAACGGAACAGACAGATAGACAGACAGAGTTACTTTCGCATTTATAATATTAATAGGGATAGGGATATAGAGAAGAAGCGACGAATGCTAATATTTTATTTAAATTATGCATAAAAAATACATTAAATCAATAAATAAAAAACATTACACATACTACCATGTATTTGACACACACACGCATATATACTCTTTTGTTTATTGTTCAAGTCAAATTAACAGCGTAGCCTTGGCGAAATCGGTGATTATAGAAGTATATTATAGTCTGAGTGTCGGGGTGAAGGTAAGGAAAGAAATGCTCCGGTGGTTCGGGCATGTGGAAAGAATGCATGATGAAAGAATGACTAAACAGATATACAATGCAAAAGTGAATGGATGCAGAAGTCGTAGAAGGCCACGACACACCTTCCATGATCAAATTGATCGTGTACTAGCAGAAGGTGATGTCAGGAGCCTTAAGAACAGACGAGCTTGCATGACAAGAGTTATGAATGTCAAAGAGGCAAGTGAGGTGTGTAAGAATAAGCCTAAATGGCACTCTTTTGCTCGTGCCTACCCCGCAAGGGAACTGGCGTGAAGTTATGTATGTATGTATGTATGTCACCTCGACGACCATTAGTTTCGATTATTGTGTTACACGAGGACGAGGATACGACATGGCGATAGAATTCGGACCAACACACAAATGAATTAATATTCAAATGTGAAGTACACTCGAAACTCGTACTTATTTGTTTCGATTGTTCTTGAGTCCGCCTCGTTCGCACGAGGATTCCACGACTCCAGCAAATTACAATGGGAATATACGTTATTCATCACATATGTTACTCTTTTGTTAACGCTCGCACGTTTTATAATTCATTTACATACAGAGCGCCCTCCCAATTTCACCGTACATTTTTAACGGTCCCGGCACACGTTGTCTTGCGCTGAAAATATAAAAATCAACCGATTCCAGAGCCAACTACCGGATCTAATGATGAATCTAAACCATTCTCGAATCCATCTGAACACACAAAAAATTCATCAAAATCGATCCAACCGTTTAAAAGGTATTTATACACACGAACTAAAGAAATATATTTATAAAAGTGGTCGCCCGTGGTCGAAATTCGACCATAATAATTAATGTCAAAGACTACTTCTATAATCACAGATTTCGCCAAGGCTACACTGTTAATTTGACTTTGACAATAAACAAAAGAGTATATGCGTATGTGTGTCAAATACATGGTAGTGTGTGTAATGAATTTTTTATTGATTTAATGTATTTTTAAAATATTAGCATTCGTCACTTCTTCTCTATATAAACTATAAGTGTGCGAAATTTCGTACTCCTCCGTCCGCGCAATTTTCGTAAAAAGGGGTACAAAGTTTTTGCTTCACGTCGTAATATATAGATATTCACATTTTTACATATTTTACAAACTTTTCAATGTATACATTTATTGATTTAGACAGTAAATAATCATGGCGTGCCAGTGGCGGCCGAGTGTTGATGTCGACTAATCATCAATAGGTACTTCAAAAACTTAATTCCCTTTCAAAGTAGAATTTGAAGAAAACTTCTCGCATACAATTTTTTTTATTACATGAGTTCAGCAGACAGGCAGACGTCCCAATTGATGGATAGCGGTTACCATCGCCTATGGACATTTGCAACACCAAAGGGGCTACAAATGCGCCGCTGCCCTCTTAAGGGAGACTGGAACCTGGTCACTAATGCCGGAACACAACTCAAGGTTGTTATGGCGACATACTTCAGACCAGGGACGGTAGCCATCCAGTCGGGCAAATGCCCTACCACCTGGCTGTGGGTCGTTTTGTCGTCTCTTACGATAGGCCGCCCCAACGCAGGAAATTGTATTCTTTCTCCGTTCCTGCACGGATGACTAACTACTAACTGATGCTGATAATTCTAAACCTGAGTGGTTTGTTATCAATACGATGTTCGCGATACTCAAAACTATGTCGGCTAGATTAACCATCGATAGTGATAGGTTTGCGTTTGACCACGATCACGTCCAGTGCCGGACGATGATGCGGTCGAAGATGGAGCACGCTTACCTAGATAATACCTATTCACACGAGACTTGAAGATTCCCGGATTGTACTTTTCTGGAAACACGGACTCTGGTAGTGCATTCCACAATTCTGCCGTACGCAGAAGGAACGTGGAGGCGAAACGTTTAGTACGCACTGGTAGCGTTTCCACTGTGAAACGATGGCGCAAACCAGAGCGTCTTGTGGTCCGAAGATGGAACAGGTCAAACAGTTCAACCGCACACTCTCCGAAATGAATCCTATAAAAAACCGACAGACTAGCAACCCGGCGTCGATGCTCTAAGCTTTGAAGCCTTGTATTGACAAGCTGGTCGCTACCAATCAACCTCTTGGCTCTTCTCTCAATTGACTCCAGCGCCTCAAGCTGGTATTTGGCTGAGCCGTCCCAAAGGTGAGAGCAGTACTCCATACCACTTGGATTGACCTTTCCCTCAGGAAGTCCGATATCCAAGTACACAAACCAGCAGACAGGCCATAGGCTGGAAGTTTGGCGATGAGACTGTCATGCCAGACCCTATCAAATGCCTTTGAGATATCGAGAGAGACCGCGAGCGCTTCGCCATATCTCTCGATAGCCTCGCTACAAATGTGTGTGACGTACGCTAGAATATCCCCAGTGGATCGGTTTTGACGAAAACCGTATTGCCGATCGCTGAGGAGATCATTTGATTCTAGGTGCGTGAGTAGCCTAGCATTTAGGATACGTTCCATACTCTTACAGAGTATCGACGTAACCGAAATTGGTCTATAGTTGGCAGGGTCGGCTCGACTGCCCTTTTTGGGTACCGGCTGTACATTTGCCTGCTTCCAGGATGTTGGAACCTTTCCAGTCTTCAATGAGAGGCGAAATAAGCGAGTCAGTACGGGAGAGATCTCTGGTGCACAGGATTTTAGAACTCTGGCTGGGATTCCATCAGGTCCGCTAGCTTTATTCGTATCTAGATTGCGGAGCGTTTTGCGTACCTCAGTCTGACGAATGCGTATTTCTGGCATTTGCAATACGCATTGCGGCAGACTTGGAGGTAGTGTGCCCATAGCGTCTAGACGCGAAGACTCCGCGAAGAGTGAAGCAAACAAGTTAGCTTTATCTACAGCAGTGTGGGCCAGCGAACCATCTGGTCGCAGCAGTGGAGGAAGTGAGGGGCGACAGAAGTTCGACTCGACTGACTTTGCTAAGGACCAAAATGCTTTGCTGCCAGCAGGGTTATGGAAAGAGGTTGTCGAAGAAGGATCAGACAGAAGTAATGGGATAGGAGAGGGCTAACCGTTTCACGCCAATATTCTGTGAGAGCGTGGGCGTGGTATCACATCGATCCCGCCGGCCCGAAGAGCTGTAATCAACATAATGATTCCAGCGTGGCTTTCCACCTTAACTGGTAGTATAACTTTCGGCCAGGATTCGAACCCGCTACCCGACTCCGCAATGCCCTGGCAGGCGTGGGCCCCCCTCACTGGGCCTCTTCCTATGCCAGGGGACGTATCCCCCGGCTACTACTGTGTCTCATTCTTGCGTGGGGCGGTCTGTAACGCGCCCCACGGGAAGAGAGATGAGCGCGCGCGGAACACTCGCGCTCTCATCTCGACGGCATGTGCGGGTGAGTGAGAACCCCTATACCCCTAAGGGCCCCACCCGCGCCGCCCGCTTACGGTGGCCGAAGGTCGAGTTCCGACCTCCGGCGTCGGCGCGTCCTCCTTTGGCGGGAGCGGAGCAAGGACGTACGCTCACGCTCCCGCTCCGCCTCCTCCTTCGCAAACATGACGTGCTCGCAGAAGGAGGAGACGGCGTCCCATCCGGTGCGGCTCCCGACCATGGTGCGCACCACGGCCGGGAGCGAAAGGTCTAGTCCGGTGAAGGCGACGAGCTCTCGGCGCTGCTCCGTCCATGCAGGACATTCCTGCAGGGTATGCAGCGCCGTATCCTCGTCGCCTGTGTCGCAATGATGGCACCCTGACGTCGGCTCGCGGCCGAGGCGACACAGGTACCTCCCGAAGCAACCGTGCCCCGAGAGGACCTGCGTCAGCCTGAACGTCAGGGTGCCGTATGTTCGTCCAATCCAATCCGGCAGGACGGGCCTCACCGCCTCGATGGTGATGGGGCCCGCGCTGGGGCGTCTAAGGCGATCTTCCCAGACTCCCACGGCGACCTGGCGGAGCTCCGACCTGCACGCCTCGATTTCGCGAGGCGCGGGTCTGGTGCCCCTGGCCAGGGCCTCTTTGCGCCACACATACAGTGACGCCAGGACCCTGGCTTCCAGGTCCCATGGGAGGGATCCGGCGAGTAGCGAGGCCACTTCAAAGGACACCGTACGGTATCCCCTTATCGCCCTGACGGCCATTATGCGCTGTGCTTGACGCAAACTGCGCATTCCCTGCTTTGTCTCAATTACATTTAAATCAGATACAAACTTATTAGTAGTAGTTTCAAAACCACCCGATTTTGAAACATTCTTTATTGGTGCTCCGCTCCTATTGGTCTTAGCGTGATGATATATAGCCTATAGCCTCCCTCGATAAATGGGCTATCCAAGACTGAAAGAATTTTTCAAATCAGACCTGAGATTAGCGCGTTCAAACAAACAATATATTAGTATATTTGGCTACAACATCCGAAACGTCCGAATTGAATAATTCGAAAAGTTCTAGAAAGGTATTGAATTAGTCTTGAATATGGAGTAATTTATTTTGATAAGGATTAATACCAAGGTACAAAATAAAGAGTTTTTGAAGCCAAGGCATTTTAATTATTTAAAAAAATAAAAGAAAACACTTATTGTGAGATGATTACAATAGTTAGACATATGGTTACGCGATATTTTTTGTAGACAATTATATGTTCTGCAAAGTGGTAGTACATTGTTTTGTTCTATAATCAATAGTTTTCGCAGCGCACGCCGTGTAAGGATTTTTTCGGGTCATTCTTTTACACCTTGGGTTACATTATTGGAATTTTAATAAAGATCCCTAATTTTTTTGGAAAATATACTAAAGCCTATAGCCTTCCTCGATAAATGTACTATTCAACACTGAAAGAATTTTTCTAATCGGACCAGCGGTTCCTGAGATTAGCGCGTTTAAACAAACAAACAAACAAACTCTTCAGCTTTATAATATTAGTATAGAAGTATAGATTATATCATAGTAGTTCTGTACTAAGTATGCATATGCCTACTGTCTTCTTTCTTGGCGTCTGATATACGCTTCTTCAATAAAATCCTGAATGAAGTGTTAGATCTGCCCTTCAGTAAATTTAAATATTTAAATGACAAAACTGCATTAACATAGCTGCTCGCTCCAGCCTTTTGTACTATCTTCTGTATAACGTTTGTATTTTGCATATCATGTAAGGAATCTATGGTGATTTGTCGCAGTATACTTAGTATGCCATTATTGCGACGTTAATAATATTTATTGTTTGTTATAGCTCCATTTATTATTTGAAAAGGAAATGTAATACAACTTCTACGTGTGTTAAAAAAAACTGAGATAATATATAAATAATTATGATGAATAAACCTTTTTAGCTAGACGTGTTACTGGGGAGTTTTTTGCCGCTTCTTCTCCTTCGAACGCGATGACACATTATTATTATTTATTTCGGTTTATGGCTTGGCAGCTAGGCCTTTCAGCCAGATCTTAGTTTACAATATAGTTTCTTCATTTTCTTAAGCCTATGTGTAGCACAGCTGAACTGCAGGTAATCAGCTAGTGCCATTCAACGGAGTTCTTGTGACTACTCAAAAAGCCATATTTAACTATACAGTTCGTATTTCTCACAAAACACATAATTACTACTAAAAAAGCTATCAATATCCTACAACTATTGCTCATTTTAGAGTAATTTTACACATTTTTAGAAAATAAAACTGCATAGCACAACATCTCCTTTCAGTTCCCGCCAAAAAGTCCGGGATGACACATTGCGGAGCGGTGCACATAGATTAGGAAGTAATTTGAATTTTGACTTACATGTATGGACCTTCAAAATGTGTTCTCCAGTGGAAGTTATTTTGAATAAAAACTTTTGAATAATATTTTTTTTTTTTTTTTTTTTATTGTAGGTGTTCAGCTGACAGGCAGACGGCCCACTTGATGGAAAGCGGTTACCATCGCCTATGGACATTTGAAATACCAAAGGTGCTACAAATGCGCTGCTGCTGCTGCTGGAACCTGGTTACTAATGCCGGAACACAACTCAAGGTTGTTATGGCGACATATTTTAGACCAGGGGTGGTAGCCATCCAGTCGGGCAAGTGCCCTACCACCTGGCTGTGGGTTGTTTTGTCTCCTCTTACGACAGGCCGCCCGGCCGCAGAAAATAGTATTCTTTCTCCGTTCCTGCACAGATTTTCTTAAGTTTTCGCGACTTGTATACATAATAAAACTACGTTTTAACAGTTTTAAGCGCGGTAATTTTATTTGATTTTGGTTTTTCCGACGTTATGGGCAGTTTTCAGTGGCCGTGATCACGGAAGACAAAGATGTGAAGTGTCAACGAGTATTGTTGACACTTGACATCTTTGTGATTAAAATTACCGCGCTTAAAACCGTTAAAACGTAGTTTTATTAAAAAAAATTGAATTTTGTGGTGTTTTGTAAAAGTAGCCGTTTTCGTGTGGTTATTACTCCTCAGTTTACATCGATGAATAGACGAAAGAACATTTGCATAGCTAAGATGTGCTAAGAGCACATTTCGCGTGAATATCTCATTAATATATACTAAGATAATACGGCGAGAGACCTTTCGTCGTGAAAGCAATTTAACGTGCAACAATTTCAAAGAAGATGCAATACACTCGTGTTAAAACATGCAGCTGGTGCAGCGCAAACGAGCAACGCAGACGCCGGAGATATTAACATATTTCTTTGACGTCAACAAATTGTAAATGTATGGAGGTAAAATGTACGAGACCGTGCCTGATGGAGCCAAACGAAGACATGAGCTACGCGCTATACACATATATACACTTATATTTAAGGCTATTCTTTCTTTTTTTTGAGGCAGGGGAAATACATTTCGTACACTACCGGGTCCTTAACTGGGATTAGACCAAAGCAATGAGAATTATCCACTGTAGATGGCGCAGATAACATAGTCAATTACCGGCTTGTGTGGAGACTCAGCAAGTTACCTGTATTAAAGAGGTAATCCATGGGCTAATACTCCACTAAAACCCCCTTCCTCCCATGTCCCCCATGTGACTTAGAACGTAGTTACGCCCACACTGCAAAAAAAATAAAAAAAAAACCTAATCCTGCATATCAGTGATTGAGAATGTCCCGGAAGAGGCAAACTCACTTCGTCAACAGGGGTTGGTTCCTTCAGGTGCTGGAGGACCCCTCTTATATTTAAGGCTTGTAGCAACGCCAACGTCATTGAGGATTTTTCGGACGACAGCGGGGATTCCATAGACTCGATCGTTTTTCACATATTTTATTATTTTATTGTGAATAAAGCAGTATTTAAAAAAAATAATAAAACCGAATTACCTACCTCGAATTTATAGCTATTTGTTTTATCGTGTTTTGATAGAAAACGAAGGAGTAAAATGGTTTTATGTTAATAATTTGGAGGTGCTTTGGTGAATTTTTTTCTTAGTTGAAAATATCAATAAAAAAATTAAGAAAAAACTACGCCACATCTTATATTTCGAACATTTATGGCATTTTTTTTGGTAAATCACTGACTAGTAAATACCAACAAAAAGTTGTCTCGTTCGCACTCCACTTTCCGCATTTTTGGGCAACAGGAGCCTTAAGTAGACATGCTTGCAAAAATTTGAAATACGGTTCTTTATATGCAGGTAAGTCCATTCGACATATTATAAATTAAATTTATTTTGCATTAAATACTATTATAAACCATATTGCCATACAAAAATGTTATGGACAAATATATATATACGAAAATTGCACGGACGGAAGAGTATGAAATTTCGCACACTTATAGTTTATATAGAGAAGAAGCGACGTGTGTTAACATTTTTTTAAATTATGCCTAAAAGTACAATAAATCAATAAAACGACACACACAAGCATATATACTCTTTTGTTTATTGTTCAAGTCAAATTAACAGTGTAGCCTTGGCGAAATCTGTGATTATAGAAGTATATAAATAGTCTTTGACATTTGAGTTTTTGGCGGGAACTGAAATGAGATGCTGTGCTGTGCAGTTTTATTTTCTAAAAATGTGTAAAATTACTCTAAAATGAACAATACTTTCGGATATTGATAGTTTTTGAGTAGTAATTATGTGTTTTGTGAGAAATGTGAACTGTATAGTCAAATGTGGCCTTTTGAGTTGTCACAACAACTCCGTTGAATGGCACCAGCTGATAACCTACAGGCTACAGTTCAGCTGTGCTACACATAGGCTTAAGAAAATGAAGAAACTATATTGTAAACTAATATCTGGCTTAAAGGCCTAGCTGCCAAGCCATAAACTTAAGTAAAAATAAAAATAGTCTTTGACATTTCGAATTTCGAGCACGGGCGACCACTAGTATTATTTAAAGGTATTATATTTACTTAGAAATTCGATTTAACACGAGAAATAAATTGTACCTACAATGCTCCTGTCTTGTATTTGTTTTTTACATTCGAAAACGGAGAGATACGAAGCTAAAAGGCAATCATTTTTATCTTGGAATTTGTAACAATCCCCACGGGAAGGGGATTCAGTCACGCGTAACTACGGCGACGAGACGAAACGGGAGAACTAGTTCAACGTTCGTGCAGTAATGCCGAGGCTGAAATATGTCGCTTCTCACGTCGAATAATATCGTCATCTAATATCATACACCCATAACATATCGCAAGGAGTTTCTCATATCTTTATTACTAGTATTTGCCTTGGTATCGATTAAGTGTAATACTTGCAACAACTTATGGGTTTATATTAATAAAAGAACAGCAACTGGTCACACAGTTATAATCAGAGAACATTACGGTTTTAACACATTAGACACTAATTTTAACACTCTCACTCCAACAATTTTACAGTTTAAGAAACTTAGCATATTGGCACAATAGCGGATTGAAGTCATTGATAAACTATTTTAATTAAAGGGTTATGCATGACAAGAATTTAATACATTATTGTTTGGATATTTGAGATAATATTTTATTTAAGATATTGTATAATTGTATACTTAAAGTTTTATATGCAATAAAATAAGCCGAATACAGTATAAATCTATCTCGTCTGCCAACATGGAAACAAAATGTAGGGAATACCGCCTATATACAGTTAAGACATTTTGAATTATGATCTACACAATTATCACATTATACAAAAGATAGATATTGTAACAAAATTATAAAAATATAACATTACTATTGAATTAAGGAAATGGTCGATTGTATCGTTTAGAAATAAGAGGGTACATAACAAAATTAACTATTAACTTTAAACGGAAACATAACAAGGGCAATTATGCTACTAAATAACTGTAACATAAGATTTGACATTCGTGACAATTCATGAAATATGATTGGTTCTCTAGGTGTGAAAAATATCTACTATATTTAGCAAAGGAAATCATAAAAAAATATTTAATCAAAAATATCCCATATCTCACAAACTTCCATACCAATTATCGTTGAAAGTGTTGTCAAAGCGCTACAACCTCATTCTTCTAAAGTTAGAAGCTTATAGCTCCCAATCTGTTGACTTAAATAAAAAACTTATCACGCCATTGAAAAAATATCTATTTATACATTACGTTTTAACAGTTTTAAGCGCGGTAATTTATTTGATTTTTATTATTCCGACGTTTCTTCTCTTCAAGCCACAACATGTCGATTTGCGAAATAGTGGTAAATTAGATTAGACTCCTATAAAGTAAATAATAAACAAAATTAAAACTAAATAAAAATTTTACAATACTTATTGGCACTTGACACCTTTTTCTTCCGTGAAAACTGTTAAAACGTAGTTTTATTATGTTATTATAGCAGAAGGTGATGTCAGGAGCCTTAACAACAGACGAACGTGCATAACAAGAGTTATGAATATCAAAGAAGCAAGTGAGGTGTGTAAGAATAAGCCTGAATGGCGCTGTGTTGTTCGTGCCTACCCCGCAAGAGAACTGGCGTGAAGTTATGTATGTATGTATTATGTTATTATACTAGTCGCGAAAAGTTAAGAAAATATGATATGCATACTATTGAGATGGCATACTTTACTTACGTTGTACGGTTTATACTGTTATACACCTGGGGATGCTATACCTAATAGACATTTACTATACGATAAGGTTTTCATGATATTTACTTGATACTAGATTTATGAATGAATATATATGTGTAGTCACGAGAACTGAACTTATTAGGTTGCCTGTACTCGCGTAAGTGCTGATTTTGCTCGGGGGGCCTTTAGCTATCAAGGGAGCAAAGGATTCATCACCCCCGCTGACGAAGTGAATGTGTTCTGATTCCCGGGGCACATTCAGGCACTTTTTGCGCTGGATCGGACTGGGCGTAACTACGTTCTAAGTCTCAGCCTTTCCTACATAAAAAGCGCGGGGCACATGGGAGGAGGGTGGTTTTAGTGGGTAGTGGGTGTTGCCCGTGCAACTTCTCTGAGTCTCCACACAAGCTGGCTTGATTAGTGTTCGGATTGCCCCTTATCAAAGGGGAAAGCCTTCATGATCAACTATGGTCTAATCCCTTGTAAAGGACCCAGTATTGTGCGTAAATAGCATTTCCCCCGCCTTAAAAAAAAAAGTGCTGATTTTGCGCTTTCTACATATACCTACATATTTCACGGCTACGCTACCACTTGTAATTATTCCGCGATTTTACTAGTATAGGCACTAAACAGTCACACAAACACTGTTGTATTACTAATATATTTATTATACTACTCGTTCAAATTTTATATAAATTCCGCATAAATATAGCACCATATAAACTACACCTTTCTAATAAAAAATCTTCCAGAAACAATCAGCAGTTTCTGAGAAAAAATTGTTATTTAAAAAGACAGACGGACAGACAGGCAAATAGACGGACTTATATTACGGGTAATATATAATAGACCACTCCGTGCTCACCATAGCAAATATTGACAAGTTCATTTACAAAATTTAACATGTCAAGAATTAAACCCGTACCCTGTGAGACATTTCAGTGGGCCAGGCCAGAAAAAGGCGTAGGCACTGGACCGAAGAGGTCGCTGTAACGAATATATTAAAATACTGGACCATAAATACGCATTAATACTCTCAGTATGCCAAATTTTGCACATAAACTAATGCAGTAATAAGAAATAATAACCTTCGATTCCACCTTTAATAGGGCAGCTACATCAGTTCCTAGAAGTCCACAGCATTGACAGGCCTTAGGGTTACACTTAGGTCTCTGATTATATTAGCACACACACCAGAACAAACAAGGTTTGGATTTAAAGTTCAATTAAGATATAAAGAGAAACGTTCACAGTGGTCTTGGCACGGAGCAAACGGAACGTCCGCACAGGCGTAACGTGCGTCGGCAACTGGTTTCGCCGCCACATAACGGCGGCGAATCGAAACTCAGCGGCACCCATAAAACTACCCACAGCAAAATATAAACAAGAATTAAGTAGATAACTCATTTTACAATCAACTTTATAATTATACATTTTAGTTTAATTCTATAAAAGTATTTACACCATCTAAAACAATATCTGCGGAGTGACGCTCGCAGACCGCGTTCGTAATACCGAAGTAAGAAAGAGAGTTGGTCTGAAAGAGAGTGTCGGGGTGAAGGTAAGGAAAGGAATGCTCCGGTGGTTCGGGCATGTGGAAAGAATGACTAAACAGATATACAATGCAAAAGTGGATGGATGCAGAAGTCGTGGAAGGCCACGACACACCTTCCATGATCAAATCGATCGTGTACTAGCAGAAGGTGATGTCAGGAGCCTTAAGAACAGACGAGCGTGCATGACAAGAGCTATGAATGTCAAAGAAGCAAGTGAGGTGTGTAAGAATAAGCCTGAATGGCGCTCTGCTGTTGTGTCTAGCCCGCAAGGGAACTGGCGTGAAGTTATGTATGTATGTATGTACATATTAACAATTAAAAATGGATTCCAGGTTACTCTCGTGTGGAGCGTACCCAAAATGCTGACTACATTTCCATGCTGTATGAAGACGTCGATACATTGTCCAAAATATAGGCTAACATTTTGGTCACACAAGACTTTTTTGAATTCTAAAGATATTTTCGTATAAAAAAGTGGGCGCTAAAATACCATACTATTGATTATCTTAGTTTTTAAAATATGATATTAAAAATAATTTAAATAGTTGTTTAAACAATGATTAATACGCTATTTGACTCGTCTTAAATCTAGGGGACTTCGGCGTTTTATAAAATAACTGTAAAATACCCAATTCAACAAACATAAAAGTTCCGTTTTTACTGCAAAAACCACAGAACTTGAGTGAACAAAATAAAGCTTTAGACTACCGCACATTGTTCAACTTATAGATTTAGGATAATCTGAATGCATTAGTGCGATAGTGAGGCCTTGCAGTCTATTTGGGGGGTGGGGTGGTGGGGTGGCGTTTGAGTCGGAGGCCGGTGGCCGGTGGCGGCGCCCCGTCTCCGGCGGACGTGTCAAGGCCTCCCAGAAATACCCAACAAACGAAAGGGACGATGCATGCACTTAAATCGGCCACAAAAGTTCGGCCAAAAGTCTTTGTACTAAGTAAAGTAAGTAACGCTTGTGCCATACCATGAGTGACATATCTTCAGTAAAATCCTTATCACACTACACTAATTTAGAGATTTTGTACATAGAGAGCTTAGGCGTATACATAGAGTTAGGCGTAGCTTTCCAGTTCTTACTACACCGCCCTAATTTAGAGAAAGGGTAAAGAAATCAGCGTAGTGTAATAACTGCTTAAAGTTGAGGCAATACTTTAATGAGTATCTTTTTGCGAGACAGTAATGTCACTCAAGGAGGCCGCAGAACGTGACAGGGAGAGAAGTCCTGCAGCGCGTGCCAATGCGTCTTCTCGAGGTCGCCGGCCTTCAGCTGGCACCCGGAGAGGCAGGTACGCGCATTACTTCCCTCCCTGAGTTAGGTTCCGTTTACCGCGGGGGGTCTTTAGCTTGCTAGGAGAGCAAAAGACCTTCTACCCCCGCACAACGAAGTGGGGTGTGTTCTCCCAGGGCACACTCCAAGCACTTTATTGCGCTGGATCGGCTGGGCGTAACTATGTTCTAAATCTCAGCCTTTCCAACACAAACAAAGCACAGGGTCGTCAGGGAGGAGGGGGTTTTTAGTGGGTATTGGGATTGCTCGCTCGTGTAGCAACGCTCGGAGTCTTCCACACTATTCTGTGACGTCGATCGCGGACGGAGCACTGCCAAGAGCATACTATTGCTGCAGAGTTATCGCCCCGACCGACGCGTGTCGTTCCCCTAGCAACGACCCAGTTTGTGCGTAAATCGGTTAAGCATTTTCCCTCGCCTCAAAACAAAAAAAAAAAAATACTTTAATGAGTACTGATTAATCAGGTTGATAATTCAACCCTATCGATGAAAATATCACAAATACCTAATACTTAATAGCAAATAAACATCTTGCAACTGGGTTCGACCTATTTTTTTTTTTATATTATTAATAACTCTACAGACTCGAGTTCCGTACCCTTTTTTACAACTTAATTTCTAGATTTAATTTTTTGAATTTAACACGCTTATTAGTTATTTTGGTTCTTGTGTGTGACATTAATTCAGTGATTTTTGTGTTGAGGTGTATGTATGTTACGAATAGCTTATTATATTAATTTATTCTAGTTGTAATACTAAACTTATACTAATGTAGAGTGTATCTGTTACGTGCTGGTGTTGTGAGGAAGTGCATGTGCAGTGTGGGCCTTATATCTATACTTATATATATTGTCCTATCTAACCTAGGGTTTGACCTATTTAATACGTAGGTTATCCCGATTTACAAGTTTCATCGTGATGTATTTCTTTCACCCTGAGCAGTGGCAATTGTAACAAGATGCACATTAGGTCAGAAAACTACTTAAGTGGTGTCGGCTTCCTGGCTAGGCTTCGAACCCGCATTGTTTGAAACGCGTGTCCGTTAGCCACAAAGCTACCACGGTTCATATGGGGGTAATTATTTTAATCGATAGCAAGGCAGTTTTGTAAGAAGCGACCGCGGATGGTTTAAATCCACAATTGGAACCGGTAGGTGGCGCTGGGATCCGGCGTGCAGTGCACGATAGGGCGCCCCCCGCAGGCGACGCCCACCGATGCGCCCCCGTCGGTGTGAATTCTCGCGCATGCGGCGAAGGGGGCCGCCACCCTTCACGCAGCGCCAAACCTGGCGGGTCGAGAGGAGCAGAGTGCCGTATAGGCACGTGGAATGTGAGAGGTGGGATGAAAGATAAGATGGACGAAATGATTGATATAATGAATGAGAGAAGCCTGGATGCCTTATGTCTGACAGAGACAAAGCGGAAGGGGTGCGACGTCGATGACCTCCCCGGTGGCATGCTTGCTCTGTGGTCCGGCGTGGACCTGGACGAGCGTGCGAGTGGGGGGGTAGGCGTCTTACTCTCATCCCGCTTTGTGTCTGGAGTAAAAGCTTATTGTCTGGTGAACCCGAGACTTCTCTGGGTCCGCCTAAAACTGGGGATCACGCGAGTTTTTCTGGTCGCAGCTTATGCTCCCGTCAGCTCAGCGGATCCCCAAGAACTCGAGAAGTTTTGGGAGTCTGTGAGAGAAATTCTGGATCTGGCTGAAGGGAACGAAAGACTAATTATGTGTGGTGATCTTAATGGCTGGGTGGGGACCAAACGAGACGGCCTTGAGGCTGTCCTTGGACCCTATGGTGACAAGAGAGTGAACGATGCTGGTAGGCCAATCATAGACGTATGCATGGAAAGAAACTTGCTTGTGTCGAACACCCTATTCCATCATAAGGATATTCACACGTATACATGGAGAATGAATGATCAGAAAAGTATGATTGATCTGATTTTAATTGATAGTCGCCTCCGAAACAGAATAATGGATACAAGAGCCTACAGAGGCCCCACTCTTGAAACGGACCACTACCTGGTGATAAGCCGGTTTGTGGGCCTTTTCAAGAAGTGGAGACACTGGCGAGTGCGTACCAATTTCGGGGAGCTTGAAAGAATAAAGTGTGAAAAATTGGAAGATGTTAGTGTAAGGAGTATGTATGCGCGCCTAGTCGAAGAAAGGCTTGCAAAAGCGGACTTCTCCGACTTAGATGTGGATAATGACTGGGATAGTATGAAAGAAAGTATAGTGGAAAGCGCAAAAGAAGCATGTGGATGCGCGAAGAGGCACATAACAACGAAAGGTGATGAATGGTGGGACGCGGATGTTAAATCCAGCGTAGAGAGAAAGAGAAAAGCCTGGCTGGATTATGTTGCTTCCTTGCAACAGAATGACAGTATGAAAGAGATGAAGAAAGAAATTTATCGCCTCTGCAAGAATGAAACCAAAGCTTTAGTGAAAGAGAAGCGTGAAAGAATAAAATTGAAAGAAGAAGAGAAGCTGACGGAGAACTTCGAGGCGAATACCAAACTCTTTTGGAGAGAGGTTAAGAAGTCTCGGGGTTGTTCGTCAGCTTCCAGAATGGAAAGAATAAAATCTAAAGCAGGGGACGTTCTTGCTAACCCACAAGAGGTATTAGCGCGATGGAGTGAATATTTTAGAGAAATGTATGATAATATCCCGGATGCTGGCACCACGACTGAGTCTGTGACCGACTCCGAGGAGTCAGCATCCGAGATCACTTTGGAAGAGATCGAATGGTCGATAAGAAGTCTGAAAAATGGAAAGGCAGTAGGAATCGATAGTGTGTCTGCTGAGATGATCAAATCTGGTGGAACCTGCGTCCGGGACGCTTTCCTGTCCTTATGCAACTTGTGCTGGAGGACGGGAAAGGTTCCCAAGGACTGGAGGCGCGCTGTCATCGTGCCCTTGTATAAAGGCAAGGGGTCACGTATGGAGTGCGCCAGCTACAGGGCCATCAGTTTGATCAGCACAGCATCTAAAGTGTATGCGAAGATTATTGAAAAGAGAATGAGAGTTGTATCCGATGGATTACTGTGGGATGCACAAGGTGGTTTCAGAAATGGAAGGGGATGTATGGATCAAGTTTTCTCTCTCCGCAATATCGTAGAGAAGCAGCTGGCTATGGGCCGGAAGGTTTTCTGCGGTTTTGTGGATCTAGAGAAAGCATTTGACAGGGTTGTGCGGAAGGACCTCTGGGACATATTGCCCGGATATGGGATTAATGGCCAATTGATGCGTGCTGTGCAGTCCACTTACGAGGGCTGTATGGCATGCGTGCGGGTGGAAGGCAGCCTGTCGCCCTGGTTTGACGTCAATATTGGCGTCCGCCAGGGCTGCGTGCTGTCGGCTTTGCTGTTCATCCTATATCTGGACGATTGTCTCCAGAGAATAAGATTGATGGATGTTGGGGTGCGGATGAGTGATCTAGTTGTAAGCACCTTGCTTTATGCGGATGATGCCATGCTTTTAGCCGAATCGCCATCAGAACTGCAAACACTAGTCACAATGATGAAAGATGACTGTCAGGCGAGAGGCTTACATTTGACATTTGAATGCGAAGAAAACAAAGATAATGGTCGATGATGTTATGCTAGAGCAAGTGAATGAGTTTGTATATCTTGGATGTGCTTTTAGCAGGGATGGAAGGTACACCGCTGATATAGAAAGAAGAGTGAATTTGGGGAATAGTGTGAATGGAGCGTTAGGTAAACTTCTAGGCGCTAAGAACCTCAGCCAGAAAGCCCAGCTCGCCGTACACAACGCGGTGCTGGTACCTACGCTCACGTATGGATGCGAGAGTTGGGTATGGAAGAGAGAGCATGAAAGTAGAGTAAACGCGGTCGAGACGCGAGCACTGCGCAAAATCTGCGGAGTGACGCTCGCGGACCGCGTTCGTAATACCGAAGTAAGAAAGAGAGTTGGTCTGAAAGAGAGTGTCGGGGTGAAGGTAAGGAAAGGAATGCTCCGGTGGTTCGGGCATGTGGAAAGAATGCATGATGAAAGAATGACTAAACAGATATACAATGCAAAAGTGGATGGATGCAGAAGTCGTGGAAGGCCACGACACACCTTCCATGATCAAATTGATCGTGTACTAGCAGAAAGTGATGTCAGGAGCCTTAAGAACAGACGAGCGTGCATGTGAATTATGAATGTCAAAGAGGCAAGTGAGGTGTGTAAGAATAAGCCTAAATGGCACTCTGTTGTTCGTGCCTACCCCGCAAGGGAACTGGCGTGAAGTTATGTATGTATGTATGTATGTATGTATGTATATATATATATATATATATATATATATATATATATATATATATATATATATATATATATATTAGGTTCTTGACAGAGTCGATGAGCTTCGGGACTCCAAGGTCCTAGAGTTTCGACACTGAAAACCACAAGTACATTAACAATGAATACATATATCTACCGTAAGCGGAAATATTTCAAATAAATTTTAAACATTTCCGCTTACGGTATTATTCCATAACACGCTCTATATAAGGGTTCCGTTTCACCAGAACGATTACAACTCTCTAAAAATAACAGACAAAGCTAGATGTAATAAATAAATTTAACACATCTGCATAAAACAACATGTTGAAACAATTCAAATGTTGTTGAACAATTCAATTTCATAAAGTACATACTTTAAATAAAATACATTTTAAATCCGTACATTGAACTTCGAAAAAACAAAATAACTTAAGCGGTTTGTGTAAAAAGCTTCTCTTGAGAATGTTAAATTTCATTTGATACCATTTCGTCGAGAAATTATTCGCAGCGCGAACTTTTCGGCCGCAGCTTTCTGCAAATTTAATTTCGTACAACTTTGACGAATGACCTCCAAAAGTTCATTTGTTGCTTGCTTTGTAAGAGTACATTTCGCAGGCTACCGTTCATTTGTTATGGCCCTATTATTGTTGGTTTGTTATCATAATTAAACATAATTAACATTTTCGCAGATGGCGTTGTTTATGTTTGGTAATAGGTAATTGCAGTTTTATTTAATTTATTTATTATATAGGTACTCGATTGCACCTAACTGCGAAATAATCTATATTAATCAAAAACACTTTTGCGAGCACTGCGCAAAATCTGCGGAGTGACGCTCGCGGACCGCGTTCGTAATACCGAAGTAAGAAAGAGAGTTGGTCTGAAAGAGAGTGTCGGGGTGAAGGTAAGGAAAGGAATGCTCCGGTGGTTCGGGCATGTTGAAAGAATGACTAAACAGATATACAATACAAAAGTGGATGGATGCAGAAGTCGTGGAAGGCCACGACACACCTTCCATGATCAAATTGATCGTGTACTAGCGGAGGGTAATGTCAGGAGCCTTAAGAACAGACGAGCTTGCATGACAAGAGTTATGAATGTCAAAGAGGCAAGTGAGGTGTGTAAGAATAAGCCTAAATGGCACTCTGTTGTTCGTGCCTACCCCGCAAGGGAACTGGCGTGAAGTTATGTATGTATGTATGTATGTATTATACAAGAAACCCACAAACCTCCAGGAGGAAGCTACATATGTGGTCCTTCGAGCCGGATGGTGTAAGGCGGACTAGTCGTGTGTTGCAGTATTGGCGGCTCCCCTCCTAGCAGAGTAGAACCGTTAAGCTCCAACAAACTAAAAAAGTTCGTGGGCAAAGAGTTTCTTCATAGAGATTTGCAAGAAACTCTTTGATGCCACCCGTGATCAGAAGGCTGGCTCATATTTCGCCCAACAAACAAGCATCGCCATACAGCGCGGCAAGGCAGCCAGCCTTCTGGGCACGCTCCCATCTGGCAGCGATTTGTTACACAGTCTATAATCGCTTGTACTTTATAACTTAGCTTATTTTAGTTTTTAAAAGACAATTTCATATATTAAAAACATGTTATCTTTTTATCATTTTCTTATAGTTGTAAACTAAATAATTAAAATAAACAAGTTGGCGGTAGGCTAAATAAAATTAAAAATATAAAATATTTATTTTTTGCTTTTTAGTTACTTTCGAAGTCGGCTTTGTACTTTGTTAAATTAGTTTTTATTTGCGCAAATACTTGAATAGTGTTACAAAAAAAACACGTTGTACCTTTTTTTATTGCAGGAGTTCAGCAGATAGGCAGACGGCCCACTTGATTGAAAGCGGTTACCATCGCCTATGGACATTTGCAACACCGAAGGTGTTACAAATGCGCTGCTGCTCTCTTAAGGGAGACTGGAACCTGGTCACTAATGCCGGAACACAACTCAAGGTTGTTATAGCGACATACTTTAGACTAGGGGTGGTAGCCATCCAGTCGGGCAAATGCCCTACCACCTGGCTGTGGGTTATTTTGTCGCCTCTTACGACAGGCTGCCCCAACGCAGGAAATTGTATTCTTTCTCCGTTCCTGCACGGATTAAACCTGCCTATGATATACAAGGGTTGTTCTTGATTTCTCCGGGATCCACTCATCAGATCCTGACTTGGTGGCAATGGGATCACCTCAGTAGTATACTCTTTCGAATCGGGATACAATTGACCGAGAATTCGCGTAACAGACATACTCGTTTTTAAAGTCGGTTAAAAAAGGTATAATCTTAATTTCACTATCAGCTATTTCTTCCAATCATGTTTTTCCTGTAGAATATAATCTAGTTGTCTTCTGGTAAGCGTGCTCCACCTTAGACTGCATTTCCACCTGACATCAGGCGCAATGTCCGTCAACGCGAAACTATTAATTTAAAAAAAATACCAATTTTTGGATGTTAATCGCTTTTGCAGAAACTAATCATACTAGTAAATTAGGTGGTTAGAGCATAAATACAGAGTTTTTTGGCGGGAACTGAAAGGAGATGTAGTGCTGTGCAGTTTTATTTTCTAAAAATGTGTAAAATTGCTCTAAAATGAACAATAGTTGTAGGATATTGATAGTTTTTGAGTAGTAATTACGTGTTTTGTGAGAAAGGCGAACTGTAAAGTCAAATGTGGCCTTTTGAGTTGTCACAAGAACTCCGTTGAATGGCACTAGCTGATAACCTGCAGTTCAGCTGTGCTACACATAGGTTTAAGAAAATGAAGAAACTAAATTGAATTTAAGATCTAGCTTAAAGGCCTAGCTGCCAAGCCATAAAATCCAAAAAAAAGCATAAATACATAGAATATATAACGTACGTAACGTATCAATTGATCTATAAAGAAGTGGCCTTTAAGCGCTTACATGGCCTTCAGAAGCGCTTATCCGGAAACTGTAAGCTAGAATAGTGCAGTGGATTCCGCAGCGGCGATGGCGTCACGCCACGGTTTTGGCTTCGCTTCAAGGCCTCGACGGCCTCAGCCGCGGCTCCATAGTGCCCCAAATAAATGTACACACTAGATAAATTATGCACCTGCGGCCTTCGGCGCTGCTGGCACGCACTCCTCAAACATTTTTGGCGACGTTTTTTATGACCGCAACGGATGTGTAGCAACACGAAATAAAGTCTCTGATCTCGCCTGTACGTTGCCAAATAGTTTGTATTATCTTCGCCTTACGAACTAGATTGTCACAGTCAAATTTCTTATTCCTTTTTATCCCGTTGAAGCGTAGGAAATCTTCAATAAAGCACCCTTTGGCTTGAAATATGCGTATATTTAAATATTATGCGATTTTACAATACTTTTAGTTGCGCGTACAATTTTGCGTGGTCGTTTTGTTTCTTGAATTTCGAATATTGGCGGTTGGCCGTAGACACTGAGCGTTTGTCATAGGCAATTTTGATATTGCGTGTACACACCGGCGCGAGCGTACTGATTTCATACTCGGCTGGACCAGTGTGTACCTCTCCAAGCTAATCGTGCGCCGACACCCTTCTTTATTTGTAAAACTGTTACAAAGTGTTGTAACGTACTATGTCCGTTTTCGAGGATGTGCCACACATCCTGTTCTAGTGCCCTGCATATTCCCGGGAGCAGTACGATTTAGGGAGTAAACTAAAAGTCGAGGTAAATTATAAGAACATGCCTGAGCTAATGTCTAGATATAAAATAGATGAGTTTATAGAATATTGTTTAAATATAGTCAAAAAAGTAATACGTGGAAATAAGAATAGATAGATAAGTGTACATTATAAAATATATAGGATAGTATATATAAACTAATGTATAAATAAAAAAGTTATAAAAGAAAAAACAACAAAAATAAAACGTAGTAGTAAAATAGATAAGTAGAAAATAAGGCAAAATGTAATAGAATAAGGAACTTTGTAAGTTAGTTTCTTGAAATAAAGTAAAAAACAAAAAAAAAGGCAGAAAAGATTAATAAAACAAAATGTATGAAAAAAGCAGATGCATGCAATAAATAAATAAAAGAAAACATTTACACCAAAAAAAAAAAAAAAAAGATAAACCTAAATAACAAGATAAAAAAAGGCCGGACAAATCTTGTTCGTCTGGCGGAGGAGAATTAAAAAAAAAACATACTATGTCCGTTTGCTTAGTATCTCAATTAATTCTAGTTTGTAGAATAGTCAGCATTTTACAAACAAACATCTGTGGCCTCACGCTTAATAACATATTTATATTTGTATATTTTCGGTAATAAAATCTGTGTCATTACAGCGCTCATTGCGTTTGGTATTTCTTACATTTTACCCTTCCCTCCTATACTAAAATTGTATACAGCTTTTTGGTCCTTCAAGAACGTGAGCTACAGTTTTTTGGTCCTTCGACGGTCATTACAGCAAATCTGTGTCATTATAGCGCTCATTGCGTTTGGTATTTCTTACATTTTACCCTTCCCTCCTATACTAAAACTGTATACAGGTTTTTGGTCCTTCAAGAACGTGAACTACAGTTTTTTGGTCCTTCGACGGTCATTACAGCAAATCTGTGTCATTACAGCGCTCATTGCGTTTGATATTTCTTACATTTTACCCTTCCCTCCTATACTAAAATTGTATACAGCTTTTTGGTCCTTCAAGAACGTGAGCTACAGTTTTTTGGTCCTTCGACGGTCATTACAGCAAATCTGTGTCATTACAGCGCTCATTGCGTTTGGTATTTCTTACATTTTATCCTTCCCTTCTATACTAAAACTGTATACAGCTTTTTGGTCCTTCAAGAACGTGAGCTACAGTTTTTTGGTCCTTCGACGGTCATTACAGCAAATCTGTGTCATTACAGCGCTCATTGCGTTTGGTATTTCTTACATTTTATCCTTCCCTTCTATACTAAAACTGTATACAGCTTTTTGGTCCTTCAAGAACGTGAGCTACAGTTTTTTGGTCCTTCGACGATCATTACAGCAAATCTGTGTCATTACAGCGCTCATTGCGTTTGGTATTTCTTACATTTTACCCTTCCCTTCTATACTAAAACTGTATACAGCTTTTTGGTCCTTCAAGAACGTGAGCTACAGTTTTTTGGTCCTTCGACGGTCATTACAGCAAATCTGTGTCATTACAGCGCTCATTGCGTTTGATATTTCTTACATTTTACCCTTCCCTCCTATACTAAAATTGTATACAGCTTTTTGGTCCTTCAAGAACGTGAGCTACAGTTTTTTGGTCCTTCGACGGTCATTACAGCAAATCTGTGTCATTACAGCGCTCATTGCGTTTGATATTTCTTACATTTTACCCTTCCCTCCTATACTAAAATTGTATACAGCTTTTTGGTCCTTCAAGAACGTGAGCTACAGTTTTTTGGTCCTTCGACGGTCATTACAGCAAATCTGTGTCATTACAGCGCTCATTGCGTTTGGTATTTCTTACATTTTATCCTTCCCTTCTATACTAAAACTGTATACAGCTTTTTGGTCCTTCAAGAACGTGAGCTACAGTTTTTTGGTCCTTCGACGGTCATTACAGCAAATCTGTGTCATTACAGCGCTCATTGCGTTTGGTATTTCTTACATTTTATCCTTCCCTTCTATACTAAAACTGTATACAGCTTTTTGGTCCTTCAAGAACGTGAGCTACAGTTTTTTGGTCCTTCGACGATCATTACAGCAAATCTGTGTCATTACAGCGCTCATTGCGTTTGGTATTTCTTACATTTTACCCTTCCCTTCTATACTAAAACTGTATACAGCTTTTTGGTCCTTCAAGAACGTGAGCTACAGTTTTTTGGTCCTTCGACAGTCATTACAGCAAATCTGTGTCATTACAGCGCTCATTGCGTTTGGTATTTCTTACATTTTACCCTTCCGTTCTATACTAAAACTGTACACAGCTTTTTGGTCCTTCAAGAACGTGAGCTTACAGGTTTTTGGTCCTTCGGCGGTACAGGACTTCGCGTTACGTGAACTCTTAGTTTTTGATCCTTCGATCTATAAGTCTAGCACGCGGTTTGGCTTCTAACAGGGTCATCGAACTATCACACTTTGAAATTTTCTTATTTTTTTGTTTTCACAAACGGTTACATAGGATCAGTGGCAAGACAACTACGGCTTTATATATCTAACATTTTTAGTACATGTTAAATAAAGTTAAACATTTTTTTTTCACCTTTTTAACAAACATTGATTATTTTATAAATATAGTCAGAGTCAGTGGCAAGATAGTTGCGGCTTTATACTACAAATATTTTACAGATTACAGAGTTACTTACAATTACATTTTTTTTCAACCTGTTTTATGTATTTATAACTACTAGTGGTCACCCGTGGTCGAAATTGGATCATATTTTTTTTATGTTTAAGCCTTGGCAACTAGGCCTTTAAGCCAGGCGCCGTGGTATTGTAGGCTACAATCGACGTCATTCAACGGAGTTCTTGTAAAAACTCGAAAAGCCACATTTGGCTATATCGACACCTGCTAGGAACAACATTGTAACTCAGTTTTTGGCAGTTTTAAGTTACAATCATATTCACGTTGAGAAAAAAATCCTCTATTTTTAGCACTTACCCTTGTATCTGAATTCCTTCGCGTTTCAGATTTAGAACGTGGAAAAACATTGTAACTAAGGGTCTATTAATGGGAATAAAAAGCTATCTTTAGTTACGCAGAGCTCTTTAGGTGAGCTACAACTAATTTAACATGAAAATAATTGCAATTCAATATACATTTTTATTCTTGGACATAGTATTTTTTTTATTGAAAACATTTTCATTGTATCTGTGTCTACAATTTTTTCATTTTTGAATAACAATCCAGAAAGTCAGACAAAAGATTGTAACTCTAGTTGCAATTATTTTCTCCGTAATAGGTCACAGGTTTGGTTGACTAACTCATTTGTTATCATTGACTTACCATGATTTGATGCTGAACCTACCCCCCGCGCGCGGTGTGTGAGCGAATTACGACTTGTTTATTTTCGGAAGTTCGCTTGTTGATTTGGAATATTTAACGAAATATTAAGTGCATAAACTGTTCAAATGTGATAACCGTCTTTAAAATGAGTCGTCGCAGTAGAATAATAGCGTTAGCTTTAGCTAAAAGTGAAATATCGGACACCAATGCAGGTATTTCATGTTTAAACTTTTTTACATAGTACCTAGTCATAATCTCGAATAGGTATGGAATATTGTTTTCGTTTATTTAAGCACTATTATATTAAAGATATAAATATATATATTTAATAATGTTTTAGGAGAAAACTATTCATTAGATCATAATGAGAATAATATTCCCATGGAAGAGAGATCGCCTCCGGTTATGGGTTCCGATGGAAGAGAGGTTTTTATTCAGACAGGTGGGTACATTTAATAACTACCTACCTACATTAGGTTCATTTAAATTTTGTTAAGACAGATAATCTAATTGTCATATTGAACTAAGCTCAACATTCATTACGTTTTTATTTCTAGGAAATGATTTACTTAATTTTAAATACAATCTCCAACAACGCAGTCCTATTAAGACGCAGAATAAAGAAATCTCAGTCTCGAAGGAAACTGGAGAAGTTTATTCGCCTATAATTTCAGAATATGTCCCATTTGAAGGCAGGAGTAATTTTTAATATATTATTTAATAAACCCAAAAAGGACCAATGCCATGTGACTTATTCAGAAATGCAATTGCTGACAAAATTAATCTAGAATACGAACAAGCTTTACATGTTGCTAATAAAAATGTAGTCAGAGCTTTAAAAGACATTGACAAACAATGAGCCGAGCACTCTGATTCTGTTGTTACAGCTTGTTACGATTTACAAAAAATATTGAATACTACGCAGTCAGAAGTGTCAGCATTTTATTACAAAAGAAAACTTGCTACTTATAATTTCACGGTATATGACGTTGGTAAACATAAAGGGTACTGCTACTTGTGGGACGAGATGACAGGACGCAAAGGATCTAACGAAATCAGTAGTTTTGTGTTAGACTTTATTAAAACCAAGGTTCAAGAGGGGTATAAAGACTTTAACTTTTATTCTGATAGCTGCGGAGGTCAGAATAAAAACAGAACAGTATTCGCAATGTATGCATATGCTATTAAATTATTTAATATAGACATAAACCACCACTTTTTCGAAGTCGGGTATTCACAGACAAAAGGCGATGCAATGCAAAGCGGCGAGCCTTATGTGGTTAATGAAGTTAACCAAGAAATGATATTGGATTATAAACAACTTATGCTTCATTACAATAATTGGAAATACGACGTGAACAATGCAAAAGTCTCCTGGATTAAAATTATGCACATTTGCTGTACCAGTGACGTACCAAACACAATCAAGCTTCAATACGAATATTTGAGCGACAGTGAGATGACAATTGATCTAGCTTATCTTAGACCAGTTAATCTTTGAGCATTTACGCGTCGTACCAATAGATCCGATCAGATCGAACAAGAGATTCCGAACTACATTCCAAAAGCGTATAAAGCACCTTTGCCTTTATTGTTAGCAAAGTACAAAGATACTTTGTGTAAAAGTCGAGCCATTCTAGCAGCCTATCACGATTATTTTACTAATTTACCCCATCTCAATTGTACTCAGTCAAAAAATAACTCTGATTCTGAATAATAACATTAACTATTTTATTTCATGTCGATTTATAAATTATACTACCCTCCTTATTTTTTCAAGCATGCGCATAACTATCTATTTTGAGTTCTATTCTAAAATTTTCAATTGCATTTATTTGTTGATTTCTTTAGAATAAATTAATAATGTTATCAAAAATTTCTAATGTAAAGAATCTCTATGTTTATTAATTATTAGGACTGTTAATTTTTTTATACGTGTTCAATCTAAGTGTTTATTAAATAAAGTATTTAAAGTAATTGATTTAGTAAATGATAATTGATAAGTAGGTGATAAAGTATTAATAAGGATTAATATTATTATGTTACCAAAGAGGTGGGTTTTTTTTTCAGTAGGTAATTGATAATGCGTTTTTGTTGCAGTCAATTCTATAGTCATGTCTTTGTTCTGTTTTATTAAGAAAATTTAAAGTATTCATATTAATTAACCAGTTTTTTATTCGGATCGTAACTCAAATATGATTAAAGTCATAATATAAATGCACTCTATCACATATAACGTCAAACGGCGCAAATATGGAGCCTTAGGAAGGGGTTACATATTTGTGCCGTTTGGGGTTGAAACATTAGGCCCGTGGGGTCCGTCGGCAAATAAAACTGCACAGCACAACGTCGCCTTTCAGTTCCCGCGAAAAACTCGAAATTCGACCATAATAATTAATGTCAAAGACTATAACTTCTATAACCACAGATTTCGCCAAGACTACACTGTTAATTTGACTTTGACAATAAACAACAGAGTGTATATGCGTGTGTGTATCAAATACATGGTAGTGTGTGTAATGTTTTTTTTATTGACTTAATGTATTTTTTATGCATAATTTTTTTTAAATATTAGCATTCTGCACTCCTTCTCTATATAAACTATAAGTGTGCGAAATTTCATACTCCTCCATTCGGTCCGCGCAATTTCCATAAAGCAAAAACAAAGCAAAACTTTGTACCCCTAGTACAAAGTTTTTGCTGTGTTTTTGCTTCACGTCTTAATATATCTTAGGATACTAGGCACTTGAACTGTATTATATGTCGTTAGTTATTGTTAAAATACTAATATAATTTTAATTAAAAACATGGATTAAGGGCCGCTTGCATAAGGTGGCTTAAATTTATTTAAGAAACACAAAACGCATTTAACACCCTTAAAAACAATTAGCGTCTTGCACAACGCAAAATTTGCCGCTAAATATGTTTAAAGAACTGTCAATACGTTTTGTGTAAAACGTATTTAGGCAGTTTAATATGACTAACTAATTTTATTTAAAGGCGATCGTTATGCAAGCGACCCTTAGTATTTCGATATCACATATAACGAATTAAATTTTCAAACTAGTTTATGAGATATACAATTAAATGGATGCAGAAGTGCTTCACACCTTCCATGATCATTCATACTAGCATTACCTTAAGACAGAACTGCATTATGAAAAGGCAAGTGAGGTGTAGCCTAATTCAAAGTCGTGCCTAGAGTCAAGGGAACTGGCGTGAAGTTATGTATGTATGTATGTATGTATATAACGATAAATGCTAAAATAACGTTGATATAAAAGAGCAAAGCTTAAAATGCCTTTGGTAATTATACTTATATGAATACTTTAATTTACTATTTATACTATAATTAATACGCTATGTCATACAAATAAAATTAATGCTAAGTATGTTACAGCTTGTGCAACGTCGACGTCGCACGTCGTTGTCAACATGTAATAGTAGTAATAACAATAAATGTCCCACTGCTGGGCTCGGGCCTCCCATTATAGGGGGAACGGACAGTATACCCGCCACGCTTGTCCAAGGCGGCTTGGCAGGTCTGACACATCGGTTATCTCGATGTGCAGGTTGCATCACGATGTTTTCCTTCACAGTTATTAGCACGTGGTAATTGTAACAATATGCACATTAGGTCAGAAAACTGCCTAAGTGGTGCATGCGTTCCGGCTTGGATCGAACCCACGCCCTTTGAGGTTCGGACGCGTGCGCTAGCCATTACGCTACAACTACCACAAGATGATAAAGATTAAATTCTCGTATATTTCAAATTTATTGAATCGATATAATACGCACTGAAATATTGTTTCCACATCATACGCACGCACTTTCGTTATTTATTTGATCACCTCATAAAGTACGAATATGTGGATAAATGGGGCTCGTGGGGCGTGTTCGGTGAAATAGGAATTCGCGTTGAATTCTTGACACGGCGAGTGGAGCTGGGCCGAGCCACTCGAGACACACATTCTCGAGCCACAAGTACAGCACTTTGAGGAATACCTGGCGGGCCTTTGAGAGCGGCTGCTCTTCACAATTAATTCTTTGGAAGCTATATCATACAGGTATAACATTCATTATTGGAGATGAAGGAAAATAGAATAGAATAATCATTTATTGCTATAAATGTATGTGTACATAGGTGTTTTTTTGTGGTAATTGTCTCAATACATTTTGCCTTATTAGGCGTTATAATTAAATCTAAATTGAAACTAATAACTAGACATCGGATTATATGCATTTGCATGTTTGCATATGCCAATGCATATAAATCTATTTTTACAGCGTTATTGCATATTTTGGTACTTTTTCATTGACAGTGCTTATTTCGGTAGTTATACTTGTTAGGCGTCTTGTATTATGCCGACGACACGACGAAAAAATGATTGAACAGAATAACGCCCTTCCGAGTTCACTATCGCAAGTTTGTGGCAAATTAAATGCAGTTTTGTATAAAAACCCCGGTCTTGAAAGAATAAAGAAAATTTACGCATTTATCAACGGCACCGGACAAACTCTACCTGAAGAAGTCTCTGCAGAAATGGCGCCAAATTTCAAGTTCTGTCCGGTGGCGTCAGTTAACGTCGAAAATACTTAACTTTCAAAAACTAACTAACTAAACGACGAATTAAGTAATATACAAACGTAGGTAACTGACTGCTATCTCTTGACTGACTGCGTTTGCAAGAAGGATACGGAGTCACCGGTGAGGTGCTTGACACTGGATTTTATTCGAAAACTAGCGGTCCCGGCAGACGTTGTCCTGCCTTTAAAAAATAAAATTCTGGAACCCGATCCCAGAGCCACCTACCGGTTCTAATTGCGAATCTAAACCATCCGGGTCCCACTCAAACACACAAAAACAAAATCGCTCCATGTGATTAGGAGGATTCCAGAACCCGATCTCAGCGCCACCTACCGGTTCTAATTGTGAATCTAAACCATCCGGGAACCCACTCATCCCCACTCCGTGATGTTTGCTGTATGAGAGGTCACAACGGTAGACATCTAGCGGGGATAACTGATCTATTGATAGTTAAAAAAAAATCGCGATGGAAAAATAGGGGTTGATAGTAGAGGAATGACACCCATAATCAAACTGTGAGTAAAAAAAATTATAACTCACTAGTGAGTTATAGATTTTTTTTAATTTTATTGGATGAGTTGCTTTGTTCTTAAAAAAGTTTTTATTCAAAAAAAAAGATCGTGTTCTATAGAACAAATAAATTAATGTTCCTATTGCTTGCTCATTTCATGGAACTTCTTATTTAAATAGATAATTTTAACTCGTACGTGTTTAACAAATAAAACTTTCACCAAGTGTGTTGAAAAACGTCGTATGATACACGTGTGTATTGACGATTACCGTCCTCGGCTCTCTTAAGACCCTCGCCTACGGCTCGAGTCTCAATGGCGCCTCGGCGGTAATCACCAATGTTACACACTAGTACCATAATGTACTATTAATCCTGTATCCTAAAAAAAATTAAAATTAAAAAAAAATTACGGGTGGACTGCCCTTAACATTTAGGGGGGTGAAAAATAGATGTTGTCCGATTCTCAGACCTCCCCAATATGCACACAAAATTTCATGAGAATCGGTCAAGCCGTTTCGGAGGAGTATGGTAACTAACACTGTGACACGAGAATTTTATATATTAGATAGATTTTCTTGTAGGTATATTTCATTTCGATATCTCGCAGGTTCAGACGGTATGAATATAATGCCTTGCAAACAAAGTGGCAGGCGTAGGTAGGCTCGACACGAAACTGAAAGCGGAACCACGCTGATATAGAGGAGCCGTGTTCATGAATGGCGATCAGCAGTTCTTTATTAAGCCCTCGCAGCGGTCACGTCCGCAATTCCCTGGAAGCTGCTACGTGACCAAGACTCCGACGGCGAACTGCCATCGGGACTCCGTCAGGGCTGATCGACCCCTCCAAGGGATACTACGCCAACCTGATTTTAGTTATTTTCTATCTTAAGAGAAAAGCATTCATTAATGTCTTAATAACTGTTTCTAAAATTACATAAAAAAAATATTACATACATACATACATACATAACTTCACGCCAGTTCCCTTGCGGGGTAGGCACGAACAACAGAGCGCCATTTAGGCCCATTCTTACACACCTCACTTGCTTCTTTGACATTCATAACTATTGATAAACAAAAAAAAATAATTGATAAACTAAAAAGTTTTTTGATTCTTAACATTTATTATGAAATATTAGAAATATAATATTAAGATATTAATGAATGCTTTTCCTTTATAAACAGAAAATACCTAAAATTAAGCTGGCGTAGTGTTCCTAGGAGGCGGCGACATGTCATTAGTTCATTGAAGCAGGAATGGAAATCACAGTAGCCGCCATCACCTCATAATCTATATATAATATTATAACATTCTAAACATACACGGCGTCTGTACATTAAAGCTATTTAAAAAAACAACTAGAATCCTTACTAATATTATAAACGCCATAACAACATTGTGTTGTGTTCCGGCATTAGTGACCAGGTTCCAGTCTCCTTTAAGAGAGCAGCAGCGCATTTGTAGCACCTTTGGTGTTGCAAATGTCCATAGGCGATGGTAACCGCTTTCCATCAAGTGGGCCGTTTGTAAGAAAGTATGGATGTATGTTTGTTACTTATTCATGGTAAAACTACTGAATGGATTTTGATGAACCGTTACAATAATATAGCTCACACATCAGAATAACACATAGGCTATAATTTATAAAGTGTGAATTATCCAAAATATAACGATTTTCCACCACTACGCGGGTGACACCGCGGGCGCAGCTAGTAGACTATATAAACGATGGAGAACACGGTGTAATTTGTTCGCAATTTACGTAAAAACTACTGGGCCGATTTCAATGCGGTTTTCGCTGATCGACAGCAAATTTTTAGACTTAAAATCTGCGCTACTTTTTATCCTGCGAATACCGTGGTAATTTTTCTAAAAATGGCTAGATTAAAGAAAATGGAATTCCAAAGTGATTTGTTCACTGTTCGATAACAAATTATATGTAATAAAAAGTGTGTTATTTTTATTCCGGGAGCGGTTTGTAATTGTTCGGGTTCATGAAAATTAGCTTATTCCTACAGAGTTGTTACTAAAACGATAGCTTATATTATTTTTTAAATGCTACGATACTTTGTTTTCAGGTAACCTGGAGAATTTCAAGTTAAGCGTGGACGAAGTCGCGGGCATTAGTATGACAAATAATTATAGAAGATCGAAATAAAACTTTTTTTTTTTTTATTGCAGGAGATCAGCAGATAGGCAGACGGCCCATTGATTTAAAGCGGTTACCATCGCCTATGGACATTTGCAACACCGAAGGTACTACAAATGCGCTGCTGCTCTCTTAAGGGAGACTGGAACCTGATCACTAATACCGGAACATAACTCAAGGTTGTTATGGCGACATACTTTAGACCAGGGATGGTAGCTATCCAGTCGGGCAAATGCCCTACCACCTGGCTGTGGGTTGTTTTGTCGCCTCTTACGACAGGCCGCCTCAACGCAGGAAATTGTATTCTTTCTCCGTTCCTGCACGGATAAAAACTTTCAATCAATCTCTTATTATTATTAACACTTTGAATTTATTCAATTCACTTAGCCAATTTATTAGAATATTGTAGCCAAACGCCGAACTGAGTGAACATTAGTAACGTCTAAAGACACTTTCATTATCCCTGGAATGCCACGCACTTGGCCAATTATTTTGGATTCAAAGTACATATCCCCGTTGTCGAAAGTACATATATAAATGGAAGCAGAATACTTTTTCCATGGCATAGGTATTTTACCAAAACATGATAATCTAATATTTTCTTAAGTTTTCGCGACTTGTATACATAATAAAACTACGTTTTAACGGTTTTAAGCGCGGTAATTTTATTTGATTTTGGTTTTTCCGACGTTTCGGCCAGTGGCCAGTGGCTGTGATCACGGAAGACAAAGATGTCAAGTGTCAACGAGTATTGTTAAAGTTTTATTTAGCCTACCGCCAACTTGTTATTTTTAATTTTGTTCATGGTTATTATTTACTCTATGGGAGCCTAATCTAATTTACCAGCTGCCAGACCTCAAGACACTGTGAGCAATTTCTGGGTACAACAGAACACAAACCAACTTGACTGATAATTACTTTTATTTTTCTTTCCACCCATTTTAATATTATATACAATTATTAGAGCTAGGCATGTTTGCTGAAGAGTTTCTTGCGCCACTTCTTCTCTTCAAGCCATAACATGTTGCGAAGCGGTAGTAAATTAGATTAAGCTCCCATAGAGTAAATAATAACCATGAATAAAATGAACAAGTTGACGGTAGGCTAAATAAAACTTTATCAATACTCGTCGACACTTGACGTCTTTATCTTCCGTGATCACGGCCACTGAAAAGTGGCCGAAACGTCGGAAAAACCAAAATCAAATAAAATTACCGCGCTTAGAACCGTTAAAACGTAGTTTTATTACATGATAATCTGTTTATAATACTACGCTCGTATTAATACTTTGGATTCCTGATCTCCCACAGACTCTTATACAATACGTAGTAACTGTGTCAGCGTAATTTCAATCGCGTAGCCATGACAATGTCTGTAAGTGAATTAAAATGGCGACACCAAAAAAACGCGATATTTATATTCTCGTCTATCCCACGGAAACGACGTTAATTATTAGAATAAAAAATATCTTAGATAATGACCCAGGATATAAGCCAGCTCTGTGTCGAGTTTTATTAAAATCCGACCAATAGTTTTCATGTAATGTTCAAACCAACACAGACACAAAAATTCAAAAAATTGCATGGTGGTCTGAATTAGACTCGGATTTATTTCTCATTTTTAAAGTCGTTGTACAAACGTTGATTTATTGCATTGTAGTTCGAAGATAGATATGAAATCTTAACACATTTTTTTTTATTTTTTCATTGCAGGAGTTCAGCAGATAGGCAGACGGCCCACTTGATGGAAAGCGGTTACCATCGCCTATAGACATTTGCAACACCAAAGGTGCTAGAAATGCGCTGACTGCTCTCTTAAAGGAGCACTAATGCCGGAACACAATACAAGGTTGTTATGGCGGCATACTCTAGACTAGGGGTGGTCGCTATCCAGTCGAGCAAATACCCTACCACCTGGCTGTGCGTTGTTTAGTCGCCTCTTACGACAGGCCGCCAGGCCGCAGGAAATTGTATTCTTTCTCCGTTCCTGCACGGATAAGATAAAGATAAGATTTCGCAATATCCCTCCATTTTCCAATCTTGTTCTCCACTCACCACTGAATTGCACGAAAGAGCCTCGGCACATCATAAACCATGCAACATGGGCTTGAGATTACGTTCCGTAACATTGTGACAGCCCTAACACTGCATATATTCGTTTCAGGCATATGTACTACGATGAGTTCAAACTTAAACATACAAATGCTCCAAATAGCAACCCTTTGTGCATATGTTATGTTTAGAATACTATAAGCGACGCTATTTGAACCCATGTTTGAAAAAAACATTTATTTGTAAAACAACATGGCGTCGCGCGGACTGACGCTTTATACTGGTGTGTATATTTTTATTACTGAATGTTTGACGACTGAAAAAGGTGAAAGCGAAAATAATATTGTTACATGTCCGACAAAAGTGAATGCATAAAGCACAGTTTATTACCTTCCCGCATTTGGACTTCTTTTGTTTACTTTGCGTTTAAAAATTTTTATTAGAAAAGCGGCCTATTGTGTATTGTAATCCTTTATGATGGTCGTTAGCCAGGTTGCCAGGTGTTGTATTTTATAGTTTAGTATAAAACGATACGAGCAAGACGTGTGTACATACGATAAGCTATATAGTGACGAACTTTGCGCGTGTTATTGAATCGTACATCACGTTTGTACTGGTTGCGTCCAGTTATATTTGTACCTGTGTTATACGTGTTTGTATAGTTCTAATAAATTCTATAGTAATTCCAACGGCATTTTGAATTCGAGTCCCGCACTAATAACAATATCTTTTGTCATTTTTTACTTACTAGCATTTTTAGGCAATGGTCCATTACAAACGCGTAACTGCTGTGAAACTAATCCGTCGTACAACATGTCGGAGAACCTGACGCCCGTTTAGACATATCCATAGTGACGCGGCTTTCAACATGCGTTACAAACCAAGGCCTTCGAAATTTTTATTATAATCTTTTTTTAATACTCGTTTAAGATGTAAATAACATAAATTATAACCTAGTACAATCAAGAAATTAATAAATCATCTAATTACAATAAAAGAAAACTTAACTTATTTGTATTGTATTCTACCCAAAGTCCCTCAAGACTATAAGTAGAATACTGAGCCTAGATCACCGTCTTCTATAGGTAAGGTGCCCAGAAGGCTGGCTACGTTTCCTCGCTGGATCGCCATACTGATCCGTTGCCAGAGGTAAGCACCAGCCCTCTGATCGCCTGAAGAGTCAATGAATCGTTTTGATCAATTTTGGTAGAGGCTCATGGCCTCAAGACCCCGCGGTCCAAGCATCTCAACAGCAAACCGCACAAACCGCCAATTGAATGATTCTACTGTTTCCGCTGCCGAACCGGCTGATTCAGACGTGTTTGGTAAATCGGATGCGGCCAACGGGTCTGGCCACGCTGCCAGGGAATTAGAGTCATTCCGTGTGGACGCCTACCATCGTCTCGTTTATATACTATAATCGTATGTTCCGACAATTTTCAGCAGCCGTAATTACTATATCCGGAAAATTAGAACAAAGTTACTTTTAAGACAGTTATATTTGTTTCTCTGCAGATAAGAATGACAATAATTTGATATATATTTTCCATTAGAGGCAAGAACCTCAGCCAGAAGGCCCAGCTTGCCATACACAACGCGGTGCTGGTACCTACGCTCACGTCTGGAAGCGAGAGTTGGGTATGGAAGAGAGAGCATGAAAGTAGAGTAAACGCGGTCGAGATGCGAGCACTGCGCAAAATCTGCGGAGTGACGCTCGCGGACCGCGTTCGTAATACCGAAGTAAGAAAGAGTGTCGGGGTGAAGGTAAGGAAAGGAATGCTCCGGTGGTTCAGGCATGTGGAAAGAATGCATGATGAAAGATTGACTAAACAGATATATAATGCAAAGTGAATGGATACAGAAGTCGTGGAAGGCCACGACACACCTTCCATGATCAAATTGATCGTGTACTAGCAGAAGGTGATGTCAGGAGCCTTAAGAACAGACGAGCGTGCATGACAAGAGCTATGAATGTCAAAGAAGCAAGTGAGGTGTGTAAGAATAAGCCTAAATGGCGCTCTGTTGTTCGTGCCTACCCCGCAAGGGAACTAGCATGTATGTATGTATGTAATTTATGACATAAAATTTGCTATCGATCAGTGAAAAAAATCTATATTCTTACACACCTCACTTGCTTCTTTGACATTCATAACTCTTGTCATGCACGCTCGTCTGTTCTTAAGGCTCCTGACATCACCTTCTGCAAGTACACGATCAATTTGATCATGGAAGGTGTGTCGTGGCCTTCCGCGACTTCTGCATCCATCCACTTTTGCATTGTATATCTGTTTGGTCATTCTTTCATCATGCATTCTTTCCACATGCCCGAACCACCGGAGCATTCCTTTCCTTACCTTCACCCCGACACTCTCTTTCAGACCAACTCTCTTTCTTACTTCGGTATTACGATCGCGGTCCGCGAGCGTCACTCCGCAGATTTTGCGCAGTGCTCGCACCTCGACCGCGTTTACTCTACTTTCATACTCTCTCTTCCATACCCAACTCTCGCTTCCGTACTAATCCATACGTGAGCGTAGGTACCAGCACCGCGTTGTGTATGGCAAGCTGCGCCTTCTGGCTGAGGTTCTTAGCGCCTAGAAGTTTACCTAACGCTCCATTCACACTATTCCCCAAATTCACTCTTCTTTCTATATCAGCGGTGTACCTTCCATCCCTACTAAAAGCATATCCAAGATATACAAACTCATTCACTTGCTCCAGCATAACATCATCGACCATTACCCTTGCATTCGTTCTGTCATAAATTGTATGTAATATATTTTTTATCCCGGGAATGCTGCGGGAATTTTCCCGGTAGCGGTTTGTAGTTGTTCGGGCGCGTAAAAATTACTTTATCCCGACACAGTTTTCACTAACACGAAAGGTTAGATGCTTTTTTAAATACTGCGATACTTTGCGTCCGGGTATCCCGCAGGATTTACAAGTCAAGCGTGGATGAAGTCGCGGGCATATCCTAGTCCTTTAATATTTATACTACCTTCGACACATTTTACTCTGTTTTATTCATGCCTCGGGTTGTCTGGAGAAGATCGCATTATAGCGATACCGCCCATTGTACACGTTTAGAATATCTTTACAAGATTAGCTTAGGCGTGTTGCTGGAGTTTCTTCCGCCGCTTCTTCTCCTCCAGCTATAACACGTTGCGAAGCGGTAGTAATGATAGACTAGGATCGGCTCCGCCGGCGGAGTCGATAATTGGTCCCCATATAATCACTTCAGCCTGTTGGCTTAGCTCATTCAGCCTTTTACGGCTAAATCTCAATATAGAGTCAATCCCCCGCAGCGGTCGAGCCGAGGTCGAACCTCACAGGAGGTGCCTCCTCGAGCGCGCTGCTTCCGGGCTGAACGTCTCCGCCCCCACGGAGTCGGGAAGCCCACGCCAGTTCCCTTGCGGGGTAGGCACGAACAACAGAGCGCCATTTAGGCCCATTCTTACACACCTCACTTGCTTCTTTGACATTCATAACTCTTGTCATGCACACTCGTCTGTTCTTAAGGCTCCTGACATCACCCTCCGCTAGTACACGATCAATTTGATCATGGAAGGTGTGTCGTGGCTTTCCACGACTTCTGCATCCATCCACTTTTGCATTGTATATCTGTTTAGTCATTCTTTCATCATGCATTCTTTCCACATGCCCGAACCACCGGAGCATTCCTTTATGTCTTTCCTCTATCTAAAATTTCATTGACTCTGTAGCAGCGAGAGATAGTAAATGATACTTCAGATGGCAGAGAGAAATATTCACTGTCGAGTGCTAATGTGAACTGAAGTGAACTAATTTATTTTGGAAGCGGTAACCTGAAGTACAAATATTAACAAGTCGTACAGCTAGTACAATATATAGCATTGTGTGTGAGCAGGACGGATGATGTGCGAGCGAGATAGAGCAACTATTAATATGTGCGCTACCGTCGCCGGAGAGCAATCACACTCACTCACTACAGACACAAGTAGCCATACAAGATTAGCTTAGGCGTGTTGCTGGAGAGTTTCTTCGGCCGCTTCTTCTCCTCCAGCTATAATACGTTGCGAAGCGGTAATAATGATAGACTAGGATCGACTCCGCCGGCGGAGTCGATAATTAGTCCCCAAGTAATCACTTCAGCCTGTTGGCTTTTACGGCTAAATCTCAATATAGAGTCAATCCCCGCAGCGGTCGAGCCGAGGTCGAACCTCACAGGAGGTGCCTCCTCGAGCGCGCTGCTTCCGGGCTGAACGCCTCCGCTCCCACGTAGTCGGGAAGCCCCCAAAGTCCGGTATCGCTGAAACAGCCATCTACGGCTATTCAGCTGGGTCCAGCTCCAATAAAAAAAAAATGCGCTAGCCAGTAGTTCGTTGTCCGCTGCGATGACTAGACATATGCAGCTTCCATAACTCTCTCGGGCTGATCGGACGAAAACGAACAACGAAAGGCGTTTGAGAGACGGCCTCTACTCTACTACTCATAGATAATACACTATACTACTACTCATAAGTGCGAGCGAGACGTACTGCGGCCATTTTGATTTCTCTCTTTCATCGCATGTCATCGCTCGCGCCATCAACCACAGTCCACATATGCCGCGAAATTGTGTAAAATTAAATATTGTGTATTTATTCTCGCATGTAAAATTGTTTTCAACTTAAAGCTAAATATTTAACAGACAAAAAGTGTGTTTTATCAAAGAACAGCACAAACGAACACTCACAAGGCTGTTGTAAAATCTTTTATTCCTTTGAAAGTTAAACCAATTTTAATGCAAGAAAAAACAACGCTTATTCCTAATGCTTATTACATTGTTTGTTTAGAGACCGAGCTCTAATCCGGATAAATTGCTTCGACGAAGGGATTTTTCGCTATAAAGGGTTACGTAAACCTCATTAACACAGTCATTAAATATCTAATTATAATTTATGATCATTACATGCTCATAAAATTATATTGAACATAATCAGGCTTTGTTGTGTACTAATAATAAATTAATAATACACTTAATAGATATTTGATTATGGCGTGAGTGTTTCTTAACTAGATATGCCCCGCGGTCATATTCGTGTATAATGACTTTTTATCATGAATAGTAGTAGCTTTAAAAGGACACACTACTACTCTACACTGTAGAAATAAATTCATTTGGATACATAAATCGGCAAAAGGACATTGTTCAGTTTGTTAGAAGAGTTGGGCTTCATATAAAATTGCACGACCCTTTATGATTTTGTCACTATTTTGTAGATAATGTAAATAATAATCATATTCATTAAAAATATTTAAATCCTTGAACCAGGTTAAAGAGAAATCTTAATTCTCCTAGCGCAATATTTCTTAGAAATCATAATTATATTCAAAGTTACAACTTTCCAAGTTTTAAAACTAGATGGCGTTGTTCGTTATTAATACTAATTTGATCAACCGACTTCCATAGATTTATTCCATTTCGTTTGTCAGTATATTAATCATGTGTTTTATTTGTAGAATTATCTATACAAATAAATAAAATTGAGTGTCTGTTTGTAATGTCAAAATAATAGTGTTTTATTAAATGCATATGAAAGTACGGTACTTATATCAAAAAATCAATTTTTAATTGTCTGTTCCGGCTAATCTCTGAAATCGCTGGACGAATTTTGACGGGACTATCACTAGCTGATGTTATACGGAGTAATAAAGGCTACTTTTAAAATTATGGTTCCGCGAAAAAAATTCACGCGAACGAAGTCGCGGGTAACAGCTAGTAATATATCAGTTCAACAGTCAACAATATTTAAAATTCGTGAATATAAATAGTAAAGATTGTAAAGATGTCGCCCATAAAAGCCATAAAAACATAAAAGTCAAGATACGAAACATCGATTTTGATAGCGGAAAACCAAAATATGTTTATGTCATTATAATTTCTATCCTGGATTACAATATGTTCCACAACTTTACTATAATAACATAAAAGATAATATATCGTTTTATAAAGATATTTGTTTAAGGTTCATCCAGTTTCAGGATGGACCCATAATGGACATTGTCCACTCAAGACAGATCTGTATTACACAAATTCAACAAGGAGATTACAGATGGTTCTCAAAAAAATCAATTAAATTCAGACAAGGCTTCATATAATAAAACAAATGACAAGAATTGGTTTTTCATGTATAGATACCAAATTAAAATTAATGTGAAACATTTGCAATTTTATTTATGAAATTCTGTCAATGTATATCTTCACAAACACGGTAAATCACGGAATTATGATCTGGATTTCAGCTCTTAGGGCCGTCGCCATCGGTGTAATACCACGCTCTCACAGAATATCGGCGTGAATAGTGAATAGCGATATGATGAGTGAGTTCCTCCTTCTATTCCACTCCTCATGTCTGATCCATCTACCTCATCCCTCTATCCCATGCTAAACGCTGGCAACGCGATGGCTTCTTCATTTTTGTTGCAAACGTCTACAGGCGGCGGTAAACACTTTCCACGAGCTAGGCCGTCCGCCTGTCGTCGCATTAAAAAAACCGTGGTAATGCGAGAGCAAGCGCTTTGAAAGAAAAAACAAGAAGAAGGATGCCTTTTGTTCCCAACTTTAATATTAGTTTAGTTTTGCTGTCACTGTCAACCACCAGAAACGCCAAGACTAGATCAATACCTACATTACACAAAGTATTTACTTCTTTATTCCTCAATTCAAGCCTTGTTACGCTTACATGCTACATTTTACATAAGGGATAGCTTAATATAAAAAGACTCGTTTGGCATCACGATAATTATAGAAATTATAAATGTCAAAATTTACCTAATATCAACATTTTAGTACCTACCTGACTAAAACTAAAGCTTTTTATTACTTCTATATAAATTCGGTCACACGGCTCAGTGGTCCTATGAAACATTTTGGGATAAAACAAAACGCAACAACAACAAAAAAAGTTAAGTACTTTTAGGAATGTGTAATAACAATTAAACTAAGGGTCACGAGTTACCATAATATCATAAGTTATCTTTTATGTGAACGATATTATCGCGTCGCGTGATAACAAGCAAAGCGCTTTACGCATTTTGGGCCGTAATGAAGCCATAAACAAAAGCCATTACGTATATGGCATTAAGTGTACGAATATTTGTTGAAAGGGAAACAAAGCGACTCTCTTTGTGCGTTAAACACCGTTGGAAATGAATGGCGAACAAACAACGGTCCTTGAGCACCCGATTCGAGTGTTTGCGCACCACTTCATTACACGAAGCCCAACGACCGAGGGAAATTCACGCCCAAACATCGGCCCAAGCGGCAACTGTCTATTCGATTAGAATCGCCAGTCGAACTAATGGGTCCATTTTGGTCCCCAAACAACTTTGAACATAGTCGAATTAATTAAAAATACAGTTTATATTTGTAACACCTGAATACAGATCAGTATTGCTATTATCAGAGTATAAAAGTGGATACATTGTCAATAAATAAAGCGTATTTATACCGGTTGCATAGCCGTGTAAGTAGTGGGATAATACCAGTCCCATATAACATGCCACGTCAGGCTTCTATATATTAAGCTTCGGTCACTTAAAGCGAATACTCGCTGCGATTGGGCACTTGCAGCGAGAACTTGTAGTGCGTGACAGGCTATTTACTGTGAATAGATTCATTCGCCGCGCATGTTCAATTTTATTCTCTACGAACGGCTGCGACAATTCGCTGAGTGTGACAGGGTTTTCATTGCGAATAATTCTACAATCTTCGCTTCCGATATACCTAGAATGTTTCTGTAATCTCCTCGTTCCTCTGCAGCCAATTCTTTTGAAAAAAGCTCATCCGTGCAGGAACGGAGAAAGAATACAATTTCCTGCGACCGGGCGGCCTGTCGTAAGAGGCGACTTAACAATCCACAGCCAGGTGGTAGGGCATTTACCCGACTGGATGGCTACCACCCCTGGTCTAAAGTATGTCGCCATAACAACCTTGAGTTGTGTTCCGGCATTAGTGACCAGGTTCCAGTCTCCCTTAAGAGAGCAGCAGCGCATTTGTAGCAACTTTGGTGTTGCAAATGTCCATAGGCGATGGTAACCGCTTTCCATCAAGTGGGCCGTCTGCCTGTCTGCTGATCTCCTGCAATAAAAAAAAAGCTCCAAACTGTTCTCTACGTTCAATTCACTTACGAACCCATTTCTTCCGCTTCTTGTGCGTTGTGAGCTTGATGAGCATCTAGTTTGCTAACTGCACCATGCCAACCAAAGAAACTGTATGCGACGAATAGACAACAAATTTGCTTTAGAGGCACAAACAGACTGTCTAGATTATCTGTGTATGACCGAGGCTTTACCGACCATCCATATGCCATACTATCAGTTAAAATTTTACATAAGCTCCATACTTGTAATGTCAAATTTAAGCCGATGGTAAGGCAAGTGAATGAATAATAAGATATAAGATATGTTTGACTAATGTCAAATTGAACATTGACTAACGTCACACACTGCAGTTCTTGTGGAAACTCGAAATTCACGTTTCACTTACAGCTGAGTGTTCAGACTTTCCATATAAAGTAGTAGTTCTTGCAATAAAGCAATCAATATCCAACAAACAAAAATTATACGTTTTTACAATAAAACTACACAGCCACATCACTATTCAAGTTCCCACAAAAAGTCGTACAGATGTACACCACTTTTGGTTTTTATCTGGTCTTCTTATTGTAATATGGCTCTTCACGTTTTTATCATCATCATCATTTTATCATCATTTTAACCAGTATCAAGTAAAATCCGTAGGATTTTGGCTGACACCAAATGAGGGAGTTCTCAACGAGAATATAAATTCCCATAGTCTTACAATCAATATCACTCTTCAAATTCCCGCCAATAACCCATTTTTTTTTTATTTCATGCATTTTTCTATTGCTGCGTATAGACTGGCCAAACGAAGACCAATTAAAGACATTTGGCGTTGGCCTTTAAAAGTACGTTCACATTCTTTTTGTAGTTAGAACAAATTGCACGTTTGATAAAACAAAGAAATAACTCAAAAATCGTGAGAATACATTATAAAACGTAAGAAATTGTCATAAAGTGTACATTCGCTGCACTGCCGCGCAATTTAATGGTTACATACATACATACATAACTTCACGCCAGTTCCCTTGCGGGGTAGGCACGAACAACAGAGTGCCATTTAGGCTTATTCTTACACACCTCACTTGCCTCTTTGACATTCATAACTCTTGTCATGCAAGGTCGTCTGTTCTTAAGGCTCCTGACATCACCTTCTGCTAGTACACGATCAATTTGATCATGGAAGGTGTGTCGTGGCCTTCCACGACTTCTGCATCCATCCACTTTTGCATTGTATATCTGTTTAGTCATTCTTTCATCATGCATTCTTTCCACATGCCCGAACCACCGCAGCATTCCTTTCCTTACCTTCACCCCGACACTCTCTTTCAGACCAACTCTCTTTCTTACTTCGGTATTACGAACGCGGTCCGCGAGCGTCACTCCGCAGATTTTGCGCAGTGCTCGCATCTCGACCGCGTTTACTCTACTTTCATGCTCTCTCTTCCATACCCAACTCTCGCTTCCATACGTGAGCGTAGGTACCAGCACCGCGTTGTGTATGGCAAGCTGGCCTTCTGGCTGAGGTTCTTAGCGCCTAGAAGTTTACCTAACGCTCCATTCACACTATTCCCCAAATTCACTCTTCTTTCTATATCAGCGGTGTACCTTCCATCCCTGCTAAAAGCACATCCAAGATATACAAACTCATTCACTTGCTCTAGCATAACATCATCGACCATTATCCTTGCATTCGTTCTGGTTTCTTCTCTTTCAAACACCATAACCTTTGTTTTCTTCGCATTCAAATGTAAGCCTCTCGCCTGACAGTCATCTTTCATCATTGTGACTAGTGTTTGCAGTTCTGATGGCGTTTAATTTAATCGTTGATTGGTGAAATACAGGACTGTCTCTCTTTTTGCTACTAACTACGGCGACAAGTGAAGCAAACAAATTGTTTTAAGCAGAGAAATAATAAAACAAAATAGAGAAATAACAAAATAAACTCACAACAAATTCCTATTGAGTGTGCTATGAACAGCGCCTGTTCACATTTAGACAAAGTGCGAAGTGTTGCATGAATAACGTCTGTTCCACGATACAAACCGAACTTTGCATTCGTTTAGTCTCGTTTGGCGTCAGTTTCAATTCTAACGAACTTCTCTGTACAATAAATTGTCTAATAGAATAAATTGTGAACAGACGCTGTTCATAGGACAATCAATAGTTTTAATAGTTGAGAATTATTTCTCATAAAGTTTTATTTGTAAAGTGAATTTATGCGCTAGATATTTGACAAAAAAAAAATGCTCGAGTCGCTGGTGTATTTCAACTTAGTGTAATTTAGTTTTAACTGACCTAAGAATTTGTTTACTTTTTTAATCGTAAAGTGAAATAAGTAGGATTAAATACGACTCTTTTTTGATGTATTACTTCTTTTGTCATTATTAACTAGTAAACTTCATAATATTTTCTTAAGTTTTCGCGACTTGTATACATAATAAAACTACGTTTTAACGGTTTTAAGCGCGGTATACTAAAACGTCGGAATAACCAAAATCAAATAAATTACCGCGCTTAAAACCGTTAATACGTAGTTTTATTAGTAAACTTCATTTATTTTACTTGAATATAAATCCTTACATATTCCGCTAAAGTTAAAAACAATTCAATAACTTGGAATATTTTTCATTTATAATTTATTAACAAGCAAAGAAAAACTCATAATAAGCTAACATTTTAAACGATCACTCTTAAAACATGTAAATTTTAAAATATTTTTATGTTTCATTAAGCATGTGAAATTGTTACTGAGCCTCGAATCTCTTATGTGATATAGGATGCGGACACATATTACAATACATTCTAAAAATATTGACTTAAGTCCTTGAAATAAAATCGTATTATCTTACTTTTAAAATATCATATACTGTTTAAACAATGATTAATGCGATATTTGTCTCCTTTTAGTCTCCTTACCAGGGCGTTCCATTAGTAGCTCACAACGCCTAAAATGCTACGTTAGCCGTTCCACAAGGCGACCGCGGTCGTTGTGGTCGTGGCGAAAACGTCACTAATGACGTCATCATTTTCGGTCACACAACGACCCATGTCAAGGGGTGGGTCGAATAGCCGTTCTACTTGGGTTTACGATTGTAACGCGGCAAGCAAGTGCAATTATGAGGCTATGATCTTTTATAATATTATAAAAAATATCTCAGTTATTTTTAAATGTCCCTAATGCAATAACGTTGAGGAAGAAATTTTATAAACATCAATGACGTAACCAATAGGAAAAACAAAAAAATAAATAGGTAAACAAGTGGAATGGTTTATATATAACTTGTCTTTTGAGACATTCATAATATATGTTTGGAACTGCAATATTTCAAAAAGAAAATAAAATAATGTAAACAAATTACAAATTAACGTAAACCTATCCCAGATACAGACTAGTTAGAGATTACTACGTAATTAAAAAACAAGGTTTAGCTTTTTCCATGTTTTTCAGTTACCAGCACTCGGCAGATTGTCAGTGTATGCCATCCAATGATTGATGGCTTTCGGCCAAACTTCAAGCTGACGAAGGCAAACAAATTATTGGTGTTTGTCTGTTTGTACACATTATAAATACGCCACGGTTAAAAATCAATGCAGTTGATCTGGAAATGGTGGTGGTCCATCTTTCTACCAAATTTAACTCATAGATCAGATCCAGTAAATAAATTTTGAGAAAAGTAGCCGTGACCTAAATATATGAATACACGAACATACGATTATAAGGTTCCATTTTTTTTACTAAAATGATTATGGCACCCTAATAATGTAACTAAGGGATTACAAATAAACACCACTTATTATTTTTACTAGTTTTAAGCAAGAAGTATATATATGTGTAAAACATTTTATCTATTTAAATTAGTGAAATATATGACTTTTGTGTTGCCATAAGAAGTCAATTCGTCGGTGTCAGTCTAATGTGCGTACACATTGACCCAATGAAGGCCAACGAACATTCGCTGCAAATGTGATGATATGAAAGGAATTCATTACATTAAACCGTTCCACGAAATGTACACATTGACCTATATTTAAGTCGACCTGGGGTCCTGAAAATTATTATTAAAAGCTCAACTAAGCTGTATGGATTTGATTCCTTTCCCTATCGTTGTGACGAATTGAACAGCAAACAATAACCTCAAACTCAAAATTGTTTATAAAAAAAAATGATAAATAGGAAATTTTCTTTCTCTTATAACACACAAGATTGTGTTCAATAACAGATTTAAATTATATGTGGAAAGAAGTCAGTGAATATTGCCTCCTTTATTTTCGACTTTCAACTTCAGGTATCATTTTGACATTGACATTTATTTTCGCGGCAGACTGTTAATGAATTTCTTAAACTGGAAATAAATTTGTTGACGTTTACATTTTTTTGTTATTTCATTAAATAATGATAGCCATTTGTTTGTTTTGTGTTATATGACTTGTAAATGATTTTAAATAGGTAAGAAAAGTTTTCAACAATTTCTATTCGTACTTAATTAGGGTAACATACCTGTCACTTTCGTTCACACAGGAAAAGGAAGTGAATTTATTGTGTAAAAGTATGGCTCTTGTAGCAAGCTCAACATCCTCATCCTGTTTCTTCGCGATCAATAGTTACTTGGTTGGAGTAACGGCGCGAAACAAAATTATAATATTCACTAAAACAATGTTTAGGCAATAGCAATTATCACGTTACACTATAGCAGAGGTTAACTTACTTATTAGAATTGCCATTTTTAGATTTACCACAATTTCGTACATAACAATAGTGTGCAATGTTGAATATTTTATTTTTAAGTCTTGATTTAAAGTTTATTTTATGACCCTTTGATATTTTATAGTAATTAATAGGTCTAGGTCTAGGTCTGCTTACTTCTGTTCTATGTTTGATGTTTAAATAATGATAATGTTTATTTCCTATGTTGTTAATAAATATATTTAATAATGATAATATCATTATATGTAACTTTTACTACCCTTTGTTTTTGTAATTTCTTCATTAATGTATAACTTCTTATTACTAAAATACTTTAATTTCAATAAAATGTTTTAAATAAATATGTGAATCTAACACAGTTATTGTTATTTATAAGAATGTGTGTATGTAAATTTATCTTACAAAAAAGCTGTTTAGGTACAAGAATCTATTATAATTTAAATATTATTTATTTTCATTTTTTTAACTTGTTAGTAAATTTGTAAATTTCTAATTGTTTATAGTGTCTGATATATTATTGTAATTATTTTTTTTATATATATTTCAGATGATAAATAATGACCTCAGATTTTTGCGGGGATGTAGTTGGTCACTTATCAAATTCTCAAATTGTATCAGTGAGTAACCTTATGTTATATTATTCCAGCTTATCCCTATTATAATATTATAAATGTGAAAGTAACTCTGTCTGTCTGTTCCGTTTTCACTGAAAAACTACTGGACCAATTTGACTGAAATTCAGTATATATATAAATATATATTCAATGCTGAGGTTGAACATAGGATACTATTATCCCAAAAATGGGATAGTTTTAAGGATAAAAATATATTTATCTCTCTGTTTGTTATGCTTTTACGGAAAAACTTCTTCAAAAAACTTCAATTTGGCTGAAATTCAGTACATATGTAATTTTAATACCGAGGGTGGACAAGGTATACTTTTCATCTTGGATAACAGGATAAGTTTGGGAATAGATTTATGTAAAAATTATCCCAGAAAGTAGGATACGTTTTTATTTTGTTATTTGCTATTTTCGTTAATTTGATTATTTTGGTTTATGTGATTCATTCGGTTGATGCGGTCAATTTGATCGATTTGGTAGATGTGATTGATTTGGTTGATTTGGCTGATGTGGTTGATTTAGCCGATATGGTTGATTTGGTAATCTTGTACATATGTAGTCTTAATATAGAAAATTGGCATAAATATTTTTCATTCAGGGATGGGATAGTTTGTGATGTAAAATGAAGTGAATCTTCCGGGGCAAATAGCAGTAACATAATTTTTTTTTTAATAATGTAACCTCTTTAAACAAGAGGTATGGACCAGTGGTTGACCTGCGGCATAGCTGTGGGGTAAATTTAGTAGTAAATAAAAGATATGAATACCAAATGGTTTAATTAAGTATACTGGTGGCAGGGCCCCGGTGAGGGCGCGGTGGCGTGCCGCGCGCCGTCCGCCGCGATGGAGCTGGGGCGGCGGCTGCTGGTGGCGGCGCGCGGCGGCGACACGGCCGCGGTGCTGGAGCTGATGGCGCGCGGCGCGCCCTTCTCGGCCGACTGGCTGGGCACGTCGCCGCTGCACCTGGCCGCGCACAACGCGCACGCGGACACGTGCGCGGTGCTGCTGCGCGCCGGCGTGAGCCGCGACCTGCGCACCAAGGTGGAGCGCACGCCGCTGCACCTGGCCGCGTACGCGGGCCACGCGCGCGTCGTGGAGCTGCTGCTCGAGCACGACGCGCAGGTGGACTGCCGCGACATGCTGCGCATGACGCCGCTGCACTGGGCGGCGCAGCGCGGCCACGCGGCGGCAGCGGCGGCGCTGCTGCGCCACGGCGCCGACCCCACGGCGCTCTCCAAGTTCCGCAAGACGCCGCTGGCGCTGGCGGCGGCGGCGCGCCACGAGCCGCTCGTGCGGCTGCTGGAGGGCGCGCTGCGCGAGCGCGAGGCCGCCTCCTCCATCGACGCCCTCATCACCGGTACCACGCCACTCACTCTATAAACATATCCCTCGAGTCAATCTCTTTGTCTGTGCCATTCTACCAGCCAATACTTGTTTTATCATCGATGATAGCAAATATTCAGCTCAAATGTATGTAACTTAAATAATAATTTAGTGAAAAGTAATTTATAAGTATGAAATGATGTTACAAAATTGTTGTTATTTTTAATACGCTTTTATTAGCTTCATACATATGTTAGT